>CAUOFW020001569.1:425576-844442 GCA_963454935.2 Ilex paraguariensis
ATCCACACGTGTAACCCGTGTACATTTTATCATTTAATCAAATCGTGGTCTAATGTACTATATTTCATACTCCATTATAGTCCATTTATATCACTTGGAATGAAGGACACATGGCCCAAAAGCATGGCAAAACAGTTTTAAAATTTTAAATTTTTGGAAGTCCTACCGGTATGGCATAATAGTAAGGTGAGCTTACCGAAAAATTCCTACCGATAAGGTTTGCCTACTGAAAAATTCTTACCGATAGGGTTTGCCTATTGGATAAAGTTGTATCGGTAGGCTGTACCGGTATGCTTTGCCCAGTTTTACCGGTTTTTTTCATTTTCAATTTATTTCAAACCATATTACATCCATCCAACACATGTATAATGAAGATTTTCATTTAATACAAGGTCCATACACATTCTGTTACATTCATTTCCATAAATTTACATATCAAAACTAAGTTTTCATAATACTTTTATAAAAACTCAAAATAGAGCCACATTCCGGCTTTTTTCATACTTGAGGCCCTGAGTGAGAGCCTTTCGCCAATGTACCACCCGTACTTCAAATGTTTTCCCATAAAGGGTGAGCCACGCTCAGTAGAGTATTTCCTATGGAGGTTACACCCCAACCTAGATACATATGAAATGCTTACATGCAACACATAAACAAACAACACCATTCCAACCAAGATTTAGCAAGTTTAAGTTGGAATCTAACATATCATGCCATGATATGAGGTGATACCCACTCATGCAACTCAACCTAAGCTCTCCCTAGCTCCTTTTCCTTCATGCAATTCCATGAGTATAACAACGAGCTTTTCAAGCCCCGTCATTGGCATTAAACACCCAATAACTATTTAAAATTTTTTGGGTCTTTCTTGGGGTGGGTATTTATGAACTTACACCAACGGCACCCAACCGACAAGGAATTCATGGACTTCCACCAACGGTTTCGCGTACACTGACACACTTTATGGACTCTTATACCAATGAACTGCGTATCTGACCACCGGGCCTCTTACCCGAGAGATTATCTAGCTCTTCTTGCTAACCCTGACCCAATTTTTTTCATGCAACCGTCCGACTCGGTCAGATTTTCAATTCAACTTTCTCAAGCCCACCTATCAACCACCAAGTATGGTGCTTGATCAAACCATGCACACACCCATACCCACACTCATGTCTTGTGCCCATGGATGCAATGCCTCCGTGTAAATGCAAGGTAATACACCATTGCTACATCGATGTCATGCCCCATATGTAATAAATGTCATATGAGCAAATTTTACCACATTTATACATATTCTATGTCAATGCATATCCAAAGCACATAATTACCAATTCCATCACAATGTTAATATATCTATAAGCATACATTAACATTTTTTTATATCCAACAATACATTACAAGTATGTTATTACATAATATATGTCAATAATACACTTTATTCACAAAGGCATAATATAAATATATAGCATGCCCACATAACACCAATTTTCATGGAATTACACAAGTAATTACCACATACCAATTTCATGCTGAGAATTTATTATAAACCATTTCTATACCCATTTTCATACCCCCTTTTATCAATTTCACAAATATAGATAAGTGATATATTTCTATCAACCTACCCATTTCAATTTCACAAATATAGGTAAGTGATATTTATATATTTCTACCAATCTACCCATTTTATCAATTTCACAAACATAAGCAAGTGATATATATTTCTATCCACCTACCCATTACAACTTAACACCTTAGGTTATAAAATAAACCCAAGTAGGAAGGAACCCTACCTCTTGAAGCGTAAATCACTTGGTAAAAGCCTTCAAGAATTTCAATCTTGCTCAAAACCCTTGATTTCTCCAAACTCGATTTTGGAACTTTGGTGAAATTTGTCGTTTTTGCTATGGTCGCATAGCCCTTGATGAGTGGAGTAACTTTTGTTCTTGGCCCGTGTTGATTCGAGCACCACAAGGCCGTAGATCATAGAGAAAAGTGGAGAAACCCTCACTTTTTCCCTCTCTTCTTCTATCGAGTAACGACTGAACGATTGGGGAAGAAAATCTGATTTTCTTCCCCTTTTTATAGTCTCCCAATGCTTGGTCCACAATTCGCCACACGTCCTCTTTTTTCAGGTTCCGTTTTCACCCCGAAACGATTAAATTTCATCTTGATTTAAGTTTTAAATATTTTTATTTTAAATTACCTCAAATTATTTTTTCAAATTTAAAATTTTATTAAAAATCCCGTTTTTGATTCACTCAAGACTCGACCGCCTCATAAAATTAGAAAAACCTGACTATCTCAGAATTTGACGAAAATTAACGGGGTGACTAGATTTTACGAGATGAATCCAACAATGAGGTCTGTTTTGTCATCCGAGATATAGAAAAAAATTAGGTTTACAATCCATACCGTAGTGACAAAATTACCATTTTGCTCTTTTTCATAGAAAGTTTAAATTTACTCGGATTTTACATTCTTCCCCCCTTAAAAGAATTTTATCCCCAAAATTCTCACACACATACACACTTAACCGCATGCATATGCAACATTAATATTATACTTAAAATTATAGAATTGTACCTCCATTCTTGAATACGAATGGATAATTGGTATGTATGGTATCCTCACGCTCCTATGTCGCTTCCTCCACGCCATGGTGCTTTCATAGTACCTTCACTAGCCTCACAGTATTGCCTCGTAAAATCTGCTCCCGACTATCTATGATACACACCGGTCCCTCCTCGAAAGTCTCATCCGTATTAACAATCAACTCACCCCAATCCATTACATGTGTTAGAACTGGAGTATACTTTCGGAGCATAGAGACATGGAACACCACGTGAACACTCGATAAATTTCACGGTAATGCCAATCTGTAAGCCACTATACCCATCCTCTTGAGTACCTTGAAGGGCCCGATAAATCTTGGAGACAGCTTTCCTTGCTTTTTGAACATAACCACTCCCCTCTTAGGCATCACCTTCAAGAAGATATGATCTNATCTTGATTTAAGTTTTAAATATTTTTATTTTAAATTACCTCAAATTATTTTTTCAAATTTAAAATTTTATTAAAAATCCCGTTTTTGATTCACTCAAGACTCGACCGCCTCATAAAATTAGAAAAACCTGACTATCTCAGAATTTGACGAAAATTAACGGGGTGACTAGATTTTACGAGATGAATCCAACAATGAGGTCTGTTTTGTCATCCGAGATATAGAAAAAAATTAGGTTTACAATCCATACCGTAGTGACAAAATTACCATTTTGCTCTTTTTCATAGAAAGTTTAAATTTACTCGGATTTTACATTCTTCCCCCCTTAAAAGAATTTTATCCCCAAAATTCTCACACACATACACACTTAACCGCATGCATATGCAACATTAATATTATACTTAAAATTATAGAATTGTACCTCCATTCTTGAATACGAATGGATAATTGGTATGTATGGTATCCTCACGCTCCTATGTCGCTTCCTCCACGCCATGGTGCTTTCATAGTACCTTCACTAGCCTCACAGTATTGCCTCGTAAAATCTGCTCCCGACTATCTATGATACACACCGGTCCCTCCTCGAAAGTCTCATCCGTATTAACAATCAACTCACCCCAATCCATTACATGTGTTAGAACTGGAGTATACTTTCGGAGCATAGAGACATGGAACACCACGTGAACACTCGATAAATTTCACGGTAATGCCAATCTGTAAGCCACTATACCCATCCTCTTGAGTACCTTGAAGGGCCCGATAAATCTTGGAGACAGCTTTCCTTGCTTTTTGAACATAACCACTCCCCTCTTAGGCATCACCTTCAAGAAGATATGATCTCCTACCTCAAACTCCAGAAGTCGCCGCCGTCTGTCGGCGTAGCTCTTCTGCCGGCTCTGAGCCATAAGAAGATGCTTTCGTATCAAGTCCATCTTCTCTGAGGTGTCTCTGATCAAATCTAAACCCGTAAAGGATCTCTCTCCCACCTCTGTCCAACAAATCGGAGAANTCATAAAATTAGAAAAACCTGACTATCTCAGAATTTGACGAAAATTAACGGGGTGACTAGATTTTACGAGATGAATCCAACAATGAGGTCTGTTTTGTCATCCGAGATATAGAAAAAAATTAGGTTTACAATCCATACCGTAGTGACAAAATTACCATTTTGCTCTTTTTCATAGAAAGTTTAAATTTACTCGGATTTTACATTCTTCCCCCCTTAAAAGAATTTTATCCCCAAAATTCTCACACACATACACACTTAACCGCATGCATATGCAACATTAATATTATACTTAAAATTATAGAATTGTACCTCCATTCTTGAATACGAATGGATAATTGGTATGTATGGTATCCTCACGCTCCTATGTCGCTTCCTCCACGCCATGGTGCTTTCATAGTACCTTCACTAGCCTCACAGTATTGCCTCGTAAAATCTGCTCCCGACTATCTATGATACACACCGGTCCCTCCTCGAAAGTCTCATCCGTATTAACAATCAACTCACCCCAATCCATTACATGTGTTAGAACTGGAGTATACTTTCGGAGCATAGAGACATGGAACACCACGTGAACACTCGATAAATTTCACGGTAATGCCAATCTGTAAGCCACTATACCCATCCTCTTGAGTACCTTGAAGGGCCCGATAAATCTTGGAGACAGCTTTCCTTGCTTTTTGAACATAACCACTCCCCTCTTAGGCATCACCTTCAAGAAGATATGATCTCCTACCTCAAACTCCAGAAGTCGCCGCCGTCTGTCGGCGTAGCTCTTCTGCCGGCTCTGAGCCATAAGAAGATGCTTTCGTATCAAGTCCATCTTCTCTGAGGTGTCTCTGATCAAATCTAAACCCGTAAAGGATCTCTCTCCCACCTCTGTCCAACAAATCGGAGAACGACAAGGCTTTTCATATAGTGCCTCATAATGTGTCATCTGAATGCTCGCCTGATAGCTGTTGTTGTAAGCGAACTCCACTAAGGGTAAATGTCTTTTTCAGCTACCCTTGAGATCTAGGACGCATGCACATAGCATGTCCTCTAATATCTGGATGGCCCTCTTTGACTGACCGTTCATCTGGGGATGAAAAGTTGTGCTCATTATCAACTGTGTCCCTAGGACCCATGGGAAACTCTCNCCCATACCGTAGTGACAAAATTACCATTTTACTTTTTTTCATAAAAAGTTTAAATTTACCCGGATTTTACATTCTTCCCCCCTTAAAAGAATTTTACCCTCGAAATTCTCACACACATACACACTTAACCGCATGCATATGCAACATTAATATTATACTTAAAATTATAGAATTGTACCTCCATTCTTGAATACGAATGGATAATTGGTATGTATGGTATCCTCACGCTCCTATGTCGCTTCCTCCACGCCATGGTGCTTTCATAGTACCTTCACTAGCCTCACAGTATTGCCTCGTAAAATCTGCTCCCGACTATCTATGATACACACCGGTCCCTCCTCGAAAGTCTCATCCGTATTAACAATCAACTCACCCCAATCCATTACATGTGTTAGAACTGGAGTATACTTTCGGAGCATAGAGACATGGAACACCACGTGAACACTCGATAAATTTCACGGTAATGCCAATCTGTAAGCCACTATACCCATCCTCTTGAGTACCTTGAAGGGCCCGATAAATCTTGGAGACAGCTTTCCTTGCTTTTTGAACATAACCACTCCCCTCTTAGGCATCACCTTCAAGAAGATATGATCTCCTACCTCAAACTCCAGAAGTCGCCGCCGTCTGTCGGCGTAGCTCTTCTGCCGGCTCTGAGCCATAAGAAGATGCTTTCGTATCAAGTCCATCTTCTCTGAGGTGTCTCTTATCAAATCTAAACCCGTAAAGGATCTCTCTCCCACCTCTGTCCAACAAATCGGAGAACGACAAGGCTTTTCATATAGTGCCTCATAATGTGTCATCTGAATGCTCGCCTGATAGCTGTTGTTGTAAGCGAACTCCACTAAGGGTAAATGTCTTTTTCAGCTACCCTTGAGATCTAGGACGCATGCACATAGCATGTCCTCTAATATCTGGATGGCCCTCTTTGACTGACCGTTCATCTGGGGATGAAAAGTTGTGCTCATTATCAACTGTGTCCCTAGGACCCATGGGAAACTCTCCCAAAAGTGAGCCGTAAACCTGAGATCCCAATCCGATACTATAGATACGGGTATCCCATGCAACCGGATAATCTCCTGTATATACAACCTGCAAAATTATTCCAATGTGAAGGTCATCCGCATAGCCAAAAAGTGTGCCAACTTCATAAGTCAGTCCACTATCACCCACACCGCGTCATGTCCTGGCGATATCCGTGACAAGTGGGTCACAAAATATATCGTGACATTCTCCCACTTCCATTCAGCCACCTCCAAGGGCTAGAGCAACCCCACTGGTCTCTGGTGCTCAGCCTTGACCTGCTGACATATGAGACATCATATGACAAAATCTCCAACATGTACCTTCATTCTGTTCCAATAATACTGGCGACGAAGATCGTGGTACATCTTTGTACCACCTGGATGCACAACAAATCGGGAGCAATGGAATTCTGTAAGGATCTCCTCCCTCAAATTTGCTAACTGGAGAACCACAACCCTTCCCCTATACCGAAGACTGTCAAACGAGTGAATGACTCAACCCTCGTCACCGATACCTGCCTACACTTGGTCCCCAATAGATAATAACTTTGGGTCCTATCCTTAGAACTCGATCACGCTACTCAGTAGGGAGGACGTAGCCACCAAGCTCCCTAAAACATTGCGAGTCTGTCCCCGATAATGCAACCCAAACTGTCCCATAGTCTCGAGCATTTGTCACTCCCAAGAAGCTACACTAGCCAATACTCCCTATGTGTTCTGGCTGAGTGCATCAACCACCACGTTTGCCTTACCAGGATGGTAATGCAAAGTGAAGTCGTAGTCCTTCAGGTACTCCATCCACCTACGCTGCCTCATGTTGAGATCTCGTTGAGTGAAGATATACTTTAGACTCTTGTATTTCAAAAATACCTCAAATTGTTGCCCGTATAGATAGTGGTGTCAAGCCTTCAAGGCAAAGACAATGATCGCCAACTCCATGTTATGCGTAGGATAATTCTGCTCGTAGTTCTTTAACTGCCGAGAACCATAAGCCACCACCCTCCCGGACTGCATCAAAACGCAACAAAGTCCGTCCTTGGAGGCATCACAATACACCGTGTAAATTTGTCCCATTTCCAGGACTATCAAAATAAGAGCTGAAGTAAGCCTCTTCTTTAATTCCTAGAATGCCTTCTCGCACGATTCATTCCACTCAAACTTGACCTCCTTTCGGGTCAATCTCATCATAGGTGCAGCTAATCGGGAGAAATCCTCAATGAATCTTTGATAATATCCTGTCAATCCCAAGAAACTACGTATCTTAAAGACTGAATTCGGCCTCTCCCAATTTATAACCGCCTCAACCTTCTCTGATTCCACGGATACACCCAAAGTCGACACCACGTGTCCCAAAAACTTTACCTCTGTAAGCCAAAATTCGCACTTATTGAACTTGGTGTACAACAGGTGATCTCTCAACGTCTAGAGAATAATCCTCAAATGACCTTCATCCTCCTCCTCAGACTTGGAGTAGATCAGGATGTCATCAATAAATACTACAACGAACTGATTTAAATAGGGTTAGAACACCCTATGCATGAGATCCATGAATGCCATTAGGACATTCATTAATCCAAATGGCATCACGGTGAACTCAAAATGCTCATATCGTGTTCTGAATGCCATCTTAGGGATATCTGCCTCCCTAATCCTCAACTGATGGTAGCTAGTGCGAAAATCTATCTTGGAGTAAACCCACGCTCCCCTCAGTTGATCAAACAGGTCATCGATCCTTGGTAAAGGGTACCTATTCTTGACAATAACTCGATTTAATTGCCGATAGTCTATATACAATCGAAGGGTCTTGTCCTTCTTCTTGGCAAACAATACAGGAGCACCCCATGGTGAAGTGCTTGATCTAATAAAGCCCTTGTCCAATAATTCTTGCAACTGGACCTTAAGTTCTTGCAACTCAGCTAGTGCCATCTTATGTGGATTCATAGAAATAGGCGATGTACCAGGATGCAACTCGATGCTGAAGTCTACATCCCTATAGGGAGGTAATCCCGATAATTTATCCAGAAAAATATCCTCATACTCACATACAACCCAAGATAGACCCAACACCTGTCTCACCTCGTCCTCTAAGGTAAGGCTCGCAAGCCAACCCATCAACTACCCATGCCAATGGGAGTCATACACAGATTGGGGCAAAGTTTCAAGCTTTTCCCTTGAAACTTGAAACAAACATTGTCCGGTGTATAAGAAGTTATTCTCTTTCGAACACAGTCAATAATGACCCGATGTGCCACCAATCAATCCATTTCGAGGAAAATATTGAACTCTGACATGTCCATGACCCTAAGGTTCACAGTGAGTAGAATCCTCAAGATCTCTAACTCACAGCGCCGACATATCTGGTCAACACACATCCTAGCTCTTAGGGGTGAATTTAGATATAACGGCTCTTCCAAGGTATCAACCTCAAAGACCAAATCTTTTACACATGATGCAAATATGAATAAATACGATGCACCAGAGTCAAATAACACCCTAGCCCATAAGCGAGAAAGTAGAAATGTACCCTAAATGACCGACTAATCCACTGGCTCAATCTAAGGTGTGATGGCGTAGACACACCCCTGGGTCCTTGAAGTCCCAGCCTACATGCCTTGTCCTTAGCCTTGACTCATGCCCTAGCCCATCTGGCCTGATTGCAGAGTCCCCGCTCGTGAAGTGGTATGGGCTTGAGTAGCACCCTGGAACTGATGCTGACTTCCTTGGCCCATAGTGGGGTAAGGAGGAACAAAGTGCGTATGTGCATGCCCCACCGAATACTAGGACTGGAATGCTCCATAGCTCTGTGATCCCTGTCTCTAAGGACAATCCCGTTTCAGCTGGTGGCAATGGAAGCATGTCCGTTGACCTTCCTAATATGTTGTCCTCAGGTTTCCCCCACCCTGGGAGGATCAACCTTGGCCTTGGCCCTGACCTTGCTATCCTTGCGAAGTGAAAGTCTTCTGCCTCTTCCCTGAACTAGAAGTAGAGGATTGACCCTCATTTTTCTTGTCCTTAGCACCTGCCTCCCGAATGCTTCGTGTGTCATCAACCTCTCTCTCAATGGTCATAGCTATCACAACCATCAAGTCCAAGTCTTGTAGGGCAGAGACCCACAATTTTCCCCCGAATGGATAATTTCAAACCATCCTCGAACTTTCTCACCTTGGCCCCATCCGTGGCCACATAATCATCCGCAAAATGGGCTAGTTTGGTGAACTTAACCACATACTCCATCATTGTCATCGTCCCTTGTTTCAAATCTAAGAATTCTCGGGCCTTTGCAGGTTGAGCGACCGCTGAAAAGTATTTACCCATAAAGAGCTCCCAGAACTCTCCCCATGTTATTAACTCTTAGTTCCTTGAGTCCTTTACCTAATCCAACCACAATTGGGCTTCTCCCTCTAGCTGGAATGAAACTAGCCTTATCATCGTGGCATCGGAGGTGATTTCCATTGACTCTAAAATCTTGCCAACTTGCGGGAATCAATGGTCGGCCACCATCGGATCCCTTCTCCCTTGAATACCGGAGGCTTGTGCGCTTTGAACTTTTGGAGATTACTCGTGCCTCCTTGCCCCACATTTGCACTAGTCTATGCAATGGTAGTAGCCGTAGTACCAATAACCTCTATGAAAGCTTGTTGATCAATGACCGGTGGTGGTTGATTAATGTTCTGCCCACCGCCTCGACGTCATCTTCCTCCACTAGCCATCTACACATATGTTAGATAGAAATAGAGCACTAATTTACTACCCCAAAGTAAGGACCAAATTTAAAATCTCAAGATTCATCTCCTTGTCTCCCTAGTAGAGCTTATGCCCCCCACTAGTAGACATTTACCCCTTGAACTATCTCGTTCCTTTGTTTTTTGACCCCCAAGGTTATGTTTTTCTAAACCTAGTGTCTATTTTCCATATACATTTTACCATATGTATAATTCACATAACATGTAGCACATATCACATAACATGTAGCAATTTACGNAAAGTTCCTTAATAATAGATTTTCTTCAAACAAACAGAACACAAATATAACTAAAGGTAATAGCATATATATGATCTCCCACTAACAAACATATTTCAAAATCATGGAAGAGACCAAACCAGCTGACCAAACTTTCAACAAACCCTAGGAACAGTTTTGCAAACCAAGAGGCGTTTCATCTCCAAGGAGAGCTTCAAGCATTCAGACAAGTCCACACCATTCTCAGAAGCAACCCATTTGAAGTTCTGAAGCAGCTGGGCTAACCAGAGCTGAACAGTTGCTAGCCCTATAGCCTTCCCAGGACAAACCCTCCTCCCAGCACCAAATGGTGCCAACCTAAGGTCGGAACCCATAATCGCAACATCCTCTTCCATGAACCTCTCTGGCCTGAACTCATTTGGCTCCGCCCAGACTTTCTCGTCGTGAGTTATGGCCCAAATGTTCACCACAGCGGTGGTGCCGGCGGGTACAAAGTGTTCGCCAACGTGAGTGTCGTGGATGGCTAGGCGGGCCCAGGAAAGAAGTGGGCCAGGTGGGTGCATTCTAAGAGTTTCCTTCACTATGGCCTGGAGGTAAGGAAGGTTGNTTGGCTCTTTTTCTCCAATGTAATGCCATGAGTATAAAAATTGACTTTCCAAGCCCCGTCATTGGTGTTTCACACCTAATTAATATTTAAAAATCTCCGAATATTTCTTGGAGTGGGTGTTTATGGACTTACACCAACGGTACCCAACCGACATGGAATTCATGGATTTTCACCAATAGTTCCGCGTACACCGACACACTTTATGGGCTCTTATACCAACGGAGTGCGTATCCGATCACAGGCCTCTCACCCGAGGGATTGTCTAGCCCTTCTTGTTAACCCCCGACCCAATTTATTCATGCAACCGTGTGACTCAATCAAATTTTCAATCCAAATTTTCCAAGCCCACCTATCAACCACCAAGTATGGTGCTTGATCATACCATGCACACACCCATACCCACACCCATGTCTCGTGCCCATGAATGCGATGCCTCTGTGTAAATGCAATGTAATGCACCATTGTTACATTGATTTCATGCCCCATATGTAATAAATGTCATATGAGCAAATTTTACCACATTTATACATATTCCATGGCAATTCATATCCAAAGCACGTAATTACCAATTCTATCACAATGTCGATATATCTATAAGCAAACATCAACATTTTTTTTATATCCAACAATACATCACAAGTATGTTATTACATAAGATATGTCAATAACACATTTTATTCACAAAAACATAACATAAACACCTAGTATGCCCATATAACACCAATTTCCATAGAATTACACAAGTAATTACCACATACCAATTTCATGTTGGAAATTTATTTTAAACCATTTCTATACCCATTTTCATACCTCCTTTTATCAATTTCACAAACATAGGTAAGTGATATATATATTTCTACCAACTTACCCATTTCATCAATTTCACAAACATAGACAAGTCATAAATATCTCTATCAACCTACCCATTACAAATTAACACCCTAGGTTGTAAAATAAATTCAAGTAGGAAGGAATCCTACCTCTTGAAGCGTAAACCACTTGGTAGAAGCATTCAAGAATCTCAATCTCGCCCAAAATTCTTGATTTCTCCAAGCTTGATTTTGAAACTTCGGTGAAATCCTTCATTTTTGGTGTGGTCGTGTAGCCCTCGACGAGTGGAGCAACTTTTATTCTTGGCCCGTATTGATTCGAGTACCACAAGGTCGTAGATTGTAGAGAGAAGTGGATAAACCCTCACTTTTTCCCTCTCTTCTTCTATCTGGTAACGACTGAACGATTGAGGAAGAAAATCTGATCTTTTTTCCCTTTTTATAGTCCATCAATGCTTGGTCCACAATTTGCCACACGTTCTCTTTTTTTCGGTTCCTTTTTCACCCCGAAACGATTAAATTACGTCCCAATTTAAGTTCAAAATATTTTTATTTTAACTTGCCTCAAATTATCTTTTAATTTTTAAAATTTTATTATTAATTTTGTTTTTAGGTCACCCGAGACTCAACCGCCTCACAAAACATAAAAAATTCGACTATCTCAGTATTCAAAAAAATTGACAAGATAGCTAGATTTCGCGAAATGAATCCAATGGTGAGGTCCGTTTCTTCTTCTGAAATCTAGAAAAATTTAGGTTTACAACCCGTACTATTGTGGCAAAATTATCATTTTGCCCTTTTTCATAAAAAGTATAAATTTACCCGGGTTTTTACAGATTTTGAGAAAATAAATTTTATATTCATTCTCAAGTAGGTTAATTAATTTTATGTATTAAATTTCATCAAAAAAATAGCATTGTTTAATTTTTGGTTATTTCAGATCAAAATACCAAACGGGTAGGGTATCTTAATTCTGGAACAGGCGATGTTTATCCAACTTGTTTCTAAATTATTCCATAATTTATTTATGATGCTTTAGCATATTTTAAAACATATGATTGGGTGTTTTGAATATTGATGTGAATCCGGACCTAGATTAGGATTTCTGAGTGTAGTTTGCACTAATGTTTTGGAAATGATCGTGTTGCTCGTATTGTTCATATTGAAAGAAACTTTGGGATCCTTTTAAATGAAATGTAAGTGCACACAGGTTTGAGTGGCAGAGGGTTTACGTTCCAGGTTGAGGCCGTATAGGGTTTCTCATTGGGTTTGTAAATGCCTAAGTGGCCCTATTGGTCTTCGGACTTGGATACTGAATTGGATCGTATTGACTTGAAAACGTAACTTACTTGGGGTGAAAGTCCCCTAAATTATTGGATCGTATTGACCCTGAGTGGTCTATTAGGATTATTTGCTCACCGGTGTGGCACTATATTAATGTTGTGACCGTATTATTGTTTTCAAACCTAACTGTTTTTTCTCAACATTTACTGTTTCTCATATAGATGTATCAAATGTTCGTTTGGATTTTTACCCAATCATCCTAAACTATGTTATTTTCAAACTCATTTGCTTGAAAATTGAATTACTCTACTAAGTTGTTGATGTTCACCCTACATTACTTTTCCTTTTTCAAATATGAGAAAGTTGAGAGATATGTACATAATAACCTACCAAAGTTTTTGTATATTTTAGGAAGATGTATCGAAATTTTGTAATAGAATAAAAGAAAACCTAATGTGTAACATATACTTAATTGAATAGTAGGTTGTAATAGTTTAAAATGTGTTAGGTTAAAAGTTTTGCATATGTTTATACAACAATCTGTGGTTTGTAAATTGTGGGTTATTATGCTGTGCTACATGATGACTTGGTATTTATAACGTTCTGTGGATTAAAGTAACATTTGTCACCTGTCGAACCAAATTCAGGTGTGACATTTTAAATTTTTGTACATCAATAATAATATTTTATGAATATAATAAACTAAAAAGTTATGGGATACCCACGACAAAACTCTAGAGAGACATAAGAAAAGTTCATAAAATTAATTTCTTGAATCAGACTAAATAAGTTTTTTTGGGTCCAAATAACTGNTAGAGAGACATAAGAAAAGCTCATAAAATTAATTTCTTGAATCAGACTAAATAAGTTTTTTTGGGTCCAAATAACTGCTACATAAGGTAGTAAAAAAGTCAAGGTCCAAACGGACTTGACTTATTTTACTCCAAAGCCCTTAAAAGCTATCTATTTAAGCTAGCTCCAATTAGGCTTAATGTATAGACTAAAGTTAGGGGTTGTAGATCTAAGTAATTAACTCCAAAATTTTCTTCAATATGTTTTACTACAAGGTTTAATAGCATCTTTTTGGTTAAGTAAATTGTTTCTAAAAATATGTGTCATTTTCAACACAAGATCTTTATTTTCCTTTAACAAAATTGTTGTTTTCTATCAAAAAATATTTGCAACCACAAGCAATATGAGATTGTTTCACATTGCCACAAGATTCAATTACGTGTGGATATATCATCCAAATCATGATTTGGATAATTTGATTGAAGACAATATAAATTTAATTCTAGTAATTGAAGAAAGAAACTTAACAACAAACGAATATATTGACATCAAATGATTGGTTTAAAGAGAGAACGAATAATTTGTTCACCATGTAAGCCTTGCCAATTCAAGAAATTCTTTGATATTTTTGCTATCTTGCATGTATATCTCCAAAAAAGCGATGTCAACCTGAGCAACCAAAATTTTTTCTTTGTTGAGCTTAAGCAATTAAAGTTGGATATTATCAATTTTACAACACCAAAAAAAATTTGTGCACATAAATGATATAAATAAATACTACAATAGGTTGTGTTTGTCCCAAATATGTGTACTTGTAACACCCCACACTACAATTAAATAAGAATAATATCATCTTAAGATTTCTCCTATGATAAATAACAGGATGGTAGAAACCTTGAATCCTTGTTGAAAGATTGATTATGGAGGTTGAGTTTTGGGCAAATTGACTTTCGAGTCAAACTTAGTTTCAGAGGTATTTAAGCTTGAGAAGGGTGGGTAGGTAAGTTTCTAAATATTTTTAGGCTAAAATAAGGCCACCATTGAAACCGGAAGGCCGAGAAACCTTAAGAGATGTAATATGGAGTATATTATAAGTTTGAAAGTATTCTAAAGTTAAAACACATTTTGAAGAGAATTCGCATAGAAAAGAATGTGACACTACCTCAGTATTTAATCCATAAATTTTTACCTCGATCTTTGATTGACTTAATTTTTGGGCATTAGAAAATCGACTTCAACGTCTACAAAAATGTATTTCACAAAAATTTCATTTATCAACCTCTAACTAGGTCAAAATTGCCTTGGTAGTTAAGGAAAAAATAGAAGTACGTTCAAACACAAATTCACATTCAAACTTGGATCATACACAAAATAGAAGGTCTAATAGTACAAGAGATATTGGGAGTAGTGCCTGTTCAAACGCTAATCTCCATTCGAATGCAAGTACACATTTAGCAACGATCAAGCTCGTGTAGACTTCAGATTCTGACACTATAAATATCTAAGGACACCTCATTTAGCCATATTTCATTAGTTTTTAACCCTAGGTAACCTTAAAGAGTGAGAGAGAAGGAGGAAACGTAAGATTTGAAGGAATTCTCATGCTAGGATTATCACTAATCGACGAAAAAGATAAGGAACTCTTTATGAGTTCTTTCACTGAGACTTAAAGTAATATATATGTATGTTTTCAATCTTTTTAATTATTTTATGATAGGTAAATGTTTATTATTGATTCCTTCCCAATTGAAAATTTGTTTTACACAAAATATATGTTTTATGTTCAAGAAATTCTTATTTTTGATTTCCAAAACCCTGTTTTACAAAATAGTTGTTTTAGTGCAAAAAATACATTGGTTCTTGATTTCTAAATTTTTATTCTTGATTAGATTATGTTTCAATCAAATACTTGTTCTTGTTCCAAGAAATTGAAAGTTTTGACAAAACCCTAAAATTTTGATATTGCAATTATGAAGATTTTCTTGATATGATCTCTTGTAGATTTTAATTCCATTATTGTTAATGTATATTAAAAATTGTAAAACTTGTGGTTGGTTGAATATACGTTTGGTAAAGTTATGGTTTCTATCTCTTGTATAATTTGGATGTGATGGACTTCAATTGCTTCCAAGAGCTATCATAGTGTTAAAAATTAGTCTATCCCAATAAGGGTGAAATAGTTGTCTAACACTTGTAGTGGATTATTGCTTGTGAAATCAACCACTATTATTCACATAGGTTCGAGACTAAGGGATGATATATTTTTCATATGAAGGATTCATTAATGTCGTGTGATACGGTATACATTTTTCCTTAAGTGGTTTGTAATGTGGGTCTACGGGGAATGATTGAGATGGTTGGATTTGTGTTGGCTGAATAAGGTAGAATCGTTGTATAGATTCATGAGAAACAAACATAAATGAGATATTTAAGGAAATTGAGATGTTGTTATTGAATTATTCATTATCTACTACTCTAAGCTTTAAAGGTTTATTCCTATCATTGATTTACTATATTCCATACACTTGAGATTATTACAATTGTCATTATTTTACTTTCAAAAAGTTATATATACTATTTTTCAAAAAAAAACATACCTTATTTATATTATTTTAAAACCTTATCTAGATTTGAAAGGAATTCTCTATGGGCTTTTGCTCATCCCTTACCACAAAAACATTTCATTATAATAATTAGAGTCTTTTGTGATAAATTTTTTGTGGCAACTATGTTCACTGTCATAAAAAATCGTGTTTTGAAGAAAAAAAACTATTTCATGGCAATAGTGCTATCACAAAAGGTTTATTTGTTGTCTCAAAAAGTATTTTTCTGTACATTTTTGTGGTAGTTTTTCATGTTTTAATAGCACTGCCGCCACAAAAATATTTTTTCTTCCAAAATGCATTTTTTTATGACAGTGAATACAATTGCCACAAAAAAATTGTCACAAAAAATCCTCATTCTTGTAATGTTTATAGATTTTGACATAGAAGAGAATATCGATATGGATGAATAGGTTGACTACGAGATGATGGAGAATAAAGATGTGAATTATGTCTTGGTGGAGTAGAGATGTTTCTTTATTGGCTAGAGTTTGAGAGAGTTTATGAAATAATTTTTTTGTTCAATTTAATTATTCCACTACTAGATACATTTTATTTTTTAATTATAAGTTGGGAACCTATATTGTTTTATTGACTTTAGTGTTTAGTCCTTATTGAATGGATGAATGATTTAGTATTTAAATTGTTATTTTTAGTTGCTCTCATGCTTAAATGGGTTATAGATAGTAACACTTTTCGGTGTGAATTTTGAGGCGTTACAATACCACTATGAGAAATAATTGATTCTATTCCATAATTGCCCCATCAATTTTTATTTAAAGATGAGGATGCAAAACAAATGGATTACTTGATAATGGTTTGTTCAAAATGGATTTGTACAACAAATCAGTCAAGTTTGAGTACAGTTTTAAATTTAAAAATCTTTTAATCGACTCAATAAATTAATTAGCATCCAATGATTTTAATAAAAATAAATAAACAACTCAAGCTTTGACTCTAGATTAGCTCAATAAGGACTCATTGGAATCGGCTCACAAGATAATCTCAAATTGTGCTTTATTTAATGTTTTTTTAAAATTTGGAAGTAAGGTGGGTTTGGTTCAAGTCATCTTTATCCCTATCTAAATACCCTAACATTCACATCACGAAAACTATAAAATGTTTTCTTTTTCTTATTTTAGGAAATAAAGAAATTGCTATGAGATTTTTTGTTTTCATCCATTTTATTTTTTTGATTGCTACTCATTCAATTGTTTGTTTCAAGTTTTGAATTTTTAACATAATCAAAATAAATCAAAATTATAGCACAAAATATTCACGTTGTACATCAACTAATAATAATCGATTATTGTCTTGTCTAACACATCTAAAATAACATGTTCTACTCACTTAGAGGTGTCCATACAAAAAACAATAGCAGCTTCAACCTTATCTCCATTCAATTTCACCTGCTAGTTTGTTGACTCTAATAGTAGACTGCATGAGGATAAGGCATAGTATGACATGTCACCATCTTTGTAGCTGATATTTCTTGCAGTTGGTATAGATTTGCATTAGGGAATTAGACTTAGTGAGATGAGCAGGGGATATGAATTTGGTGTGGCTCTTAAAATTAGGAATGATTTTTGTAAAATCAAGCATGGATTTTAAGGAGTTGACACACAATTTGGTCTCTCCGTTGACGAGTTTAGTCTCAAATTGTGGAAGGATCTTCCATGGCTTTGGCTTGTGGAAAACTTGGATTGAAAGAGAAAATTGAAAAAAAAGTTTGGGATTTTTTTAATGGAGAAAGGAATGGTATTTGCTTCTTGTTTGGGCAACAAATGACAGAAAGCATGGTCCCTTTTTCCTCCATAAGAAAGAACACAAGAATTAAGTAATGGTTTGTATGATCCATGTGGGATGATGGAAAAACTTGGACTTGCTCTGTATGCAAACCTTGGTGACCATCATTATCTTGCTTATAAGAAATCCACATAAGGTCATTCCCCACTCCTAACATGCTATAAATCACGTGGCTTATGGCCAACATCATTTCATCACTGATATCAGTATCTGCACTATGAAGTCTTATGACATTAATCCCATCTGGGATATCTGTAACTAAGGAATAATTCATTGTATTCATCTCATCATGTTAATGATCATCATCCTATTTATTTTTGGGGTTTCTCAACATATGATTCCCTGTGGTGCAATACATCTTTAATTGTTTGTTTACTTGAGTGATATTAACTCTCTCCAATATTTTTCAGATGAGCACAGTTTAAAAAAAGTAGTAGCATAAAAAGTTCTAAAGCCATAACCATGTCTTAGCAGATATGCTTTTAGATAAGAAATCAAGTTTGTTATGTTAGAAATTTTAATGATTCGTATATGAAATTTAGAACATCTAAATTATAGATTTAGATTCTAAATTCAAGATTTAGAACATACTTGTATGAGCCATGATATTCGATCTTCGAATTTCTTTCGTGAAAGGACAAGATCTTCCTCTCCTTCTTCAAAGCAATAGGCGGCTCTTAATAGACAAGCCAAATTAGGGTATGAAGTGGAGAGGGGACCTAACTTACTATTTATAATAAAATTTAAGGGGCTCTCTCATTACGGGTCACAATTAGATTAAGTCCTACACTTTACCACCTCAATCACACCAATTAAAAAAGATGTAAATAAACCTATTAAAATATATCACTTAATAATATTGGGCTCATCTCATTAGACTATAAATTCAGCCCATTTTTCACAAACTAAAAATTAACTATCAATTAATGGTAGTCTAATATAGGAAAAATTCTAATATTCTCTCACTTGGACAGCATTAATTGTAGTCATTTAAAAATAAAATAAAATTATATATATATATATATATATATGTATATATATTTTGAAAAACGACTCTCGGACCAATCAAACAAAACTCCATATAACCACAATAAAAAATAATATGGTCCTAAGACAACAACTCAAACATAACCCGATCTAATAAAACTACTATTTTTGAACCATGACAGCCTTTATATCCTTTATTGACATAGGACCAATTCATGATTACAAAAAAAATAATAATTCTATTGACATGGATCAAGATGTGATAGTGTAGCAAAAAAATAGCATCTCAATATGTGATCTGATAAGCATGTTATTTTAATTATCAGTTCTCCAAATGATTTCTTTTTAACAACATGCTTCAACAATAAGCTAAAGAAATCCATTAGCTTCAATAATAAGCTGGTATGTCTCCAACTTAAAATATCAAGATTTTCTCAGATGGTGTAATTATAGACATATTCCATAAACAAAACAGTCATACTTAAGAAATACACCAAGTCTTAAGATTTTATATAAAATGATATATCATAAATGTACACACATATAACATAGCAAGAATATCGTGCTAACAATAAGGATAATCATTCAAATATTTATTATTCATCAAATAGATGTTTCTTAACCATAATGAGTATCAAATATCATATATGAAATTAAATCAGTNCATACACCAAGTCTTAAGATTTTATATAAAATGACATGTCATAAATGTACACACATATAACATAGCAAGAATATCGTGCTAACAATAAGGATAATCATTCAAATATTTATTATTCATCAAATAGATGTTTCTTAACCATAATGAGTATCAAATATCATATATGGAATTAAATCAGTACTAAAGTTCTTAACACATAAATAAACTCTCACTAACCAAGTACATTAAAATACCCCAAAATGTCCATGTTATCAACATGTTTCTTAAAAGTTACAGGTCTCAATCACTTGGTTAAAGGATCAGTAGACAACAAGCATGGATTCTATATCAATATGTTCGATCACAATGTCACATTTTTTCACAAGATCTCTAACAAAAAGATATTTAATTTTCATATGTTTAGACTCACTAGAATGTTTGTTGTTCTTTGAGAAGAACACAAGTGTACTATTATCACAATAAATTGTTAGTGGTCTAGAGATGGAATCAATAATTATAAGTCTTGAAATAAAATTCGTTAGTCATATAACTTGTGTTACAGCTCCATAACAAGCTACAAATTCAGCTTGTATAGTGGAAGAAGCTGTGAAATTTTGTTTAACACTTTCCCATGTTGTTGTTCCTCCAACTAACATGAAAATATATTCTTAAGTGGATTTTAAATCATCCTGATACTCAGCAAAATTTGAATCTGAGTGACCAATCACCTGAAGACTATCAACTCTTCTATAAACAAGTATGTAATTTTTTATTCTTTGCAAGTATCTCAGAACTTTCTTAACTACCACCCAATGATCTAATCCTGGTTTAGAAAGATATCTGCCAACTACACTAACTGCAAAAGCAATGTCAGGCCTAGTACAAACCTATACATACATTAAACTACCAACAACACTCGTATAAGGTATATTTTTCATAGACTCCTCCTCAAAATCATTCTTGGACTATTGACTTAAACTGAATTTATTACCTTTCACAACAAGTACATCCCCAAACTTACAATTATGTATATTAAATCTTTCAAGCACACAATCTATATGTGCTTTTTGAGAAAGTTTCAACAACCCACGACTTCTATTCTGATGAATCTGAATGCCTAACATAAAAGATGCTTCCCAAAGATCTTTCATGTCAAATATTTTGCACAACAATTGCATAATTTCATTAAATAAGCTCAAATCATTACTTGCAAGTAAAATATCATCAACATAAAAAATAAGAAAAATAAATTTGCTCCCACTGATCTTAAGATATATGCATTAATCTATCTTGTTCTCAACAAACCTAAGAGAACTTACTATCTTATCAAATTTCAAGTACCACTGATGAGAAGCATGTTTGAGACTATAGATAGACTTCTTCAAGTTGCATCATATAAATTTCTTCACTAAGCTCACCATTCAGAAAAGTTGTATTCACATCCATCTGGTGAAATTCTAGATCAAAATAAGCCTCTAATGCCATAATGATCCTAAAAGAATCTTTAATAGAGACAACTAAGAAAATTTCATTAAAATTTATACCTTCCCTCTAACTATACTCTTTTGCTATCAATCTAGCCTTAAATCTTTCAATCTTACCTTCAGAGTTCATCTTAGTTTTAAATCCTGATTTGCAGTCAATGGGTTTACATCATTCAAGAAGTTCTACAAGTTTCCACACTTCATTGTGTGCCATAGAATGTATTTCATCTTTTATAGCACCAACCCACATATCAGACTGAGAACAAGTAATAGTATCATGTATGTTATAGGATCAATAATAATTATTTTCTCCAAGGCATAAATAATATTCATAAAAAATTATAGGTCTCCTTCGTCTTGTAGACCTTCTCAAAGAAATTTCAGTAGTAGGCTCTAAAGACTAAGGGGCCTTAATAGGAACAAAAAAAGACAATTGCACAAACAAGAGGATCAACAATTGGGGCAAAACAATTAACAACAGGAGTAGGTATAATTGTAAAATTCGGGTAAATTTAAACTTTTTATGAAAAAAGGCAAAACGGTAAATTTGTCACTACAGTACAGGTTGCACACCTGAATTTTTCTAGATCTCGAATGATGAAACAGACCTCACTATTAGATTCGTCTCACAAAATCTAATTAACCTATCAAATTGCATTGAATTCTGAGATAGTTGAATTTTTTGTATTTTATGAGGCGATCAAGCCTTGGATGACCCAAAAAATAAAATTTTGAGTAAAATTTTACAAGTTGAAAAATAATTTAAGGAAGGTTCATAGAAAAATATTTTGAACCTAAACCAGACTAAAATTTAATTGTTTTGGGGCGAAAACAAAACCAGGAAAGGAAGCCATATGGCGCGTTGTGAGCCAAGTATCCTAAGAGTATAAATAGGAGAAAAAAAATCAGATTTCTCCCCTATTCATCAGCTGGGTTTTAACGTTAAAGAGAAGATAGGAAAAAGAGAGAAAATTCAACTTCTCTCTACGATCTACGCCTCCCCGTCGCTTAAATCAACACGAGCCAAGAACAAAAGTCGACCTCCTCGTTGTGGGCTACGTGACCATACCAAAAAGGAGGGCTTTCACCGAAGTCCAAGAAACAGAATTTGGAGAAAGTGAAGATTTTAGCTAGAATCGGGTTCTTTAAGGTTCTACAACTTGTTTTACCCTTCAAGAAGTAAGGTTTTCATCCTAATTAGGTTTATTTCCAACCTAAGTTTGAAATATGGAATGTGTAGGTTGATAGAAGTTGTATCACTTGTCTATTATTGTAAAGATTGAGGGAATGGGTATTGAGAATGGGTTGAATAATTTCTATCATGAATGAGGTATATGGAAATTACCTAATGGATTCTTAAGTTGTGTGATTAATTGGACAAATTATGTGATGACATGATTGGATGCCTTGAAGGTGTTTGAAATAAATGCAAATGTGAAAATTAAGTATGTTTGCATAGATAATGTGACAACATGCTATGGAATTGTTATGGGTGTGATGTTAATGTATGCTTTATGATATGTTAGCATTATGATAAGTGTGAAAATTATATGTTTTTGATATAATTGACAAATGAATGGTGAAAATTGATTATTTGGCATTCATTGCATATTGAGCATGATGTTGGCATCACATTCATGGGTATTGGGCATGAGTGTGGGTGTGTGTGTGTGTGCATGGTTTAATTAAATACCATACTTGGTGGATAATGGGTGGGCTCAGAAAAAGTTGGAACAAAATTTTGACTGAGTCACACAATTGCATGAAAACTTGTGTCGGATATAGCAAGAAGGGCTAAACTCTCTCTTGTGTGCAATACCTGGTTACTAGTTTATACACTTTCAACAATGCAAGTCACCGGAGCAGGCAGTGTGACACCAAACGTTCGCTACCCAACAAAGACACTTGATTTTGTTTATAAAATTGTCATTCGATGTGTAACATCAATTACGGAGGTTTGGAATGCCCGATTTTCACACATTGGCATTGCATAGTGTTGTGGAAGCTGGTGAGGACTGGGGTTAAAGTGCATGAATGAGTCTCATCTCATTTCATGGCATGACATGAAATTCTTGTCATTAAATGCATATTCTTGTTGAGAATGTTTTGAATGGTTAATTATTACATATGAACATTTCATATGCATCTAGGTTGGGGAGTAGCATCTTTAGGAGATACCATATTGAGTGTGACTCACCTTTTGTGGAAAAATATTTCAGATGCGGGGTTCACACTGGCAGACGACTCTCAATTCGAGCCTCAAGGGTGAAGAAAACTGACTTGTGACTTTTATGACTCATTTTTGTATAACTTTTGTAAAAATTTCATTTTTGACATGTAAATATATGGAATTGCTTGTAATAGAACTGGTCGTATCATGTTTCATGTGAAAAACTTCATTAAACATGTATTGAATGGTTGTGGGATAAATTGGAAGTAATTGAAAATAAAAAAACAGGTGAAATAGACAATTCAAGGCAAAACCTACCGATAGAACATTACTTTTTCTGTAGTAGAAATTTTTTAGTAGGCAAAACGTACTGGTAGTATGGTGACAAACCTACCAGTAGGTTTTTCATAAGTCTAAAATTTTAAGAATGTTGTGCTATGCTTTTGGGTCATGTGTCTTTTTATTCAAATGATATAAATGGATAATAATGGAGTATAAATGATGGTATATTGGACCTCAGATAGGTCATGTGAGTAAATGTATACAGGACATGCGTTTAGGAATGATCCTGGTAAAAGGGATGTTATTGACATGATATTAGGTTGTGCGACGATTACGGGTACTTCCATAGATTTATGGTAATCAACGGTTGATAAAGGACCCCCAATTTTAGGGGCGTTACACCTTGGTATCAAAACCTAGGTGTACGATTACCTAGGGCTTGAGATACACTAGTTTATACCATTTCATCCATTGTGTATTTTATGTTATGTGTTATGTGAATTGTATGCATGGTTTAATGTATATGGATAAGAGACATTAGTGTTAGAAAACATAACATTGGGGGTCGAAAAGAGAATGAACAAGATGGTTCAGGGTGTAGATGTCTATTAGTAAGTGGCATATGCACTACTAGTAAGACAAGGAAAGAAATCTCAAAGTTTGAACTTGATCCCTATCGTAGCATACCAAGTAAATGCTTTGTTGCTATTTGACATGTGTGTAGATGATAAATAGAGGAAGGGGATGCAGCCGAGGCGGTGGGGGGAACAATAACCAACCACCACTGGACTTTAACCAACAAGCCTTCATGGAGGCTATTGATACTATGACGGTTACCATTGCACAAGCTAGCGCCAATGTGGGCCAAGGAGGCTCAACTAACCTCCAAAAGTTTAAGGCACACAAGTCTTTGACTTTCATAGGAGAGGCAGATCCGATGGTGGTCGACCATTGGTTCTAGCAAGTTGACAAAATCCTAGAGGCTATGGAGATCACCTCCGATGACACTAAGATAAGGCTAGCTGCATTCTAGTTGGAAAGAGAAGCCTATTTATGGTGGGTTTGGGCAAAGGCCTCGAAGAACTTGGAGGCAATGACATGGGAAGAGTTTTGTAAGCTCTTTATGGGCAAATACTTCCCAGCGGCTACTGACAAGCTAAAGCTCGATAATTTTTAGACTTAAGGCAAGGGACTATGAAGGTGATGGAGTACGTGGCTAAGTTCACCGAGTTAGCCCATTTTGTCGACTACTATGTGGTCACCAACTTGGCCAAAGTGAGGAGGTTTGAGGAAGGTTAAAGTTGTCCATTTGGGGTAAAATTGTAGGTCACTGCCTACAAGACTTTAACTCAATGGTAAAGACAGCAATGGCCATTGATAGAGAGGTTGATGATGCACAAAGCATCTGGGAAGTGGGTACTAAGGACAAAAAGAAGGAGCGTCAATCCTCCTCTTCTAGTTCAGGAAAGAAGTAAAGGACTTTCACCCCCACAAGGGTTTCAGGTATAGAGTTACGGGTACCAAGGCCAAGGCCAAGGTCAATCCTCCTAAGCCGGGAGACACTTCAAGGCTTCCAACGAGGTAGGCCCACAGACATGTTTCCATTGCCACCAACTGGGGCACATGAAGCGGATTTTCCTCAGAGCTATGGAGTATCTCAGTTCCAGTAATCGGTAGGGCATGCGCAGACTTATTTTGTTCCTCCCTACCCCACCATGGGCCAGGGAAGCCAATATCAGTTTCAGGGTGCTGCACAGGCCCCTACTAATTCACGAGTAGGAACTCTGCAATCAGGCCAAATAGGCCAGGGCATGGGTCGAAGATGAGGATAGGGCATACAAGCCGAGACTTCAGGGACCCAAGGGCATATCTACATCATCACACCGTAAACTGAGCCAGTGGACCAATTAGTCATTCAGGGTTAATTTTTACTCTCTCGCTTATGGGCTAGAATGTTATTCGACTCTGGTGCATCGCATTCATTCATTTCTGTATCATGTGTTAAAGAGTTGGGCCTAGAGGTAGAGACCTTGGAGGAGTCCTTGCATGTGAGTTCTCTCCTAGGAGTTAGGGTGAGTGTTGATCAGATATGTTAGGGGTGTAAGTTAGAGATCTCGGGGATTCTACTCACCGTGAACCTTAGGGTCATGGACACGTCAAAGTTTGATGTCATCCTTGGGATGGACTAGTTGATGGCACACTGAGTTGTCATCGACTGTGATCGAAAGAGAGTCAGTGCCTACAGACCGGACAGTGTTTGTTTCAAGTTTTAGGGAGAAAAGCATGATACTTTGCCCCATGTCATGTATGACTCTCGGTGGCACGGACAGTTGATGGGTTGGCTAACGAGCCTTACTCTGGAGAACAAGGCGAGATAGGAGTTGGGTCTACCTCAAGTTTTTTGTGATTACGAGAAATTTTTTCTGGAAGAGCTACCAGGATTACCTCCACATAGGGATGTAGATTTCAACATTGAGTTGCATCCGAGTACATCTCCTATTTTTATGACTCCACAAAGGATGGCGCCAGCTGAGTTGCAAGAACTCAAGGTCTAATTACAATAATTATTGGAAAAGGGTTTTATTAGACTAAGCACTTCACCTTGGGGTGCTTCGATTTTGTTTGGGACAAGACCCTGTAGTTGTGTATAGACTATCAGCAGTTAAACTAGGTCACTATCAAGAATAGGTACTCTTTATCAATGATTGATGATTTGTTTGATCAGCTAAGGAGAGTAAGGGTCTACTCCAAGACAGACCTCCACACAAGCTGCCATCAGTTGAAGATTAAGGAGGTAGATATCTTTAAGACGACATTCAGAATACAGTATGGGCATTTTGAGTTCACAGTGATGCCATTTGGATTGACGAATGCCCCGGCAATATTCATGGATCTCATGCATAGGGTATTCTAACCTTACCTAGATCAGTTCGTCGTGGTTTTTATTGACAACATTTTGATTTACTCCAAGTCTTAGGAGGAGCATGAAAGTCACTTGAGGGTTGTTCGCCAAACCTTGAGGGACCATCAGTTGTACGCCAAATTTAGTAAGTGTGAATTTTGGCTCATAGAGGTGAAATTCTTGGGACATATGGTGTTGACTTTTGGTGTGTCGGTTGATCTGGAGAAAGTTGAGGCAGTTATGAGTAGGGAGAGGCTGAAATCGGTCTTTGAGATACGTAGTTTCTTGAGATTGGTGGGCTATTACAGGAGATTTATTAAGGACTTCTCCTGACTAGTTGCACCTACAACCAGATTGACTCGGAAGGAAGTCAAGTTCCAGTGGAATGTTTCGTGAGAGAAGGCATTCCAAAAGTTGAAGAGGAGACTTATTTCAGCTCCTATTCTAATAGCCCTAGAGAGGGGATAGAGGTACACGGTGTATTGTGATGCCTCCAAAGATGAACTTGGTTGTGTTTTGATGCAGTTTAGGAGGGTGGTGGCTTATAGTTCTCTTCAGCTAAAGAACCATGAGCAAAATTACCTAACACACAATATAGAGTTGGCGGCCATTGTCTTTACCTTGAAGGCTTGGCACCACTATTTATATGGTAAGTAGTTCAAGGTGTTTTCAGACCACAAAAGTCTAAAATACATATTCAGTCAACGGGACCTCAACATGAGGCAACGCAGTTGGATGGAGTACTTGGATGACTACGACTTCACTTTGCATTACCATCTTGGTAAGACAAACGTGGTGGCTAATGCACTCAGCCAGAAGTCATGGGGAGTTTTGGATAGTGTGGCTTCCTGGGAGTGGCAAATGCTCAAAATTGTGGGGCAATTCAAGCTACACTATAGATGTCAGGCTCAGGGCACTTTAGGGAGTTTAATGGCTATGTCTTCCCTACTAAGTAGGGTGATAGAGTCTCAGGCGCAGGACCCAAAGTTATCATCTATCAGGGACCGAGTGCAAGCAGGCACCGGTGATCTTCGGTATAGGGGAAAGGTTGTAGTTAGAGATGACAGTGGATCGGGGAAACACGAGTATTCGTCCAAATTTGTCTCGTTTGGACAAGAGATGGACTATATGTATTGGACAGTGGACGTATACGGGAATACCCGTATAAACCTGTACGGGGATGGACTTATCTTTACCCCCTCCCCGCCCCCGCTACCCGTTATATATATATATATATATATATATATATATATATATAAATTAAAATATTCTCAAGCCCTAACTACACATATTTACTGTAACTACCAATGTAAAAATATGGTAATCAAACTAACAAGTGTCATTACTATGTGGTAATCTTATCAACTTTTTTTCATGATTGTTCTTTTTTCTATTTGTGCTCACTAATTTAAATTGTTAGGAGTTTGGATTGACCATACTCTAAAAAAAGATAAGAAAGAGTAAGATAGTTTTGTATTTCATCGTGGGTAGAAATATTGTGAATGAAGGTTGATGAGTTTCTCTACTAGAGTAAACTAAGAAATGAGGAGAATTATTGAATTAGCGAAATTTTAAGTTTTCATCTTTTAACACTTTATGACTATAATATAAATTGTAATAATAAAAATTCTTCTAGAAAACTTCAAGTATAGTGCTATTAATTTCTTAGTTCAATTTTATTTTCCTTTTCTTCCTTTCTCTCTAATAATTTTGTTTCTCTTTTTGTGGTCCAATGACACTTTAAATAAAATACTATATTATTTTGATTTTTATATTTTGCAATCTACATTATGTTGTATTACATTATGTTAGATTATTTAAAATGTTGTTGAATTATTTAAAATATTAGATTTATTTAGAATTTTAGATTATGCTACTTGACTTGGGCTTTAGCTTAGGTTTAAGCGGGTACGAGGGAAGCGGGGACGAGGTGGAGATTAGAAATTTACCCGCAGACGGGGATGGGGATGAAAATTATAATCGTTAATGGGAATGAACTGGGGATGGATGAAATTTTTTTAAACGGGTACAACAATGAAGAATACACTCCCCACCCCCGCTTTGGTCTACTGACATTCCTAGTTGTAGTTCTCTAGTTAGCGGATCTGAGAGAGGAGATCCATAGGGAGTTCCATTGCTCCCGATTTACTATGCACCTAGGTAGCACGAAGATGTACCATGACCTTTGTCGTCAATATTATTGGAGTGGAATGAAGAGACATGTGGAAGACTTTGTGAGTAGATGTCTCACGCGTCAGCAGGTTAAGACTGAATACAAGAGACCAGTAGGGTTGCTCCAGCCTTTAGAGGTGGCTGAGTGGAAGTGGGAGCACGTCACGATGGATTTTGTGACCCACTTGCCACGGACAACATGAGGGCATGACACGGTGTGGGTGATAGTGGACTGGCTTACAAAGTCGACACATTTTTTGGCAGTACAGATGATCTTCACACTAGAGAAATGCTACAGGTTGTATATACGAGAGATTGTCTAGCTACATGGGGTGCCCGTGTCTATAGTATCGGATCAGGACCCTAGGTTTATGGCTCACTTTTGGGAGAGCTTCCAGCAGGTTGTGGGGACACAGTTGATGATGAGCATAATTTTTCATCCCCAGACGGATGGTCAGTCAGAGAGGACCATCCAGATGCTAGAGGACATGCTACGGGCGTGCGTCCTAGACCTCAAATGTAGCTGAGAAGAACACTTGTCTTTAGTGGAGTTCGCTTACAATAATAGTTATCAGGCGTGCATACAGATGACACCCTATAAGGCACTATTTAGGAGGCATTGTCGTTCTTCGGTGTGTTGAATAGAGGTGAGAGAGAGAACCTCTACTAGTCCAAACCAGATTAAAGACACCTCAAAGAATGTGGACTTGATATGAAAGTATCTTCTTACAACTCAGAGCAGGTAGAAGAGCTATACTGATAGACGGCAATGACCTCTAGAGTTTGAGGTTGGTGATCATGTCTTCTTAAAGGTGACACCTAAGAGATGAATGATCAAATTGGAAAAGTAGGGGAAGCTGTCGCCAAGGTTTATCAGGCCCTTCGAGGTACTCGAGAGGGTTGGTATAGTTGCTTACCAGTTGACTTTATCGCCAAGTCTATCAGGTGTTCACGCAGTATTCCATGTCTCCATACTCCGGAAGTATACTCCAGATCTGACACATGTGATGGATTGAGGTGAGTTAATTGTTGATGCAGATGAGACCTTCGAGGAGGGACCGGTGTGCATCATGGATAGCTAGGAGTAGGCTTTGCGAGGCAAGACCGTGAGGCTAGTGAAGGTGTTGTGACAGTACCGAGGTATGGAGGAGGCAACATGGGAGTGTGATGATACCATGCGTACTAGTTATTTGTTCTTGTTCGAGGATGGAGGTACATTTTTACAATTTTAAGTATAGGATTACTATTGCATATGCATGTCATTGTATGTGCATGTATGTGTAAATTTCGGAGATGAAATTCTTTTAAGGGGAAATAATGTAAAACCCGGGTAAATTTAAACTTTTTACGAAAAGGGGTAAAACGATAATTTATCACTACGATATGTGTTACAAACCTAAATTTTTCTAGATCTCAGATGACAAAACGGACCTCACTGTTGGATTCGTCTCGTGAAATCTAGTTAACTTATCAAATTTCATTGAATTTTGAGATAGTCGAATTTTTTACGTTTACGAGGCGATCAGGCTCGGGTGACCTAATAACGAATTTTTGAATAAAATTTTAAAATTTGAAAAATAATTTAAAGAAGGTTCATAGAAAAATATTTTGAACTTGACTGAGCCAAAATTTAATCATTTCAAGGCGAAAACGGAATCGGGAAAAGAGGTCGTGTGGCACGTTATGAGCCAAGTATCCTAGGAGTATAAATAGGGGAGAAAAATTACATTTCTCCCCTATTCATCAGCTGGGTTTAACGTTAAAGAGAAGAGAGGAAAAAGAGAGAAAATTCAACTTCTCTCTAAGATCTATGCCTCCCTGTCACTCAAATCAACACGAGCCAAGAACAAAAGTTGACCTCCTCGTCGTGGGCTACACGACCATACCAAAAAAGAGGGTTTTCACCGAAGTCCAAGAAACGAGATTTGGGAAAAGTGAAGATTCTAGCTAGAATCAGGTTCTTGAAGGTTCTACAACTCATTTTACGTTTCAAGAAGTAAGATTTTCATCCTAATTAGGTTTATTTTCAACCTAGGTTTGAAATATGGAATGAGTAGGTTGATAAAAGTTGTATCACTTACCTATTGTTGTAAAGATTGAGGGAATGGGTAGAATAATTTCTATTATGAATTAGGTATGTGGAAATTACCTAATGTGATTCTTAAGTTGTGTGATTAATTGGGCAAATTATGTGATGACATGATTGAATGCCTTGAAGGTGTTTGAATAAATACAAATGTTAAAATTAAGTATGTTTGCATAGATAATGTGATAACATGCTAGGAAATTGTTATAGGTGTGAATTTAATATGTGTTTTATGATATGTTAGCATTATGATAAGGGTGAAAATTATATACTTTTGATATAATTGGCAATTGAATGGTGAAAATTGCTTATTTGGCATTTATTGCTTATTGGACATAATGTTGACATCACATTCATGGGCATTGGGCATGAGTGTAGGTGTGTGTGTGTGTGTATGTGTGTGGTTCAATCAAATACCATACTTGGTCGATGATGGGTGGGCTGAAAAAAAGTTAGAACAAAGTTCCGACTGAGTCGCACGATTGCATGAAAACTTGTGTCGAGTATAGAAAAAACGGCTAAACTCTCACTCGGGTGCAAGACCCAATTACTGTTTATACATTTCCAACGATGCAAGTCCAAAAAAGTGTATCATTGTGCGGAGCTGCCAGTGCCACACTAAAAGTTCACTACCCAACAAAGACACATAATTTTGTTTATAAAATTGTCATTTGATGTGTAACATCAATGGCGGAGGCTTAGAATGTTTGGTTTTCACACATTGACATTGCATTGTGTTGTGGGAGCCGTTGAGGGTTGGGGTTAAAGTACATGAGTGAGTCTCATTTTATTTCATGACATGACATGAAATTCTTGTCATTAAATGCATATTCTTAATGGGAATGTTTTGAATGGTTGATTGTTGTATGTGAACATTTCATATCCATCTAGGTTAGGGAGTAGCCTCTTTAAGAGATACCCTATTGAGCGTGGTTCACCCTTTGTGGAAAAACATTTCAGGTGCTAGGTTCACACTGGCGGACGGCTCCTAATTCGAGCCTCAAGAGTGAAAAAGGTTGACTTGTGGTTTTTATGGCTCATTTTGTATAATTTTTGTAAAAATTATATTTTTGGCATGTAAATATATGAAATTGCTTGTAATAGAACTTGTCGTATCATGTGTTCATGTGAAAAACTTCATTAAACACATATTGAATGGTTGTGGGATGAATTAGAGTAATTGGAAATCAAAAACAAGTGAAATAAGCAATTCTAGGCAAAACCTACTGGTAGATGTGGTCTAGTAGGCAAAACCTATCGATAGAATGTCACTTTTTCTGCGGTAGAAATTTTCCAATAGGTAAAATCTACCGGTAAGATAGTGACAAATCTATTAGTAGGTTTTATAAAAATCTAAAATTTTAAGAATGTTGTGCTATGCTTTAAATGGACAATAATGGAGTATAAATGGTGATATGTTAGACCTTGGATAGGTCATGTGAGTAAATGTATATAGGACATGCATTCAGGAATGATCCCGATAATGGGGATGCTATTGACGTGATATCGAGTTGTGCGACAATCACGAGTACTTCCGCGGATTGATGGTAATCAACAATTGATAAAGGACCCTCGATTTTAGGGGCATCACAATAATATTCTCTTGTACAACAGGTAAAAGAATATAAACAAATTTATCTTGTTCATGCTCACTAATAGGCTGCGCGCAACCAACATCAGCTATATCAAGTTTCAAAAATTTTGTTGTTAGGGACTCAACGTTTAGTATTACGTGTAGAATAATAGAACCGGTATCCTTTCGAATGTTCTGGATAATCTATGAAGAAACAACGAATAGTTCTAAGATCAGTCTTTTTCTCAAAAGGGTTATAAATTTTTACCTCAGTAGGACAACCACAAACTCGAAAATGGTAAGGCTTGATTTCTTATTGGTCCATAATTCAAAAGATATTTTTGGAACAAATTTGCTATGAACTCTATTAAGAATGTATAAAGCCGTTTTAATTGCTTCTCCCCAAAGATAATCAAGTAAGTTACAACTATTCATCATGTTTTTTATCATGTCTTTAAGGGTGGGATTATACCTTTCAGCCACACCATTCTGCTCAGAACTATCAACCATGGTATATTGGGCAATAATCCCACAATCTTACAAGTACTTGTCAAACAGTCCCAAATGCTGCTCAAAGACATCATGTTTATCATAATACTCACCATCACGGTCAGACCTTACAATTTTGATGACTTTTCCTAATTGTTTCTCTGACTCAGTCTTGAAAATTTTAAACTTTTCAAGAGCATCAGATTTTTCATTAATTAAATAAATATATCAATAATAAGAGAAATCATCAATAAATGTAATAAAATATTTATTACCACACATGGTACATGAGTAAGGTTCACTGATGTCAGTGTGAATTATTTTTAAAAGATTTAGACTGCGAGTTGCACTTTTCTTCTTAGTCTTGGTCACTTTTCAATATCTCCAAAATCAAGGGTAGGAAGAATATCATTCTTTATTAATTTTTTCACTCTTTCTCTAAAAATGTGACACAAACGTTTATGCCACAACTGTGATTTTTCTTTAATGAGAGGTCTCTTAGATATAACATTCATAATATTTGAAAGATTATATTCATTATTGACAGTCAAACATATACTATATAGACCATATGATAAAACACAATGACCAACAATTTTAAAATTCAAGGACAATTGAGTTTTACCATTAGTAAAATTAAAACAATACCCAATTTTATCAAGCAAAGAAACTTAAATCAAATTTCGCCTAAATAACGGTAAATAAAAAGTATTTTATAAAAAAAGTTGAAACTAGTGTCTAAATTCAACTTAACAGTTCCTATGAACTCAACATGGACTTCATTATTAACTCTTACTTTAACCTTGGCTCCCCCTTCACTTGGCCTTTGCTTGCTTGTGAATCCATGCAAAGTCATGACAACATGAACAAAAGCCCCACTATCAATCCACTAAGAATTTAATGGGACATTAACTAAATTGGATTCAAAACAAACAAAGACTACTGAGTTACCTTCTTCTTTATTCTTCTTTTTCAACCAAAACTTGAATCGAGTGCACTCACTTTTCTTATGACCTTTTTTCTTGCAAAAGTAACACTTGACATCTTTTCGAATGACAATCTTAGGACCTCCCATATTCTGACAAGTATTATGCCTTTTGAAATCCCGACCATTCTTTGGACCATTATGATTAGATTTTCTGTTACTTTCTTGATATCCACATTTGAAACTAGATTTAGGCTGGGAAACAAACAAGACAATTACACTCTTTTCTTTTCTAAGTTTTTCTTTCTCAGAATCACACTTAGAGATATGGTCATTAATTGTCCAGGACTCATTTTTGAGTATTGTAGGCAGTTTTAATTTGGCTAAACTCAGGAGGCAAAGAGTTAAGAGTGTGATGAACAATGAAATCATTAGGAATAACAATTTTGAAGGCTTTGAGTTTGGTTTGAACATGAACCATTCTAAGGATATATTTCCTAACGCCACCTACATTGTCATATTTCATACTCGTTAATTCATTTATTAGGCTCCTAGTTTTAGTTTTATTTGATATCTTATATTTCTCTTCTACAGTGATGAAGAACTCATTGACATTCTTGGTTTAAAGCAAGTCACTCATAAGATGTTCAGAAATAGACATTTTCATGGTAATCATACTCAGCCTATTAGATTTCTCCCACTTTGCATAAAGTTCTTTTTTATCAAGGGAACTCTCACTAGTAGGTTTAGCAGGTTCATTCTCTTTTAAGGCAAAGTCTATATTGACAATTCCTAAGGCAAACTCAATATCTTGCTTACATATCTTATAATTAGAACCATTCAAGACTTCAATGTTGACATTATTACTATTCACAATAAAAGAAACTATTCAAGGCAATGAGAATATAAAGAGTAAACAAAATTGGGTGATAAATAAATAAAATACGTTTTGAACATAATAAGACATATTTTATTAAGAGAATCCAAATACATCACTATAAACTCCCTTTTGGGCGGAGAATGCAATATGTTATAGGTCCTCTCTTTCATAAAACTAACTAATGAGAATGCTTAAGTTTTAAAAAATTTATCCCCTTTAGGAAGATAAACCTTCTAAACTATTGCACATCTACCACAATGTTTCATGACATCTCTAAATTACAATACACAACAAACCCCTTTGGGCAGGTAATTTTATATTATAATTTAGAGATCATCCCGTAACAAAAGTATGAGAAAAACTACAAATTTCAATGAATTGACCACTTTGGTGGCAACCATTCATCTTAACTCATAAAATTTCCCAAACTAGGATTTTATAACAAATTGCTCATAATTAAATATCATGTGATCAATCAATATGAGGTAGTAATCAATATGTATCTCTTTAGATCACCCGTCATCAATCGTTGCATTCAGGTCGCAATTCTATTTTTAATTTTAAAAATTAAGTAATTAAATTTACATCTACCAACATTTAATAAATAATATTTAGATCATAAAAAAATTTCATCATATAAATCACTAGGGACTAAAATTAGAATTGTACAAATACCCTTTACAAATTATAGCAATTCAATCAAAATTATATCGTCATGAGAAAATAATTTGTTTGGGTAAAATTTACATCTATTCATCAATATGACCTCATGCTATTAACACAAGTCATCCAAAAGAAGGGAGTATATATTAAACATAAAAGTTTTAACATATAAAAGTTAAAAAAAAAAAAAGTTACCATCATGTTTTCACCTTTTCCTTTTTTTTTTGTGACGTACTGGCCGCATCAAAGCGTTCACCTTTTTTCCTTTTTTTTATCTTGGCAATATAATAATACATTCACATGAACTTGTATTCAAAGAGAAGAACCTTGAACTTGTATTCATACAGAAGAACTATGAAGTCGATATCATATCATTGACAACATTTCGGTAAAAAAAAAATTTTTTGAACGGCTGAATAGCGAAATTTAATTTCACAAAACTATAATCTAAGAGTTATTGAGTTCTAAACTCATATACAATATGCTCTAATACCACATGTTATAAATTTTAATGATTCGTATATAAAATTTAGAACACCTAAATTACAGATTTAGATATAAAATTTCAAGATTTAGAACATACATGTATGAGTCATGTTATTAAATCTCCGGATTTCTTTCGTGAAAGGACAAAGTCTTCCTCTCCTTCTTCAAAGCAATAGGCGGCTTTCAGTAGTACAAGTCAAATTAGGGTATGAAGTGGGGAGGAGACCTAGCATATTATTTATAATAAAATCTAATGGGCTCTTCCATTTCGGGTCACAATTAGATTAAAGCGTATACTTAACCGCCTCAACTACACCAATTAAAAAGATGTAAATAAGCCCATTAAAATATATCACTTAATAATATTGAGCTCATTTCATTGGACCATAAATTCAACCCATTTTTGATAAACTAAAAATTAACTATCAATTAATGACAATCCAATAGAGGAAAAATTCCAACATGTTATACATCTTCAGAATTTCAACCAAAAATTGAAATTAATCAAAGAAATTTGTGCTAAATAAAATCGACAAACTTAAAAGAAGGTGTTGCCGCATAAATCTATATTCTTCGCCAAGTTAAAATCTAATTAAAAGTTAATGCCCTTCAACAATATTCATATAAATCTTCTTTAAATTTTTTTTTTTATGATCAGACCCAAATGCTACACTTCATGTCAACATGAAATGCCTGGGTAGATCTCCAGAAAAGCCACCATTTAATGGAGGACAGCCAAGTGCGTTGTAGAAGGAATTAAGGAAGAGTTCAAAGATTACCAGTACAACCACCTGAAGAAAGAAGATAATCCAAGAATTAGATTTCAGGCTCATCTCTCTTTTGTACCTTCAATTTCATTCTCTGTCTCTCTGCAAACAGGGCAAAACTCACCTTAATTTGGTATGAATAAGCATGAATATGTTTGATTATTCCCATGAGCTATTGAATACTGGAACTGTTGAAGTATGTATAATTTATGTTACATACCTCCAATAGTTTAAATTGTCATGTTAGTTTGTATTTAACATGTCATCATGATGATCATAATAAAGTGAATGATCCAAAATCTAGTTTGCAGGTGAGGGAGGATATTGTATTTTTTATTACTGATGCTCAATATTGTGAATAGTTTAAGCATTTAGTTGAGTTGGGGTTTAAATCAAGCCAAATACGAGACCTCTTTGAGTGGAATGTAGCCACTTCACCAGACAGAAGAACATTTAAACTATCGATCTATGACATGACTAAATTCCAAAGAAACTGTTGTTCAATTGAGTAACACAAAAAAGCTGTGATCCCTAGACTCTTCCACTAAATTTTGGTGTGGAAAAAATCTGTACTATTATACCATGAACTTTTATATATATATATATATATATATATATATATATATATATATATATTTGTTCTTTTTCTCTACTGTATTTCCATTGTTCTCTCCTCTTAATACTTTTTAACAGAAAAATCTATTGAAACAATTTGAGAGTACCTCATCACATCTTGATGTTGCTTCCAAAAAGTTAGTGAAGTTCCCTAATCATGATTTAGATTTCACCCAAGGTATCAATATAACTAACTGAATCAAATAATAGTGATCATATACTTAGAAAAAGTGGTACACAAACCTTTGGAGATTAGAATTGACTTATCACAAGATTTAATAATTGATTCTGGAAAAATCAAAATTCGTAAAAAGAAAAAAAATAGGCATATAGTAGCACGTGAAGAAGAACACTATGAATAGAGTACCCGTTGTGATCTAGTCCCCACGAGTTTAAAAATTAAACTACTGAATCGGTATCCTGGATGAAAACGAAGCCATGATGCATGGGTCTTCGAAATGAATTTCTATGACTGGTGAATTTATCAGATTTAAGCAACCATGATGCTTGACTATTATATGGGACAATACCTTCCCACAATACTCCAAAAGATATCCTATTAGGTTGTTGTAAGTAACTGCTTCATAGAAAATAATTTTGAACATTGTTCAGAATTACATATTCCATGTAAGCTGCTAATAATGATCATTTAGAAGCACAACGTCCAGTGAGCAACAAAGAGGCAATAAGATAAATGGAGTACCTAAATGGCCCTTTTTTGGTGTTAAATGAAGAATGATCCCTGCCTATTCAGGAAGAAAAAGAGTAAAACAGCTTGTAAATGGAAAGGCTATTGAACACCAAAGAACTGCAACAATACCTCTATTACCTAGGGAAGAAGAAAATATGGTCCTCCAAGAAGATAGTCTGTTAACTTACCGAGAGTGTTTATATGAGGAGTTACATGAGAACCAAACAATAATAAGATAGAAAATGAAGGATTATGCGGTAAATGGATGAGAGTAAACTGAAGAGGAAGGGAATGGATACTATGAAGATGGAAGGTTTTGGATGTTACAAGGCTAAGAAATTATGTCATCAATATATGGATCGTTGTAATTCTTATGGCCATTAATTCTATGAATGAAAATAATTATTCTCCTACATGTAAAGATGTTGTGACATATTGAAAACTTAAAAACCCTACCTGTTGAATGAGTAAGTGTACATTATAATGAGGTGTAGAAAGAAAGGTGTATGTTATGGGAGGCTAAGAGTGCTAATGCATTAGGGCTAAATAATTAAAATTATGTTTTAGTTAATTTGTATGTATTTAGTCTCCATTAATGTTAGAAAGGATACAAGTGGTTATTTTAATCAATCAAAAAATTTTCACTTTTGTTGACATTTTATAGTAGTATAAGTATAGATAGATATAAATATATGTGTGTAACGTGTTGAATGGGCGAGGAGGACATAGATGAACGAATATAAAGACGCCGTTTTGGTTATTGGAATACAAAAGAGTAAGAAATCATGATTAATAATTAACTCTTTTCTTGTTCTCTAATTAGTATATTAATCTGAATTCATTGAAAGTGTAATGAATGGTGACAATTGAGCAGAAAAAGAGAGGAGATAAAAGGTCATTGCACCTGCTCAATAAATAGATGAACTTTTATGATGAACAACATTTATAACATATTTATTCAGAGTGATGCTAGACAGACTTAAAACTTAGACTTTTAACTCAGACTCGATGATGTGGTTGTTGATGTGTACATGCCATGTCATCAATTTCTTTTTCCCTAAAGAAATTTAGATTAAAGAATCATATTTACTCTCTCCATCAACAGACCCAAGCCCTTCTCCTTCTCCTTTCCCCTTCCCCTTCACCTTCCTTAAACCAAACAGAATCAAACCAAAGTGAAGTTGTCGGCAACAATCAAGATTTCTTCCTCCCTGTGACACCACCAGCGTTGTCATTCCCTCTTCATCTCCCTCGATAGACCTAGCCTTTCTCCTCCCCCTTATTATTTTCGCTGGAACACATAGTCACCAGGATTCATAACTCCAGCAATCAATGTCAGCCACTAACCCAGTCGGTGCCTTTGAAAAACCAAGCTACTCAGATTTTTTCCTCCTCTCCTCAAAGCACATACAGGTCTCCTTTCCTATTCATCTTTTTGTCAGAGTCACAATTGTCTCTCCAACAATTGTGATTCTGATGAATAAATGAATAGGGGAGTAGAACTATTAGGGATTAGGGAAGAGGAGGGAAAAATATGACTATGTCCATGGTCGGCGTTAGGGATTGAAAGACAACTGTATATGTGGTCGGCGTCAATTGCCGGAGTTGTGAAATTTAGGTGGCATCAATTTTTGGGGTGTTTTCTATGGGCGAGTTTTGGCGTCGGGAAGGGCAGGGGTTACGTTAGGGCTTCAGCTTTGGCTGTGGAGAAAACCAAATTTTTTGGGTTCAACTTTTTTTAACAAAAAGGGGGGAAGAGAAGAGTTGATGACATAGCATGTACACATTAGCAACCACGTCATTGAGTCTGAGTTTTAAGTTTGTCTAGCATTACTAAGTTTTTCCAAAATTCGTATTTTTTAAAGTAGTATAGATATAAATATAAATTTAATTCAGGTACACATAAACCTAATACTTTTTATTAACTTTTTGTGTATGAAAACTATTAACGCACATGTTGTATTACTAGTCACCCAAAAAGAGCTCATGGCCATTCTTCCTCTCTCCCTTTTTTTTGTTTTCATTTATGGTTTTTTACATAAATTAAATCTAATTCCTTCATAAATTTGAACAGTCAAATTAGATGTATTTCAATGTCCACATTTTTTTCGTGAGACAATGAAATTGAGACTTAATAAGTGTGTTGCACAATTTCATTGTCATTAATTTTTTGTAAGCAAAAAAGTCCATAGCTTATGGTAAACTATACCCATTATGTTACAAAAGAATGTTATTCTACAAAGTTATGAGTTATATCGAGTCCTACATTTCTACTAAAAAGTCTTTTACAACCCAACTAATTAATTGAAAGGAATCATATAATAAATGTAGAAAAAATTAAAAATAAAAACAAAAATTGATTCCTTATCACAAGATCTATTTATGTTTAATACAAACTGAAATACCCTAGATTTATAGAGAAGATTAAGAGTTACCTCTTGAAACATGTTTTTAACAATCTTCAAGCTTTCTAAAAAATTCTTGAACCTTCAATTTGAATTTTATCTTTATCTAGAGCCTCACAATGTTTGGTCTCTATTGGTATCCACGTGAATTAATTTTTGAAGGATCTACCTCAACCGTTAATCAACTAGTAGAAACAGAAATAGAGACAGACGGGGTGTATTTTTATTTTTATTTATTTATTTTTTTTGTGCTAGCAAAGAGAATGTTATTATCTCCACCCACCTTCTCTAGGAGGGATTTTATAAAGCTTTAGAAGACTCCAATCCTAATTTGGATTAGTTGCAATTATCTTATAATTACATAATGACTTCATTATTACTTATTAATTGTAATAAAATCCCTAATTAATTCTTAACTAGGTTTTCACCCACAGTTAACTCTTAATTGATTTTCTCTCCTATATCATTTAGTTTCCAATCAATTATATTGTCTGACTTTATAGGTTCAAGCATACCTAGGTGCAAGCATTCGATACTAACTACAAGTAGCACCTTATAGGAAGCTCTATTGTTCTTCAGGCTTCTACTAATCATTAGTGACACCAAACTATATATCATGATCAACTCTCGAATAGCACAAAGTAAATAAAGAACTCATTCAATCTACAATTGTCATGCAATTCAATCCTTCTATCACACAATGCCCCAATTGAATTACTAGGGTATGAAATCATTGTTAAACCCCTAACTTAATCTTACGTATTCGATCTTTGGACTATGATTCCTACTGATCAATTACAAACTCTTTTCTAATTATCATTTTGCCTTAGCCAAGGAATCCTTGAGAAGATCACATAGGACATTCTTTCCTTTTTACTAAGGGTGATAGATTCCATGTTATTAGGCCTGTCAAAATTCGACACGACACGATTAATCGATACGAATTAAGCGGGTTTGAGTGAGATCTTAACAGGTTCGGGTGGTAAATGGGTGTCGTTCAGGTGAGATTTGTTAACTCGTTTACCCGTTTAAAAAATTTAGTCAGCATTTCTTGTTTCTCTCTATGTTTCTCTAGCATTTCTTGCTTCTTTCTTCTCTTTTTCTGGCTTCTGTAGATGAGATGGAACTTGATCTGAGCTTGGGAGCTGCGGTGGTGGTGCTGGAGGCTGTGGTGGTCTTGGAGGCTGCGGTGGTCTAAGCATTTGGAATTTACACTCAAGCTTATGGCTTATTCAAATGTTTGGCGGAGTTCTTGTTGTCATTCGTCCCCCTAGATTCATTCGGCATAATCCATAAGCTCTAATTGTGATTTTGTTTACTCTGCGGCCCTAGGTGAGTAAACAAGTTGACCAACGTTTACTTCCCTCAAGGATGAAGCAGAAGTGAAGAACTTGAAGTAGTTCATTTATATGATCGGTGTGTTTCGATTATTGGTTTATTTGACTGTAAATGTATATATCATTACCTTCTATATGCAGACCATGGTCTGAGCATTGTTCGAGGGTCTGCACAATGAACACAATGAAGGAAGAAGAACACAATAAAAGCTTTTGGGTCTGCACAGTAAACACAATGAAATATTTTGCTTGAATCCTACATTGACAAATTTAAATGAAGGAAACCTCTCATGCCTATAAAAGGATGCATCCCATTTCTTTAGTCATTCAACCTTCTTTCTTGCTTTTGCAAGTGACAGCCAACTGAAAATATTTTAATTAAGATAGTTTAGTTGTTGTGGGTAATTAATGGAGTTTAAAATTTTAATAGAATAGTTTTTTTTGTGTGAGTTAAAATTTTAATAAAATTAAACATATTAAACGAGTCGTGTTATGTTACCCGTTTATCAAACGGTTCGTGTTCGTGTTTAAATTTTTTACCTGTTTATTAAACGTGTTGTGTACGGGTTTACATATTTTTTAACCGTCACTCATTTAATCCGACACATAACCGTTTAACCCGACACGTTTACACCCCTACATGTTATGCACTCATAAGTCTCCATATATGTCTAACTATACACAATGATACATATCCAAGTTATATGGTTAATATATAAATATGTTGTATACTTAAAGCATAGAAGTCTATGCACAAAACAACTATGGTGTCTCAGATCTAAGGATAATTTGTATAACTGTAACTTAGGTTTAACATTGACAAGTATGTAAAACTCCATATAAAAAATTCTATGTTGGTCAATGGTCACGTTCAGTATACTGGTTCTTCAACAAATACCCATTTACCTATTTTAGTGTCCCTACACTAGTGATTTGCATGAGTTACTACATATTAATTATAAACAAGAATAATGTATGCTAGTCTATTTGGATTACAAAACGCCCACATAGTAATCCTATGACTATGAACATTTAAGAGTTAAGTACTAAAAAATATGTCTCCTTTTTCAACGCCTTGAGAATTTATCTTCTTACCTTATATTCTATAGACTTTATCATGCATGTTAAAATGAAATAAACTAGTAACACGATAAACAAAATTGCCCTTATATTTAATTAAGTAATTAATATTGCTAGAACAATCCTAGTGCAATTGATCTTAGGGCATACGACTAACAATCTCCCACTTGCACTAAGACCAATCGACCATGTATCTAATACCTATCTTCTCAAGATGTTAGTCTAGTTGTTGTTATCATAGTGTCTTCGTAAATGGGTCCGCTATGTTATCCATTGTTGCAATCTTCTAGATATACACATCACCTCTTCTAATGATCTCTCTAATCATGTAGAAATGTCATTATAAGTGTTTGGACTTTTGATGATACCTTGGTTCCTTGGCTTGAGTTATCGTCCCACTGTTGTCACTATACTATGGTATATGAGACTTAATTTTAGGAGTTACTCTAAGCTTGGTAATGAACTTCGTGATCCAAATAGTTTCTTTGGCATCCTCTGAGGCGATAACATACTTAACTTTAGTAGTGGAATTCACTATAATATTTTATTTATAGCTTCTCCAATTCACTACTCTATCATTTAAGATGACACAAATCCACAAGTAGTTTTTCTATTATCTACATTAGACTAAAAGTTTGTCTGTATATTCATCCACGCGTTACTCTCATCCTCTATAGAGGAGAAATGCATCATTAGTTTTTCTCAAGTACTTAAGAATGTATTGACTACATTCCAGTGTTTAAAACAAGGAATTTGACTGATATCTACTTGTAACACTTATAAAATATCTGATATCATGTCTTGTACATAGCACAACATACATGAGATTATTTATTGTTAAAGTACAATGAATCTTGCTCGTGTTATTTATCTCTTTTGATGTCTAGGGACTCGTGTCCTTAGAGAGATGCATTTCTCATCTAAAAGGTACGAATCATTCATTGGTGATGGGCTAGGCCCAAAAGCCCAACCCATGTTATAAGCCTGGTTCGAGCTAAAGACCCAATGTCAAGAGATCCAACTAGTCAAGCCCAAAGGAGTATACACCCGTATAACCTTATCAAGATCAAGGAGCTGCAGGGAACATCCATGGTTATCCAAGAGCCTCCTCTACCACCTTGGAGTAAGGGTCATCCAAGAGTCTCTACGCCACCAAGGAAGCATCTAAGAGCCTCACCCTCACCACCAAGGGAGCATCCAGGAGCCTCACCCTCGCAGCCTGGAGAGAGTCAACCTTCCTCATCCTTGAACAAGTCCTTTGGAGAGCACACCAACCGTCACACCTCGCCTGTTGAGAAGATGATAGGTCACCTCCGCCTGATCAGCTACCTAATTACTATCAAACGGTTCTAAGCCATTATGACCGTCAGACTAGTCATATAATTACTATACCAAGCCACTATAAATTGTAAGCTCCCCCAACACTTGGGGGACATCAGACTCATTTGAGCATAATTCTCTCCTCCCCTCTCAAAGCTTATAATCATGTGCTCTCCCTCCACACCGGAGATAATAAAATTTCAGCAAACCTAGCCATTCAAAGTGGACGTAGGTCGTATTGACCGAACCACTATAAATCATGTCTCATCTCTCCTTCTACTTACTTCATTTTATACTACAACTTGACTAGTAGTGTGCAAACTAATTTGTGCATCATCAATTTGGCATTGTCTGTGGGACACGATAGTTCTCACCTAGCCACTTTCCTTTGCTGAGTCAAAGTCGATCACCAACAGATCCATGAATCAGCCTGAAGATAACCCACCACCAATAGAGGAGATTGCTCCTCAACCAACCAATCCTGCCCCAAATGAGCAGCAAATGCTCGAGACCATGCAACAACTTGCGGCCCAAAACCAACAGATCCTATAACTAATGCTCCTTGGGTGTCAAGAAGTTCCCTACATGGTTACTCCTCATCTAGGAGGAAGAACACAGCCTAGACCTCAAGTCAGAGGAGCTCCACGTCCTAAGCGTCAATGAGCTCCCCACATGGGTGCTCCTCATTTGAGCACCCCCTTTGGAGTCTCATCAAGCGCCCCACATAGGGGAGCTCCCCACAAGGGACCTCCACCTCCTCTTCTAGCTCCCTCTTTTCATGGTGGAGACCCTCGTTTCCAAGAGAAAATCAAAGCTTGGAACATGGGAGCCATATACATGGTAATTCCAATGGACCTCCTCCTAATCATTGGGATGAAAAAATTAAAGAAGTGCAGAATCAATTGGGTGATGTCTTCAACGTCATGAAGGCACGAGGTCCCGAGATAGTGGATTACCTTGTAAGTCAAACCGACACACCTTTCAAACCTAACGTGAAGAACTACCCACTCCCTCAAAAATTCAAGATATCATCCATCGAAACCTTTGATGGTATGAAGGATCCATTGGACCACCTTGAAACTTTTAAGACCTTGATGCAACTGCACAACGTCCTTGACGAAATCATGTGTAGAGCGTTCTCAACCACCTTGAAGGGATCCGCTCGACAATGGTTCGCCAATATCACTCCCGTTTCCATCGGCTCATTTGCTGAGTTGAGTAGGTCCTTCGTGTTGCACTTTATTGAAGGACGCCGTCACCCACCTGCTCAGCAAAAAGCAGGACCGAGATGAGAGCCTGCGAAGCTACCTCACTCGTTTTAATGAGGAGGTCCTTAAAGTCGAAGAGCCCGATGAAAAAGTCAACATGACCGCCTTCTTGGGAGGCCTTCGGTCATCGAGCTTGCTTTTCTCTATGATGAAATGCCCACCAAAGAGCATGCCAGAACTATTGGCAAAAGTTTAAAAATTTATGAATGTTGAGAAAATCAATAGGTCCAGGCGAGGTGAATCATCTCACGGATCACCAAAAACTTGACTTGCCTCTACACTATTCTTAAACAAGTAGTCTATCTCCAGCTTAACGGCTCTCTCAAGGGTCACAAAAAAGCTTGGCCTACCTCTACACTGTTCTTAAACAGGTAGTTTTTCTCCAGCTTAGCGGCTCTCTCGAGAGTCACCAAAAAGTTTGGCCTACCTCTACATTGTTCTTAAGCAGGTAGTCTATTTTCAACTTAACGACTCTATCTCCCGTCTCTCTCACAAGTCGCCAAAAAAGCTTAGCATTTGCTCTGCTCTCAAGCAAGTAGCCTATACCTCAAGCTTAAAAACTCTCTCATGGGTCACCAAAAACTTGGTCTCAAAAGATGTAGCTCTCTCACGAGTAATCCTCAAACTCTGTCTTTCTCTCGTGCAAGCGGCCTGCCTCTCTCTTCAGATAATCATGTTAAATATTTTAATATTTAGAATAACATTATTTTTGCCATCTTTAGCCAGGATCTTGAAACTCAGGTCGTCTGCAACCCGAGGGATTACCTTAGATTGAATGTCAACAATCGGGGTCTCATCCATCTAGCACTCAACGCCTAGCCAGCGGCGCCAAGAAGTGCCTGACCCCTTCTGTCAGTGCCTGGAGGGGCGCCTAACCTTTTATGCTCACCCAAAATGGTGCTCTATGGCGCTTGCACACCAAGGCCAGCCCTCTTTTCTCCACCTTGCTCGCCTGGATTATCGACTAAGGCATACCCATACTTGCCCAAAGCATGATCGCCCAAGCTCTGCTCGCCTAAAGGACTGCCCAACACAGTAGGAGCCTCCCTGGTTTGCTCGCCCAGATCGCCAAGGCTGTCTAGACCGCCAGCCTCACAAGCAACCCGTTCACCCAAAGCCTCTGTTGCCTCGCCAACATGGGTGCCCAGCCCTCGCCCAGTAGCCAGTCCTACGGGCCATGCACCTCTATCTCTTCTCCAGGGGACAACACCAACATTTCCAAGTTGCACACCAAGATTTGCAGACCTTAGCACATGATCTCCACCATTCGACATTGTTCAAAAAAAAAAATTTGCCTAGGAGGTTGTATGCTCGCCTAGGAGGTGGCTTGCTCACCAAGGAAGTGGCTTGCTCGCCCAAAGGCTGGCTGTTCGCCCAAAAATGTGCCCCTAGCTCCGTACTCGTTATTTTGACCGTAACTTTTGGTCTGTAACTCAAAATGGGGCTTATAATATACCAAATCAAAGCTCTTGATGAGCTGAGCAAACTATAATGAGTTTTTCAAAAAAAAGTCCAAAAAATGTTCAAAAAGAGGTGTTTTGGCCTCCCGAAGTTTTTAAAAAAAAAAAAAAAATTTGCTGCTCGCCCAAGACACTGCCAGCACGCCCAGGATGCTGCTTGCTCGCCCAAAAATGCACATACAACTCTTTGCTCACTATTTTGACTGTAAATTTTGCTCTGTACCTCAAAACGGGACATATTGTATACTAAATCGAAGCTCTCGACGAGCTAAGCAAAACTCATTACCTTTGGTAATGAGCTTTTCGAAAAAAGTCAAAAAAATGTCCAAAAAGGTGTTTTGGCCTCCCGAAGTCTTTTCTTAAAGAATAAAAAATTTAAAAAAAATAAAAATTCAGCTCGCCCAGGAAATTTTCTGCTCACCCAGCACAGTATGTGTGTGCCCAAAAGTGGTCTGCTCGCCTAAAACATGCACCCAGCTCCGGCTCGAAGTTTTGACCGTAACTTTTGTTCCGTTTCTTGAAATGAGGCTTATAATATATCAAATCGAAGCTCTCGCGCGAGCCCTACAAGATTCACAATCTATGGCTATGATTGATGTTGTTGAAAATGAATGTTTTGGCCTCCTAAAGTTTTTTCAGTTATGTCGGTCAGCCAAAAATTCAAATTCAACTTAAATGTCCTCCTTTCCAAGTTCTATTGGACGCAGGGCATTGAGGGACAAATGATGGGCCAGGCCTAAAGGCCTAACCCATGTTATAAGCCTGGTTCCAGTTAAAAGCCCAATGTTAAGAAATCCAACTAGTCAAGCCCAAATGAGTATACACCCGCATAACCTTATCAAGATCAAGGAGCTGTAGGAAACATGCATGGTTATCCAAGAGCCTCCTCTACCACCTTGGAGTAAGGGTCATCCAAGGGTCTTTTCTACTACCTTGGAGTAAGGGTCATCCAAGAGTCTCTACGCCACCAAGGAAGCATCCAAGAGCCTCACCCTTACCACCAAGGGAGCGTCCAAGAGCCTCACCCTCGCAGCCTGGAGAGAGTCAACCTCCCTCATTCTTGAACAAGTCCTTTGGAGAGCACACCAACTGTCACACCTCACCCGTTGAGAAAATGGTAGGTCGCCTTTGCCAGATCAGCTACCTAATTACTATCAAACGGTCCTAAGTCATTATGACCGTCAGACTAGTCATACAATTACTATACCAAGCCACTATAAATTGTAAGCTCCCCTAACACTTGGGGGGCATCAGACTCATTTGAGCATAATTCTCTTTTCCCCTCTCAAAGCTTGTAATCATGTGCTCTCCCTCCACGACGGAGATAATAAAATTCTGGCGAACCTAGCAATTCAAAGTGGACGTAGGTCGTATTGACCGAACCACTATAAATCTTGTCTTCTCTCTCCTTCTACTTACTGCATTTTATACTACAACTTGACTAATGGTGTGCAAACTAATTTGTGCATCATCAATTGGAATTCTTCATATTAAATCTCGTTAAGACCTTGCCTATGTATAAGGATTGAGATAACATGAGCAACCATCTAGAGTTATCTCTATAGACCTTTATACCTAGTATATTGGATACTTCTCCCAAATCCTTTAATAGAGAAATTATATGAAAGCTATAGTTTGACCAATGAGAACATCCCAACATCATTCCAAATGAGTAGGATGTCGTCTACATAAAATATCAAAAATGTGATAAAACTTCTACTAACCTTTTTATACATATTTGGTTCATCCATCTTTTAGAGGAAACCAAATGATTTGATTATCTCGTCAAATTGGATGTTCCAACTTTGAGATGCTTTCTTTTAATTCACAAATGAATCTCTGTAACTTGTACACATTATGGCCTTTACCGTTGGATACCAAACCTTCTAGCTGCTCTATATAAATATTTTTCTCAATGTTTCCATTAAGAAAGATGGTTTTGACATAAATATGTCATATCTTATAGTTATAGTGTGCAGTTATATTAAGCATAATCCTGATGAATTTTAGCATGACTACTGGTGAGAAGGTTTCTTCATAGTCAACTATTTGTCTTTGTTTGAAACCTTTAGCCCCTAGTCAAGCTTTATAGGTCTCTACCTTTTCATCTAAGTCTATATTCCTTTTGATTAACCATTTGCAGCCAATAGGTGCAATACCTTAAGGTGAGTATACAAAAGCCTAGTCTTGATTAGATTATATAGTATTCATCTCAAATTTCATGACATTTTGTCATGTTCTTGAGTTGATGTCGGGCATCGTCTTTGTGTAATTTATAGGATCATTAATGATCATTGTAACCAATAAAGAGTTTTTTTTATCACTTTGATGAGATACCTATATCTTTAAGGTGGTACGGTAAACTTATGTAGTACTAGGTTATATATCAATAGGGTATTTAGGTTGATCATGATTGTTTGCGGTTCTGAGGATGTTTTCTCAAATTTTGTCATTCTTCTTATGCATTCATGTTAAATAAACTCTTTTTCAAAAAAGTAACAAACTTAAAAAATTAATTACCCGAAGTGGACTTGTGCCCCTTTTCCCCTTTTTTTTTTTGAATGACCATAAGTTAAAGGGGGCAACTTTTAATTAACCCCAAAATAAAATTGTGAGAAAGTAAGGGCAATTGTCAAATATTGATATCCGAGGGGGCGTCTTTAGGAATTCGGAGTTTATTATAGGTTCCCAAATCTCCTAAAGCCTAAAGGCTCGATATCAACAGGGGTTTCTTTCTCCGACCGTCTGGCTCTGGCTCTGGCTCTGGTAGTTCTGTAAGTGCCTTTTTTAAGATCATTATTAAAGAACAATTAAATTTCTTTTTTATTTCTCAGAAATTTCAACAATTGCAATCCGATAAAAGACAAATCAAAAAAAAGAAAATAAAGTAGAAATGCAAGGAGAAGGTAACGAAGAGCTCAGCATAGAAGAACTCGCTTCAAATCTCTCTACTTACAAAGAGCAGCTTCAACAGGTACCTATTAAACACTGTATAAATATATATATATGGTGTGAGTGTGTGTGTGTATACATACCTGTTTGTGTACTGGAAAATTTTGTAATCTATCTGTTTTCAGGTAAAATTATTATTTGTGATCTGCTCACTGAAATTCTATGAAAAGCATTGTATTTACGCCTATTCTGGAAACCGTGAGAAGTAGGAATTTAGCTTTGTTTATTAACAATCCACTTAGTTAGGGCTTTTCTTTTTTAAATTAGAATTTTCTGTGTCATTTGTAATCTGAAAGATTGAATCTTTAAATGGATCGAGTATGTTTTTATAAGGATTATTTGGATTTCTACGGCCATTTCTTTGGTATGGAAAATTCTTGGATTAATTAGGGCTTTTTTTGAACCAGTTAGATGTAACTGCAGTAGCTGAATTAGTAACTTGTTGTTTGTCACTTTGTGGGATGGATTTTACTTCAGTATGAATTTTTTAAGCCATAGTTAGCGGTTTTGCAACTCATGTAGATGTAATTTTGAGCCGTGAAAACATTTTCACATTATATTATATACTAGTGTCAATTCAACTTCTTGACACTATAAGATGTGGGATTTGCCCAGATTATCACTGGCAGGCATTTGATGGTGTGTTTGTCTCAAACCCGACGCAATTTTTATCACTGTACTAGTTGACGTAGCTGGTATGCCAAAGTGTATCTATGAAGGAATTCGTTATTCCATGAAGATTAGACCCAACTGGGCTGCAAAAGCTGATGGGATGGATGTCAAATAACAGCTTGGTGCTTTTGGTGTAATTTGAAAGGCAACTTCATTGGCTATGGATGAACTATCTATGTATGAATTCCCACGTCTCATTGTTGCCATTTGATGATCTGTATCAAATAGCATTGATGTTTTAGGAGGAGATTACAACCATTTATCTACTTGTTAATATTGAAGGCTGTAATGACTACCAAATTGAAGAAAGTTAGAGGCACCTATCAAACTTCATATTCTTCCTTGGTTGCTCATATTCACCATTTTGAATGAGATTTTTTCTTGTGATACTGGTTTAAAGATAAATGTATAAGCATTGCACTTCCTCTACATCAAGGATCTCATTTGGAATTTGACCACCTATCCTGGGTTGGTCGTTAGAGATTTTAGATACTGAGTTGGTAAGATCCTTTCGTTATGTAATGTTCCATTCTATGTAGATGAAGATCACTGAATTAGGTGGACGTCGGGTGGTCATAATATAGACATTGTCCTACGCAATTTTTAATTCCTTATCCATAGAGCACATCTACATGTTCTTTTGTGTGTTTGTGTATGTGTGTGTGTTTTGCATGCTTCCTAGGGATGGTAGTGGACTGGGAGAAAATGAGTATTCGTACAAATCTGTCCCATTTGGATCAGGGATGGACCATACGTATTGGAAGTGGACTTATACGTGGATGCCACTATTAAGTGAAACTCACATTTGTTATACATATTATTTTTGTGAGTTTTTATGTTTGATACATTTAGTATATAATGAGTTTTCATCCTTATTGCAAATTCACTTGTGAGATTTTATGATTTTTTTATATTTTTTTTTTCTTAAAATCACAGAAATTAATTGTTTTGAGTGAGAATAGTGGCGGGGATGGGGATTAAAATTTTCCTAGCTAATGGGGGTGGATGAATAACTTTGAAACAGATACGGGAGTGGAGACTACTCCCCCACCTCAGTCCACTGTCATCCCTAATATTGCTCCCCTTTTGATATTTCTTCATGCCAAAGTGAGACTTTCTTCACACACTTGGGTGTGTCAGAACCATAGTTGTCAAATCGTATATCAGAAGGCGTATTATTTTTTAAAAATAGTATATCGTATCGTGCATCGTGTATCGTAAGATACATGCAATTTTAATTTTAAATAATTATTAATAAAATATATGTATATACTTTTATAAAAAAGTCATAGACTCATAATAACATAGTATTTCATTAATATTCCACCAACTATTTAAGTTTCTAACATAGTTCAGTAATATCAAAATGCAAAGACCTCTAATTCAAACTTCTAACATCAACTACTTGAACAACTTTAATATTAATCAGGAATTTTGAATTTAATTGAACAATATTAACATTAGATTTTATTTATTTTTTTTAAACTATAACCACTGAAACAATGTTGTTTCAATAGTTAGTGATTTAAAAATAAGTTTTAGGATAAAATGATGTCATTTCAACCCAAAAAATAGAATCGTCACGTATCGGGTGTATCGTATCGTGTATTGTACGATACGGTGCAAAAACGATACAAAGACACGATACATATCATTTTTCAGGTGTATTGTGACGTATCGTATGATACATATCGCGTATCGTACGATTCTAATAACTATGGTCAAAACTTTGTATTTTGGACTTTTTTTTTCCTCGCTTCCCTATCTAATATCAACACTTCTTTTTAGTGTAAGATATTGAGGATTAGTCTTTGTTATAGGATTCATTATGCATCAACTCCTTGACTTAGAAATTTGTTCCAAATGCTGAGTGATGGAGTGGTCTAAAATATGCTTAGTTGTGTGGCTATCATGGATAGTCCTTGTACTAGTACTACTTGCGAATTGGTCTGATTAGAGTACTTCCTTGTTTTGCTTTTGGTGATACTTCTACAACCTTTCTCATTTGTATGTGGTCATGGATCATTTGGTTATAAAGTATTAGAAAATTGAGTTGCTGGTCGTAGGTACGGATTATGATGGTAAGCGATGAGAATGACATGTCACCAATGAGTCAATGTTCTATGTAATTGAATCATGACGTGAGATGATGAACCTTGCGTGGATTTTTTTTTTCTGTAAACTAAAACCACGGCTTGATGTGACGTTGTATTACTTATTAATATATGTTGTATGGAATTTTGTGGCACGTCTTTGGTTGAAAAGTGTTCAATTTTTTATCCAGAGATTTCAGGAAATGGACATTCCTAAGTCTGTTCTATTCATATCTACCCTTTGTTAGATGAAGTGTTTGTCTATCCCATGTCTGGTTTCAAAGGATGCCATCTAGGTGGTTAGTTTTATTGTGTACTTCACGTCCCTGTTTATAATATGAACTTTGGTGGAGAAGAGATAGGAGAAGCTCTTTGTTTTGGGAGAAATAGGGAGGTGTAAAGTACTAGTTGGTTAGTGGAAGGTGGTCTGCTTATTGTTGAGGACGGAAATAGAAGAGAAGAGAAAGGGGAGAGAGAGGAAGATAGGGGGAGGGGGGTGGGGACATACATTAAACAATCTTGCAAAAATGGCTTTGACAACATCATTGGAGCAAAACAATTTGTGGCTTATTGAAGCAACACATGGTAGCAATGAGAGATGTTAGAAACCCCTATGGAGTGGGATTATAAAAGATCATATGTAGAGCTTGAAGGCATTCTCTCAAAATTTGTTATCTTGTGGTGATAGCTAGGTAATTAGTAGTTGGAACCCCAACTTTACGTTGTCTCCTTTTTTTGTTTGTGGTTGAGAGCCAAAGTTAGTGGACACTTCTATGTGTCTTTGATATGAAGTTACTTTTGGTTGTGCTTTTGGTCGGCCTTCTAGAAGCTTCACATTCGCCAAAAGTGACTACCTTTGTGTTCTGTCTTCTTGGCACATGTTTAATGTGGTGGAAGGATCTAGAGAGCAAGGTAGAAAGAAAGATAGGATGAAGTTGAAGGTTTATAAGTCAAGCCAAAGGACGGTGACAAGAAAGATGATAAACAACCATTAAGAAGAAAATGAGATTGAAGTAATAGACACAAGCCGAGTGGGGGAAAGCAAAAAAAAAAATGAATGAATGCACGTATGCAGTGCTTCTGAGGGAAAGTAGTTAATAAGTCCTACTTTTGACACAAAAAACCATCGAGTCCTATCAAATTTTTGTTAGGACAAGTGCTATCAAATTCTTATTGGGACTATTAAGTCAGATCTTTGATAATTTGTTCTAAATTGGTTCCAACCTCCATAAACCACACCTTTTCTTATTTAAACCTGAAGTTACACTTTTGTTCATGGTTTTAGTCAATTTTAACTTATTTAATATTAAAAAATAAATTAAATGATTGCCACTGTGTATGATTTTATATAATATTTAACAAGTTATCTAAATGTTGTATAACATTTTATATTATTTTTAAAAAATGGACACTTTTTTGTCAAACTTGATAGTGATAAATAAACTATAATTTTAATAGTTCCTCTAAGTTTCTACCTATTGGACACCAAGTTGTGTTAGTGATTTACATTGTTTTTAATTCCATGAGTTTTATTGTAATAGCATTTTTTACAATCAAAAAGCTAATATTAATGGTGATAGTAAAGTTAGGACTTTTTTGAAATTATATTGAAAAAGTAGGATTTAGTTGTCCTAGAATCCTAGTAAAAAATTGACCGGACTCAATGGATTTCCGTCACAAAAAATAGGACTTTTTTTGAAATTTTGTTAAAAAAAATGTTCTTTGACACCTTTCCTGCACCAAATTGTATGAGTAGAAAATCAATAGTACCCAATGGTTTTTGTCGCAGAAGTAGGAATTATTGGTTATTTTCCTTTTTAATGTCCTTTTGATTTTTTTTGGAGAGGATACAATAAGTTGAAACTGTGGAACTTCGTGTATAATCGCTTAGATTGCGTGACATGGTTCTTGGGGTTCATCATAAGCTGCATTCATGTGGAAAGAATTACCAGGCTCGTCTGAAATTCTTGTTTTTCCTTTGATGGGCCCGTAACTTTGGGGGCCACTCTAATTATGGACAATTTGAGGCTCAGATGTAACACTAACACTGGTAGGTGTGGCAGGGGTAGAAGGGTGAAGACTGTCAGTGATGTACTTTTGCACCATGGGTTGACTGGGGATTTGTGGTCTATGTTGCTTTCTCTCTTTTGGTGTTTGCTGGGTTATGCCCTGCTCAGTTTAGCAAAGTTGCATAGTTGTGAAGGACATTGCTTTAGAACAGATTTCAGGAGGTGTAGCTGGTGATGCCCTTGTCTCATTATGTGTTCATGGAGGGAGAATAGCAGATGATCTTTTCAGGCTGAGAAGGTTCAAATTCTCAAGATTTTGGAAGTTATATATTTAGGGAAAGCAGATTCTTTTGTATTCTTTTATTATTTATCTTTTTTCTTTTGGTGTTAGGGTGCTCCTTTTGTATACATCATGTACACGGGATTCACCCATGTTTTGGTGGTTCAGTGTTTTTCGTACCTTCCGATTGTAGGCATATTGTAATCAAGACTTTGTTCTTCTACTACTTTACCAGACTGAGTTGTTGCTTTAATTTTCAAGTTAGTTATCTTGGACATCAATCCCCAGCCTTAAATTTTCATGCATTTCTTCTCCTTTGTGCATTTGTGTATATCGCTTTTCTTTTTCAAAAATTCCAATTTTTTTTTCTAACAATGTTCTCCTTTTCCTATGGACTAGGTCCGGAAACTGTTGGATGATGACCCTGGAAACTCTGAATATGTGGACATGGAAAAGGAGCTTGTGGAGGTGATCGTTGTTCAATTTGTTCGTTTATTTTTTCCCTTGAAAATTTTCTTGTGCATTTTCATTTGATTCTATCTCCAAAACTTTGTAAAGTGGAGCCCCTAAAGTTTGCCCTGTGCAATAAAGTATCTTACCTTTTGTTTTGAGAAAATAGAGTTAATTCCATTGGATGTAAAAAGGATCATCAATTTTTTGGTTATGTAACATGTCATTGCAACTCTCTCTTTCTCTCTGATTGACATATACACAAACAATTGCTCAAACAAACAGATTTTAACAGCCAATGACTGAGGAGATTTGTTTTTATTCTTGGGTTCCAAAGGTGAGGATTCTTTAGTAAAACAAAATTCAATGAAACTCTGTGGAGGTTTTCAAAATTGTTGGAACTAGGGATTGTGTAAGATATCCATCACTTGTGTCTTGGTTACTGTGCAGGTGTGCTATCTGTCATGACGCCCAGCCTGCTTCTCTGTCTCGGGATTTCAGATGTCCTCATTAACATTTTAAGTTTGAATTCATGAAGAATTAAGTCTTCATTATACACCTAATTATTTAAGTTAATTTGGAATTTTCTTTTTTTTTTTTTTGTACTCTAGGTGATTTCTTTGACCGAAGAACTTCTGTCAACTGCGAAACAAAATGAGAATTCTGGATTGTATATTGGGACAAGTTCTGATCCATCTCACAGTTTGCGCCATTCTGGCAGTACCTTTCAGCATAATATGGTAAATCTCCTAAGTTTATCCTACATTATCACTTAAATTTGTGATTAAATATTGTATCTATATATTGGTTGGAAGATTTGCTCTAGGATTTTGTGAAAAAAAAAACAAGATTTACATGAAATGGGACACAAGATAAAAATGTGATAAGATCATTAGAATCATGGTTTGCTTCATGCAAAAGAATAAATGAAACATTATTTGTTTGCATTAAAATAGTTGAATGGGAAAAAAAAAAATGCTTTTGTGAGACTACAATTCTATTCAGACCTAATAAAATTTTCATTAGATCTGGTAATCCCACCATCTTTAGGTAGGGGGAACATCTTTTTATATCATTTAAGACTTGCTGGAGTTTCGGCATCTTTATGAAGGGGCATGGGGAATACTATCTCTCTTAAATTTGCATTTTTTCCTCTCATCCTAGTTTGGGACTGGGGAAGATTGAGGTTTAGCTTATATAGAGCTGGCTTTTGAGTTTGGACAAGAACTATTGTATTATCTTTTTGATGGAGGAGAAGACATAATTACAATCTAGAATTTAGTGTTAAGGGGATAATATGGGAAATATTTATTAAAAATTTGAGACACAGTACAACAGCCTCAGCACAAAAAGCAATAATGGAAATCTTCTTATACAATTTCCCCTGAAAGAGAAAATATCTTCCGAGAGCATGTCAAATACCTGATCTACGACAAATAAAGTTTTATGTGAGGTATGCAACATATCTCACAGGTCACATGTGTGTTTTTCTTAGTTCTCTTGTTTTTTCTCAGGAATCAACAACCATATCTGATCAGTCTGAGAAATTTGCTGTTGGCACTAAAGTTCAAGCTGTTTGGAGTGAAGATGGAGAGTGGTATGCATTGAAAATAGACATATCCAACTTATTTATTAAATTCTTTCATTTTGATTTTGCTTTACCTTTTCTGTTTCTTGTCTGTGGTTGATTTAGTTGAATGTTCAGGTATGACGCAACAATTGAGGCACTTACGCCAAATGGGTATTATGTACGCTATGATGAATGGGGTAATAAGGAAGAGGTATGACTTCTGTTTGAGCATGTTTGAATTATACAAGTTTCTCTTTCATTCACTTTAATTTCCAAATTCCATTCATCTGGTTTTTAATAATTGATGTATCATTCTTTTGAGGCACATGAAGCTTTTGTATTTGTATGTATTTCTTTTTTTGGGGTGTTTTTTTTTTTTTTTTTTTTGGGGGGGGGGGGATGGTTAAGAGAATATTACACAATTCTGACGGTATAGCTTGTATGAGTCTGTCTAACTGAATTTCCTGTATAGTCATTGTAATTACACTTAATGTTGTTATTAATGCTTAAAATATTTGTTAAGTTTTAGTGTTAATGATTCAAGCAGTATCATTACCATTGACATTGAGCTTTAAAAGAAAAAGAAGAAAATGTAAAAGTTTTCTCTTCCTCATATTGCAATCGTATTGCTTTCCAAATTTAGCACTATCATCATGCTAGGGTGCCACCAGTGCTGTCTGCCCTCAACCACAACCGACATTTCCCCTACTTTTGTCACAACCATTGCAAACTAGAAAGTAATGGTGATCAATATGTTGCGACTATGAAGCACGGACAATCTCGAGAAGGTGACGTATCCATGTTAGACACTGACAATCTTCGGACGGACACTCTTGGACACATGTCCGATACTCTGTTATCTATATCTATAATTAAATGATAAAATTTTAATTTCAGACACGTGTTCGACACTTCTTTAGAACGTATCTACTACTAAATAATAAATGTGTTGAAATATAATTAATAAAGTTTAAAAATTTGAGAACATATAATTACTAATACTAGACATTATAGTTATCAAAATCGTACAATTCAAGATTTGATTCGTACGATTTTACTCGATATAAGTACAAAATGATCCGTATCTTATATAAAAATTGTTTTAGAGTTGAATCTCACCTGAATCATACAATTTGATTCGCATCGCACGATTCAATCACTTTTTTTTTAAAACCCAAATTTTTTACAAAACAACATCGTTTTGTTCGCTAAACAGTAAAACGACTTCGTTTTGTTTGTAGAGAAACCCATGCCCTAATAAAAACTCAACCTCTTTGCTTGTTCTTTCTCTAACGTCGTTTAAAGTTTGTCTTGCGTTGTCTAAAGCTAAAGGTCACGGCTAACGCTTTCGCATCATCTGTTAATTTTTGCTCTCAATTCTTTCATATGTAGTTTGTTAGATTCTAATTTTTTGTTTAAAAATGTTGACTTTTATGTTTTTTCTCAATCAATTTTCTTGTTTGTTCTTTTTTCATTCATGTTTGTAACCTAATCTATACTCGTTGTCACTATTTTGGTTCTTAAATAGCCATGGTTCTTTATTGAATTTTTTTTCAAGTTGTTTAATTTGAAAATAGTTAAGTAAAAGATGAAAATGAAGCAAAAGGCTAGCATCTTTCCATTTAGACTATGTGATTATGTTAATTGATTATTTTTAGAATGCAATAATATTCAATATTCAATATTTTATCTATTTTAAATATGTAGTATTATTTTTTATTTTTGTTCAAATTTTGTGTCGAATCTTACAATTCACAATTCTCAAATATAGAATTTCGATTCATAATACGAATTACGATTTGACACCTATGCTAGACATGTTAAAGTTGTACTCCAAATATAATAATAAAAATAAAAGATGAATAAAAGTTTTAAAAAAAAAGAATCGAAAAAATGAGAGCAATTATTTAAATTATATATTAGGTACTCATTATCTACAAAAAAATTGATGATTATTAACTATTATAAAGATACTTTAGTCTAAAAATTCACACTGCATGACTAGACAAAAGATTTACTTATTATAAAATACTGAATATTTTATGCATTGTATATCATTATTACTATATTTGCAATAAATTATATAATTTTATATATAAAATATATTTTTTTGTAGCGTATCCTCAATCTGTCAGTGTTCTACTTTTTTAGAAATGCCGAGTTCGTGTCGTGTCCCGTGTCCGTGTCCGTGTCCGTGACTGTGTGCGTGCTTCTTAGTGTTGCGAAAACCTTAAGTGATCTTTGTTGCGACTTTTGAAGGATTGATACTTGCATTATTGTTTGGATCGTTCGAAGAAATACTTTTGAGTCATTTTGTCTTACTGTAACTTATGTAGAAGATTACAATTTAAAAATATTCATCTCAAAACCAATTGACAGCAAGTAGAGAGACCTACAAGGCTCATATGTTAAGTTGGGAGGTAGATGAGCGGTACCAGCCCACACTCATTCGACTCCTAGTCATACTTGGAGAGATCAACAGAAGAATAATAAGGCAAATGTAGAGGAATAACAATTGCACTTATGACACACACAAAGGGGGAATCAACTTCTAAATCGAAGTAACCCTTCACAAATCTAGCTCTGATACGATGTTAGAGAATTACACTCAAAATCGAATGGCAATAAGACTCATATTAATTGACAATTGTGTATCTTCTAAGTCTTTAACCAAATCAATGATTGATGGTCCATCAAGCCCATCATTTTCTCCATTTTTTAAGATTAGGAAGGCTAAAATGTCGCTTAAGGTGCACGTTTTATTTCTCGTGGCTAAATTCGCATCAATAATATGTATCAAATAAGAAAGGCCTAAAGCTTGTATCTCTCCGCAATGTGTGTCATGTGTCGGAGTAATAGTGAAAGTGTTATTTGTCCATTGCCATATTGCATTATTGTTATGGAATAACATGTTTAACTACATAGGTTTGAGGTGGGTGAACCCCAAGTCTATTTCTTCCATGTTTGTTGTGGAGTTTAGGGATTTTGGGGGAAACATAAAATATTATACTCTTTGGATTGTGCAATTTCTACTATTGTTTCGGTTATTTTGTTGGAAAAAAATGGTAGAATATTTGGAGATAGGTGTTAGGTGGTGGAAGACTTTTGGGATCAAATCTATTGTTTAGCACTTTTTTGAGCCTTGGTTGCCAAGGACTTTACGATTTGGTTTATATAAGTATCTTATGATTTATATGTATTTATTGTTGATAGGATGTCTTTTTTTGGATGGATGACTTATCCATCTTTTTTCTTACTCATGTATTACATTTCTAGTAATAATTAATTATGTTTGTTTTTATTTTTTAAAAGTCATGTTTGAATTACAAATAAGCATATCATGACAATTTTCAAATTGGGCAGCAAAGAATAAAATATTTGAACTCCCTTTGTCCTGTTAGGCAGCACAGATACTTCTTGGAGGGTGCCGTGGCAATGTCGGACACGTACATGAGTCGGATACGACCGAATACGTGTTTGACACGGCTAGAGTTGTTAGAATTGTCCAGAATAGTGAATTCAGTCAGACATGACCATGATTTTTTTTTAATTAAAAAAAACGACTATTAACTATGAAAAGGGGGTGATTTTGTAGTTTTTTTTTTTATTTATATTTTTTGTTATGTAACTTATATACTACGAATGTTAATGGATGTAATGATGTTTAATGAAAATGTTGGATATTTATTTTGACCTATTTCAATTTCAGTCAAAAAATTAATATTTATTAGGTCTTATTGTTAATATTATCATAACATATGTTTTTTAAATATATTATAACTTTATTATTGTCTAAAAAATATATTATATCACTTTAATAGCCGTACCAGTGTCCTATATTTTCGAACTTCGTCGTAGCGACATATTTGTATCTGATACGGTATGACACCCATATCTGTTCTTCCTAGCTGTCTCGTATTTACCATCCATTTTTCAGTTGTTTGGGTTTCTTTCTTCAAATGATAGTACAGATTGAAAAATCAATTTAGAATACTTGTTGATTTTAACAGTTAAGTTACTCTCAAAAACATTCGAAGGTTAAATAAAATATGTATTTTGCTCATTAATATACCGTGCTGCACACTTTAGGTAGGTGGAATGGAAATCCACCTTGGCATCTTAAAGTGGGACTAATTTGGTCTTGTTAATATCTCTAGACTCTTTTTACTTGAGTTTTTCTTCCATTTTTACTTGGTGTTCTAAAGTAGGACTGCTGTCAATACAGCTAGGGTATACTGCCATCAGGATTTGCCATCACTGTGGTCATTGCCACAATTACTATTGCCTTTTGCAATTATTTGTCTCACCAACATCACTCCCTCTTGTATTTTTCTGCTCTTCATAAAAATCCTGCTGTTAGCAGTTACCGGGCATGCTTGGCATTTGATTTCAAAAAGCTTAAGCGACTGGGGATCTATGATATCAACTCATCCTGGCAATTCAATAGAACCCAACCTTCTGTGTCTCATCTCTCTCTCTATATAAATAGCAATTTGAATTCTCTTGGCTTTTGGCAGTCAAATATATCATTAACTACTGTGTAATATTTGGATCTCTTGGAAATTTTCCAAGAGAGTTATCAGGTTCTGAGTCATCCACTCTTGGCCCATTTGTTATTATTATTTTAATGCATTTTGCTCTGCCATTGTCTACTTACAAAGAATCATTCGAAGCATTATGTGTTACTGTTTCTTGTTACCAGGTTGATCCTGCTAATATTAGGCCAGTTGAAGAAGGGACTGTAAATACTCTGCTGGAAGCTGAAAGGGAAGCTGAAGCTACAAAACAAGCTCTTAAACGTAAAATTGCTCAAGCTGCCGCTGCAGACTTCCAGTCACGGAGTTTACCAGCCAAGCTTCGAATTGATCCTGATGACCCTGAAGATGTGGTATGTTTGATGTACATTTTTTGACCATTATCAAGGTGGAACAAATGATATGTCTAATAAAGGTCAAGTCCTTAGGATACAGGCTGTGGTTGATATTCTACTTTCTAAAATTGTTATGGCCCCAACCCAAAAACCAAAGTAACCTTAAACCATTTTTTGGGGGGCTCTTGGATTACGTAGTGTGTAGGTTCAGTTCAGTATCAGTTTGTTAACATTGAATTTTTTCCTGTTATTTAATTTTTTGTGTTTGGGGTTTCTTTTTTCCAATTGTTGGTTCATTTTTATACCTGCTAACCTCCTACATACATGAAACAGAAAGCTGCCAAACGTAAAAAGATACATGCGTTTAAGTCAAAGGTGCGGATGGAGCAACTTGAAGTCACACAGAATAAGAGGCAGAATGCTTGGCAGCAATTCCAGACAACTAAAGGCCAGGCCAAGAAGGTACATTTTGCTGCTCCTATTGCACTTGTGAAAACTGCTAGTTGGTCATTTTTACAACCATTTCCTCTCTTTATATAGCATGTGAAAGTGCTCACCCATATTAAACAATTATCATTGTGCTGTCTTTTGAAATGTAGTGGGAAGGATCAAATTAATTCTTTTGATTTCATCTTGCATGTTGTACTAATAGGAGTTGCTGGCTTCAGTTCCTCACTAGAACCTGTTTGTATGACTCCGAGTAATACTTCACTCATATAGTTTTCCATATTGGATCCATAAGAGGCCGACGTTCTCTTTGAGTCTATCAGACTTTGCCAACGTCAAGTATGGCCCCACCCATTGCTTATCGTGAATTATGCCACCTAAATTATTTTAAATTGTCAGTTTGTGAGAGGAAGAGAAACCGCGTGCCCCCCGGGGGGGGGGGGGATTGTCCTCTACAAGCACACATTTACATTCTCCCCCCATATTGTTTTTCTTTGAGACTGTTGGAGTTATAGTCTAGTTATTAGAGTTTCTTTTCCCTTTTTTACCCTTATTATGACTTTTATATTTTGCCTAGACCACAAAGGTGTTTAGTTCATTTTTACTGTTGTTTGGTTATATATATGAGGCTCTACTCTTAGTTTGGATATCCCTTTTCCACTCATAGTTATTTCTAGTTGGTATCAGAGCCAAACTTATACCCTAACCCTACCCTCACCTCCACCATAGACTCTACCATAATCAGCAACCATAACCCCGGCAGCCAACCATCCACCCAACCCGCAGCACACAGTTGCTCCGGTGAAACCTCTTGGCCAAGATCACCGACTGCTCAGGCCACCTACCATCCCAGCGACAAACAGCAACTCAGTTGCTCTGGCGAACCCACCCAGACCAGTCACTAACTTCACCGAAACATCATCCCAGCACCGAAACCAAGACCAGCCACCGACTGCCCGGGCCTCCCACCAAAAACTACTAAACCCACTGCCCCAACATCCCAGCATACAATACCCACAAGCCAAATTAAAAAAAAAATCAAAAACAATGATCATACCCAATTCCCTAGCCACCCCAACCCAACCCAGACCAGCCCCAAACCCAACCCAGTACCCACTCCAACGAACTAGCCCACTGTTGGGTCGCGTTCTTTCTCACAATTTTGTGTTTTGCCTTTGTGCTCTTCGTCGTAGTGTCTCCTTCTCTTCGCGCTACTGCCTTTTTTTCTTAGGGTTGCAACGTCTAGGACCTTTTAAGAGGGGTTGAATCCTCTTCTACGTTGATTTGCTCTTGATATAGTAAATCACTTATTTATATTTACTGGATTTTTGGGCACCGTAACCCTGATTATTTGAGAGCTTTCTGGACCTTCTTTATCTGTCGCTACTGTTCGACTAGAAGTATATTATTCTCTCTTATTTTGTCCCTTATTTTTCTGTCACGGTTGCCCATGTATTGTTATAACTATGACTACTACTAAGGGACTAGAAACTCCTACCATTGAGACCTCTACTGTTGAGACCTTTGCTGTTAGTACTTCCATTTGGAATGTACCACCTGATTTTCCCACTTTTATGTTTGACCAGTATACTATACTTACTGGCACAGTTGCATTACCGGTAATGCCGGGTATGATCTCTTTGAAGGTTACGACAACTATTGAATAACCGTAACTTTGCTGAGTGGTCACGCTTATTCCACCTTTTCTTAGGCCGTGTAGGGAAGTTTAGTTGGTTGACAGGATCTCACCCAAAGCGGGCTGATGACGACCCTAGATATTCTGAGGGGTTCTCTGAGAACTTTGCTATTCTTGGATGATTATTTGGCTCGATGGAGCCCTCTGTTTGCAGGATTCACCAGTTTTATAACTCTGTTCCGAAGCTATAGAGCGCATTTGTGAATCTTCTATCCTTATATTCCACTTATTTCCACATTTAATTTCTCCTTTACTTTCCAGATTGGTTTCTTCTCGGGCCGCAAGCGAGAGAGCATCTTCAAGTCCCCTGACGATCCATTTGGAAAGGTAGGTGTGACTGGAAGTGGAAAGGGTTTGACAGATTTTCAGAAGAGAGAAAAACACTTGCATCTCAAGGGAGCAAACGCCGAGTCTACTGACGATTAAGTAAACATTTTTGTGTTATTTTGTATCTGTTTCCTCGGGCTCACTTGTGGCCAACCAGTTTCAAATAGAGTTTAGCATCATCTTAAAATGCACTGTGCACTGTGTTAGGATTGTAGATTTAGGAAGCCAGTTGATCTCATATGAACTGTTAATTTCTGATTGTCAGTTAATGGTTTCCTCCTAAACATTTTTGGTTTTTCGTTATTTTATTTTTCACCAAGCAACGCTGATATCAGTTTTGTTGTTTCTTCTTGTTAGTACCTTCTGATAGAGGTCCGTAGAAAAATCTATTCCCATCAGCTCTCTATGATGTTGGTATATGTGGTTGTGGCTGTAAGGTAATTAATTGGATGAAATTTATGTCCCAAAAAATCAAGAAGTTGGAAGGTGAAGGCACATGATGTGGCGTTATCCGAGACCAACAGATGACATAGTGCCTATAGAAACGTCATCTCCTTTTGGGAAAGAAAACCCCATTCTGAACCTCTTTCTCAGGGATCGAGGCCGACATTTAGAGGAAGTCTCCTTGCAGAACTAAGCAGAAGGGTGAGCAGGATGAAGCAAGTAGCAAAGGACATAGTTTCGTCGAACTTACTAAGGCAAAAGAAGAAATCCAAGTCATTGATTGAGCTAGCAAAGCCTGGTACCGTATCTCCTTTTTGGCATCGAAGTCTTCCCCAGAATTGTCTGTACAAATGTTGGCCAGTGGGTTTAATCGTAAGTCTTTACTCATGCCCGAATTGATTTCTCATCCCTGGTGGATAGCTAGAGGTTTTTTTGCTACAACTAAACTGTCCTCTTAATATTCAAAACGAGGGAAATAGCAAAGGAAATGAAAAGGTACAAGCAACCAAAGTGTCCTGGCTGCATGAACTTCTGTACTAAGACACTTGAAGAGTCTTTTAACATGAAGACTAGAACCCCTAATAGGGTTAGGCATGATTGATGGAAGCATAATATAAATGGATGTAACTTAATGATATCTGCTTGTTATGCTATACCTATCACAATAAATAAAGATAGAGGCAGGGGAGGGCTTTTGAACGGGGGGACATGAAATGCCTATAATACCCTTTCTTTTTCTGCTTAACCACTCAATTGTGTCCTTGACAAAATTCATATGGGTATTCATTTATGAGTAATATTATGTCATGTGACCTAATAATGTTGATGGAATTATGTTAATATCAAGTTTCAATGTTTAATGCGGTCCTCTATAAATCCAAAGACTATAGTGAATTAAGTTAATAAATTAGATCAATAAATTATGTCACAATAGTATTGCTCTTGATTTATTTTATCTGGTCATTCTGGGTCCTAAGACCAGAGTCATTCTAGGAGCTTGAATGATATATTCATCTTCAAATATATCTAACCATCATCTTGCTCAAGAACTGGAAATAAAACTCTCTCTCTCTCTCTATAGATCACTGAATGACAGGTGCTAGCTATTATCAAATCCAGGACTAAAGGGTAGAGCTAGATTCCATGAAAAGTGAATTGCATGGAGGGACCATGGTAGTCTGTAGCCAACATTTTGATAAGCATTGAGGGAGTGGTGTTAGGAGGATTGGAACTAGTTCTCTAGCAAGGAGGGGAGGTGCTCAGCTCCAATACCCAAACATGTTTGAGACATGTCCCTCTACAGGAAGGTAAATGATTGAGAAAAAGAACAAGAAAATGAGGACATCATTATTGGTGGTTTTGCTAATGGATCATCTCTCTCTCTCTCTGAATTACCTTTCTTGTTGACTTTACGGATACAGGTCTCATTATGTTCCATGAACATCCATCACATCGTATGGTGGTTAGATTTGCTCTGAGGGGTCTCCTTTTCTTCAAAGAACTAAGTGCAAGGGCACTAGCCCACCACTACTTACATGTTGTCGTCCTGTCATTTTTAAAAGAATGTGACAAGATCCTCCCCATGATCAAGGGATGACACTGATGTAGTAAAGCAGAATGCATTGAACCTTTTAAATGGGATTGTGCCCAATTCCTATTAGACCCTTTTGGACCAGTTATAGGATCGTAGGGACCCTTGGAAAAATATAATTCAAATAAATGTGGTTTGACACATTATACCTACCTCCATGGATCATAGTTAAATGAGCTATATGTATGATGTATTGATGGTTATTCTTTATGTTAAACTCAACCCTATTTATAAGATGAGGACATATATTAGATAAACAATCAAATTTTTCAAAACTGATCATATCCAGATAATAAGGGATCCCGATCGATCTCATTGATAGACAAACATCTTATTTCACCTTGCATCTTCAACCATATACTTGTGTAAGAGAGGATGAGAGATTTATTCATGGGTTTACCAGCTAAGCTAAGGTGCCATTACAAATAGTACCTTCTATACATTTTACAAGCATTATCAGCCTAAAAGGAGCCCTTATGGCATTCCTTAATTTTCTCTATTTCAATACAATATTCAAGTGGAATGTTAGAGAAACATTCACTTGAAATGATACAATTTCATTCAAGGTATATTGTCATCTACCACAAATTTTGTGGAGTTCAAATTGGAGTGCTGTAAGTCTCTGTTTTCCGAATCATGTGGTGGTGTGGCTGATGGAGATAGATGATAAGAATACCATTTAGCCCAAAAGAGATAATTAAAGAAGTTGATAAAGCTTAGAACTGCTAGCAACCAGTAGAAGTAGTCCAGCCTATCTTTGTTGAGATCATTTTCACTGAGCCAACCGCCACTGGACGAACCAGAAGTGATCTTATTCACCAGGGAAACAAGCACAGAGCTTAAGTAGAACCCAAAAGAATATGAGCAATAGGTTATGGCCGTTAAAAATGATTGCATACCCTTTAAGGACTGTTTGTAAAAGAACTCAATCAGACCAACTGCTGTGAACATTTCGGATAATCCGAAAATTAAGAACTGTGGGGTGATCCAAAAGATAGATATTGTTTTGTTTGAATTCACAGCTTCATTCCTTCTTTTATTCTCCATAAGGGCAGCTGATACCATAGAAAAGGTCACGAAAAAGAGACCGAATCCTATCCGTTGTAAGGGTGTGATTCCGGAGTCATGACCAGTGAATTTTCGGGCAAATGGGACAAAGAAAGTGTCATAGAGGGGGACTATGAAAATTATCATAATGTAAGGGATGGCTTGAAGCGAGGCCGGGGGGATATGGAAGTTTTCGGTGAGCTGTGTGTTCATGACACTTCCTTGTTGGACTGAGAATGTCTGGAGTTGAGCCAAAATGGTGTTGAAAACAATGGTGCATGCAAATATTGGAACAACTGAGATCAGTATCTTTACTTGCTCAACTTGAGTCACTGTGCACAGCCTCCACTGGCTTTCCTTCTTATTAGTATTCCGTTCTTGGATTTTGATGCAGGCCTTGTCCAAGAATCTGAAAGTTTTCATATACTTGTTAAGCAAATTGATTAAGAGTTTCAGAGATAAATATTTTATTTTGCAGACTGTTGATGATAACCATAGCCAAGATTTAGTATTTAGAGTCCTGTCAAAGTCTGAAATTGAGGCAACTATGCCAAAAGGTCACAATTTTTTAAATGAATTATGCCAAAGAAAAAAAAATTAAAGGAAAAATTGGATCTATCTATAAATAAATACTATAAAACCGAAATTCTAGAGCGAACTACCATCTACTTTAAAAACTTAAACTGTTTGAGAGAGGTGTAAAATAAATAATATCTCATACTTCTCCCAACCTACCTCTCTTTTTGGGTGGTCAATCCACGTGATTGTATTGCGTAGCTAGGGAGAAGGGGTAGTTGCAAATGAAGGCCAAACTTTAAGCAAAAAGGAGGATTGAAAAGGTATACTGTTCACGATTACCTAAACCTATCAGTATGATGAAGAAAGCCAACATTGTTGCACATGGCTGCATTGCTATCAGAAACTTTGTTTTGGTGGCCATGGATCATTTCTGGATTGGAAGGACAAACTTGCTTTCTCTTTGCAATTGCAGCTACAAAGACCTGAAAAAGAAAGAAAAAGAGGAGAGAGAAGGGAAAGCCCATTAAGTTATTGAAGAAAGCCAGATCATCCGACAAATATTACTGTTCCCTTGTAAAGAGACACACTAGCAATAATCAAAGAATCTGAATCAGAATATGGCATTTTTATTAACTTACTAGATAAGTTAGGCAAGACATTATTTAATTTATAGAGGACAAGAATGCACACATAATCAAAGGAATCAAACAGTTCAGCCCATTGTTTATCATAAAAACACTTAAAACACCATACCAAATCCAGGTCATTATTACTAGGCAGCATAGTCAATGGCATCAAAGACTACGAGGAATGATTAGGAAGAGACTATGCTCAAAGAACTGGTGAAACACAGAATTTCATTGATTTAGATCAATGGAAAATGTATCCTAGTCTCTCGAAATGTGACAGGGATAGTCACCTATCATTGGGGTGGGTTGTGAGATTATCCTCTTTCAGATATAGTTGATTTATTTGTTGAGTAAGAGCATCTCCAAGAAGCTAATTATTTGGTATTTATTAACTAAAATAAAGAGTCAAACCACAAAATTGTACTCCACGTGTCAAGCTATGCAATATTTTGACTTAAAATATTAATAGTAGTTAATTAAAATCGAGAGTATGGTTGGAGTAACTTGTAAAAATGACTCTTTAAAATAAAAAATATAATATTTTAATGTATTTTGAGTAATTATTTTGAAGAGTATGCTTAGAAATGCTCTAACTCTTGAGATTGTACCTTATTCTATATGTTTTTTGCATAGAGTTTCCTTCTCCATATAGTGTTTATGATGTTCAAATCCTCTAAGATACGATGATTCTTTAAATATGTCATCTCTTTCAAGTTTTGATCACTAACTTTACTAACTTGAATTTTTTTTTATTTTGACCAACTTTGACTTCATATTCGCATGTTATAATCGCATAATTTCTGACATATCTTGAACTATATTATATGTCTAATTTTTTTTATTCATGAAACTCTTTTAATTGATACAAATATATCGTCAAAGAGAAATGTCAACTTTTTTTCCGTTACTAAATAAACTACAACATTAATACAAAGAAATATTAGAACAGCTTAATAGTACCTGAGCAATTGGGGTCAGGATGCTTCCTTGAGGACGTTTATTCCTGTAAAGAAATATACCACAAACTAAGCTGATCAACCCCATTGCCATGACAGCTGCCGAGACTCCGAACCCGACGTCCATGCCCGAATGAGTTTGGACCCAAACCAGAACAGTTAGGGCAACAAGTTCACCCATAGAGAAGGCAAAGTAGGCAGCATTGAAGTAGGTGGAGAGCCTCTTGGACTGTTTTGTGTCATCTCTATTGAATTGGTCGGCACCATGAGCTATCATGTTGGGTTTAACACACCCACTCCCTAATGCCACTAAATAAAGTGCCACAAAAAAGATTAAGGCCTTCAGGCCCTTTGCTTCCAAACACTGGTCTCCATTGGTCACCATGTTGCAAGGGGGTGGCTTTAGTTGGGGAATATGGGCTTGGACTGACAATAATATGAAACCCTATAAAATTAACACAAACCCATGTGTTATTAGCCACAAAAAATATGTAAAAAAATTTACGAGACATATGCAAACACATGTATGTATATATATATATAGGCTTTGAGAGACATTATTGTAGGTATTTTGACTTTGAGTGTACTCTCTTAGAGTGCATACCCGGGTGCTCGCTTGCTCCTGTACCCTCTTTTCGGGTTGTTTTGAACGTCATTGTAATATATATTTTTTTGGATTAGTGAATAACACACAAGTGTTAGCACAATCCTATATCAAATGGGTTTAAGTGAAAAAAAAAATTGTGTTAGTATACCAAATTTGATACAACTTTCTCTGAGGTTGAGCTTAAATTTTTAGATAAGATTTGAATCCACCTTGTATGTAACCCAAACTATAACAACTAGCAATAAAGTAAAGAATAGAATTTCAGCCACTTTTGGTGGTGGCCGGAGAGAGAGAGAGAGAGAGAGACAAAAAAGTGAAGTGAGAAAGGGAAATTTGAGAGGAAGACTTACAGAAAGTTCCACAAAACCAAAGATAAGCATGGTCCAAAAGCACCCAAGGTAGGAATCTGAGAGGTAGCCTCCAAGGAGTGCAAGGATGAAGACAGTCCCTATAAAGTTTGTCACTATATTTGCAGACTTTGACAAAGAAAAGTGCATCTCGTTTATCACGTATGTTATGAGGTTGTTCCCAACAGCTGCTATTGCCATTATCTCAAATCCTTGAAGCCCTGAATTTCAGACATACCATATAAATGATCAAGAAGTACCAGGAGAGAGAGAGAGAGAGAGAACGAAGAAATGATATTTTTTAAGCCATTCATTCCTATTCAATATGGATTCCATTGTTTTCATTACCAAATATCTATTGCAATACCCATTCTAACAACTTATTCAAAAATGAAAGATAGAATGAGAATCTGGCGAAGAGGGAGAGAGAGAAATGAGAGCAAGGAAAAAAAAATGCCAAGCAGAATCCAGTAACCAAAATCCAAATGATTTATAATTTTTTGGGCATCAACTGATCCCTAACCCCTCAAACACAGACAAGAGGACACACACGTACACAAACATATACAGAGAGAGAGAGAGAGAGAGAGAGAGAGAGAGAGAGAGAGAGAGAGACCAAGAACAAAGGCAGCAGCTTTCATTCCACCATGCCTGTTGGGGTTGGAAGGTCTGCCTTTCCAATCAACAGTAGTCTCTTCAGCCATATTATTATCTCCTTTGAAGTCCTGTCTTCTTGTTGTCTCCATGTCCATTGTTCTTCTTTCCTCAGTACTCTCTCTTTCTCTCTCAAACACACAGAGAAGAGAACAAATACTCGATTTTCAGACCTCTCTCTTCACTATTTTTATGTGAGGACACTGAGGAGAGTCGTGAAGGTGTTGCCTTACTCTCTGTGCTGAATTTGAGGCGAGTTGTCTAGTTTGGGTTGTCCTAAATTTATATATAACTCAATGGTACGGTCCTATTGGTTATGTTTGCGACTGTTAGAGCTGTGTGGTGTAATTTGGGACACGATATGCATACGAAAGTATCACACCTTGCTCAGTATCAATAATAAATGAATCCAATTAATATTAAGTAAGAATAATTTGCAAAGTGAAACTATTTAAACGGAATGATTGTTCGTATATCTATTTTACTTCTAATATTATATGAATAGCTGTAAGATAAATGATCTTTAATATGATTTTTGTCGGATGTCAATTAAAATAAAATTTTAATGCATGTGAATGTGGGGATTTGGGCAGCCAATAGTATGGGCTTAATTTGCGGCAAATCATATTTATTATTTGTTGATGACTACGAGCGTTGGAGGTTTATTATGTGAGCAATGATATTTCAACATAAAATATTAATTTTTATATTGATTTAATTGTGGGTAGTAATATTTATTGATATATATTATTTATTTAATAATTATAATTAATTTTTATATTGATTTAATATTGGATCCTAATAGTTATTGGAATTTATTATTTATTCAATGATTATGATAAATTAAGTCAACATTTTAAGTTTAAATAATAATTTTCTTATGAATTTGATTATGATAGGACAAAAAATGAAATTTTGGTATCATACAAAAATTTATTATATATGTGAGTATTTTTACCATTGTTGTGGATATTTTTATGGTAAAAAAAAATCTACAAATGTAGTAAATTACACATAAAAATAGTAATTTTTTTTTACCAAAGAAACATTATAAAAATAATTACCACAATAGTGATTAAAACATTTATTATAATGATAAAAATAACTACAAAAGTGATAAATTGAATTATAAAATAATTCACAAAAATTATAAAAATAATAAATTTGTAAGATATAGTACTAAAATTTTTTTTTGGGTACCGTAATCTTCTTCTCTAATTACGTGGGACTTGGTATAAAGTTGTCAACCGGTCTAATTTTCTCATACTTTGAAGAGGTTTTACGTTATTAAAAAAAATAAAAATTTTCTAATTTGTAAAATTAAAATAACATAATTTTAACTCGACATAACTATAAAACGGGACAATAGAAATGACATAACCTACATTTAACACGAGACGACTTATTATCACACAACTCGAATATAAGGCCCTAATTAAACGGCACTCCCCCCCCCCCCCCACCACCACCCCACCTTGACCTTGGTGGAAAACCACACGCATTGTACTTGCGCGGAGACAACTTTCTTCATATATATATATATATATATATATATATATGTGTTTGAAAATTATAGTCAGAGCCCTTTATAATTTATTATATTTTTAAGAACTTCTCCTCTATTATCTAAAATATTGACGGTACTTAGAATAAATTTCAAGTATGAGCCCAGACGTGGAGGTCGGACAAACAAGCCAGACCAAGAGGTCAGAAAAGATGCGAAGAGTTCAAAGGATCAGAACTAGAGCTCCCCCCCCCCCCGACATGCCAACAATGGAAAAGATAAGAGAGCTGCTGGATGACAACAGAAATCTTATAGGGTGACAAAGAGCCATAGTTAAGGCATAAAATCCTTAAATAGTTAAGATCCTCTTCTAAGATCAAGGAGAGTTCCTCGGATAAATAGCGAGAATCTCGGCGCAGATCCCACATAATTAGGAACAGTTCTATAAATATTATGTAACTCCCCGAAGACAATGAGAGAACCCTAATAACATATACTCTATCTTGTAAACTTTTTGAATTAGAAGAATAGGAAAAAGGAGTAAGAATCTCTATTGAAGAGTGGATTAACCGAGCTTCTCAACTGGTGAACCACTATAATTCTATTGTGTCAATCCCCCACTTTCCCATTTTTTTTTGATACTAGTCTTCGCTCTTTCGAACCTAGAAGCTCAGATCCTAAGAACCAGTTACTAATCATCTCATCTGTTCACCACCATAAGTCTGCACCACATTAATTTACACCATCAGTTTGGCACCGTCTATGGAAAAGATTGTTCCTGTTACAATTACGCTGATATTTTAGTAACTGATGGTCTCAACTCGTAACATGAGCAGAAGCCAAACCAATCTACCATGAATGCAAAAACAACAGGAAACCGCCAACGACAAGCAGCCTGAGAACGTCCCAGAGACAAATCTCTCCATGGGGAATCCCCACACAAATAATGAGTTGGAGGCCCTTCGTCTAGTTAATCAACGCTTTATACAACAGAATGAAGAGCTCCTGAAGCTCTTGCAACGCCTTCAGGAGGCACGACCGGCCCAAGAAGGCCAGAATAACCCCCCTCACAAAGAGCAGCAACACCTCGATCCCCTCAGAGAAGTTGATGAAGGAGGAAAAAATAGTCAGACCTGGGGACAAGATCCTCATCCACTCCCAAGGAATAGATGCAACAAAGAGGTGCAAAGTTAAAACGTTGGGGGTGAAAGGAATGAATTTCTCCCTTATCAACAAGAGAGAAGATAACAGTACTGGGAACAACGCTTTAATGACATCCAGCAAGAGTTCAGCCATATGAAGGAAGTTATGAAGAGCAAGACTCCAATTACAATGGATGCCCTGGTGCAGCAAACCGAGTCACCATTCACCGCAGACATGTTGCATTTTTCCCTCCCCCCAAAGTTCAGGATGTTGCAGATAGAAGCCTTTGATGGGACAAAGGACCTCGTGGACCACCTAAATACTTACAAGAACTAGATGGAGCTCCACGGATTCTAGGACCCAGTGCGTTGTAGAGCCTTCGCCATCACGCTAAAAGGGTCAGCCCTGAAATGGTTCAATAGGCTCCCTTTAGCCTCGATCTCCTCCTTAAAGAGCTTTCTATGTCCTTCGTATCTCACTTCATAGGAGCTCGGATATACAGAAAATCGAGCTACCACTTATTGAACGTGAAACAAGAACCTCAAGAGAACCTCAGGTCTTATGTCCAGTGATTCAACTTGAAATCCCTGAAAGTGAATGTCCCAGATGAGAAATTTGTCATTACAACATTTATAGCTGGTCTAGGCGTGCAATCCAAAGACCTGATGTTCTCAATTTCAAAGAACCCTCAGGCAAGTATGGTTGAGGTATTGACTAAGGCAGAAAAATATATAAATGGTGAGGAAGCTCTTCTATCAAAGGTGGGAAGCTTATCTACGCAAAAAGACAAAGGGAAAGAATAAAAAAAAAGGAACCGAAGTCCCAGAAGAGAAAGAGGGCGTGATAGGTCTCCAAGAAGGGACAGAGATCGCTATCCCAAAAGGAGGGGAGATGTTAGAGACCGCTTAGGTCTGCCACAGCCAAAGTTACAGCCAAGGTACACACCTCAGAAGCTCCCCCACTCTCCGCAATGATATCTCAGATCTTATATGAGGTGCAGAATGAGAAATTCCTGAAGTGGCCATCTTGGATGAAAACAGACCCGGTGAAAAGAGATCCCACGAAGTATTGCGAATTCCATAGGGATCATGGTCACCACACTGATGATTATATCCAATTTAAGAAAGAGATTGAGTTCCTGATCTAGCGAGGGCAGTTGCTCCATTATATGGCTCAGAATAATCAGGACCGAGCCCTTCCACCTCCACTACCTCAGCAACAGGCTCCTGTGCAGCACTAATAGCCCCTGGGGAAAATTAGAGTAATTTCTAGAGGATTCGCAGGAGGTGGGGAGTCCAGTTCAGCCCAGAAGGCTCACCTGCGCAGAATCAGAGCTGGTGAAGCGCTGGAAATGCACACTATGTCCAAGGCACCTTGGCTAAAGACAACCATCACCTTTTCAGACTCAGACTTGGAAGGCTAACAACACCCCTATGATGACCCGTTGTGGCAAACAGAACTGTTTATCGAGTTCTAATTGACAACGGGAGCTCAACAGATATCATATTTGCTTCTGCGTTTGACAAAATGGGCATAGGTAGGGCAAAGCTGGAGCCGGTCAGTGCTCGCCTGTTGGGATTCGCAGGAGAGAGGGTATTGCCCCTGGGTTCAGTCCAACTCCTCCTCACTATGGGAGATCCTCCTTGCCAGGCCACCATCACAGTAAGATTCCTAGTGGTGGATGTCCCTTCTGCATATAATATGCTTCTCGGAAGGTCCTCCTTTAACGCGATGAAGGCAATCCCTTCTACCTATCACTTAGTTATGAAGTTTCCTACAAAAAATAGAGTTGAAGTGGTCCGAGAAGACCAGCGAGTAGCAAGGGAGTGCTACATGACCTCGATGAAGCAAAAAGAAGTCGAGAATGTCCAGCTAGATATGAGGGACAAACTGGACACTAGGCCAACGCCATTAGAAGAGCTAGAGCCTGTTCAGCTCGATGAGGAGCCAGAACACCTTGTTTACGTCAGGTCTAAGCTAAGCAAAGAAATAAAAGACCTCTTCATCCAATTCCTAAAGGAGAATAGGGGAGTATTCTCCTAGAAGCAAGAAGACATGGAAGTAATCGACCCCTCGATTATCACACACAAGCTAAGTGTGAATCCCATCGGCAGACCGATTAAGCAAAAACGAAGGAGTTTTGCCCCAGAGCGTTAGAAGGTAATCAATCAAGAGGTCAGCAAACTTCACCATGCCAAAGCCATTAGGGAAGTCGACTACCTAACCTAGCTAGCCAATGTGGTCCTTGTCATGAAGAGCAACGACAAGTGGCGACTGTGCATCGACTTCACTGATCTCAACCGAGAATGCCCCAGGGACAGCTTTCCTTTACCACGGATAGACTTAATAGTGGATGCCACAATTAGACACGAACTCCTCAGTTTCATGGACACATTCTCAGGATATAATCAGATCAGAATGGATCCGGCCGACCAAGAGAAAACCTCCTTTATAACTGAGTAAAGAACGTACTGTTATCAAGTTATGCCTTTTGGGCTAAAAAATGCAGGAACCACCTACCAGTGTCTAGTGAATCAGATGTTCCAAGGGCAAATTGGAACATCCATGGAAGTTTACATCGACGATATGCTGGTGAAATCACTGAAGGCAGAGCTCTACATTGCACATCTAACAGAATCGTTTCAGGTCCTTAAGGAATACAAGAAGAAACTCAACCCTGCAAAGTGTGCCTTTGGAGTATCTTCAGGAAAATTTTTGGGCTTCATAGTCAACAGTAGAGGAATTGAGGCTAACCCAAAAAAGGTTAAGACAGTCTTGGATATGCAACCACCTTCTAATGTAAGGGAGATCCAGTGCTTGACAGGAAGAATAGTTGCCTTGAGTCGTTTTGTCTCTAGATCAAGCGACAAGTGTCAGCCCTTCTTTCAGATCTTAAGAAAGGCATTACAATGGGATACCCAGTGTGAAGAGGCATTCAAAGCCTTGAAGACTTACCTGAGCTCCCCTCCTGTTCTGGTAAGTCCCTTGCAGGGGGAAGTACTAACCCTCTATCTAGCTGTTTCAGATTTCTCAACTAGTATAGCTCTAGTAAGAGAGCGAGACAGGTCCCAACAACCAGTCTACTACTGCAACAAAACTCTGAGGGGGTAGAGGAAAGGTATCCAAAAATAGAAAAGCTTGTTTTAGCAATAGTGACTACGACTAGGAGACTCAGATCATATTTCCAGGCTCATACTATTGATGTCCTAACAGAATAGCCAATGAAACAAGTGCTGCATAAACCAGAGTCCTCAGGGAGGTTGATAAAGTGGGCCATAGAGCTCAGCGAGTTCGACATCAGATTTAATCCCAGAACTACGATCAAAGGGCAAATTTTGACAGATTTTATTGTGGAATTTACAATGCCAGTACTTATGGAAGCAACACAGTTAGTATCTGACCTCCCTACATAGAAGCATTCTTTAGATGGAGCTCCCAATGCTCAAGGAAGCAGCGTAGGCCTGATACTAACCTCTCCAGATGGAATAGACGTCGAATACGCCCTCAGATTTGGGTTTAAAGCGTCAAACAATGAGGCATAGTATGAATCTGTCATTGTCGAACTTAATCTTGCTCACTCGATGGAGGCAGAACAGTTGGAGATCTACAGTGACACCTAGCTGGTAGTGAAACAGATAAAGGAGACATATGAAGCTAAAGGCGAGAAAATGATCCGTTACCTCAGATAGGTACAGGAGTTGATTAAGAAGTTCGTGCAAGTTAAGATTAGACATGTCATGAGAACTCGCAAGTAGATGTATTGGCAAGATTAAAATTAGCTTCGCAGGAAAACTTGGACAAGTTAATTCTATTGGAGCACCTAGTAGAACCATTCGTATGTATTGAGGACGAAGAAGTACTACCTGTGCAAATCCCACTGAGCTGGATGGACCCCATCCTAGGGTATCTTCAGCATGGAACTTTGCCAGAAGATCCCAAAGAAGCTATAAAATTAAGAATCAGGTCAGCCAGGTTTTCTATCTTGCAGGAAAACTTGTACAAGCGTGGTTTCTCAAAACCTCTTCTTAAATGCGTGGGGGGTGAAGACGCCAATTACATACTCAGAGAAGTCCATGAGGGAGTCTGTGGCAACCACATCGGAGCTCGAGCTCTGGTAGGAAAGGCATTAAGACAAGGGTATTATTGACTCACAATACTCAAGGATGTAACAGATTTGGTCAAAAGATGCAAGTGTAGGACAGTGTAAGTTCACCATCATCGGGGTAGACTACTTCATTAAATGGGTAGAAGTGGAGCCTTTGGCAACAATTACTGAACAGAAAGTCTAGAACTTTACCTCGAAATCCATAATTTGCAGGTTTGGTATCCTTACGGCAATCGTCACTGACAACGGGAAGCAATTCGACAATCCAAAGTTCAAAAACTTCTGTGTTGAGCTGGAAATTAAGAATTACTTCTCTGCGCCAGCTCATCCACAGTCTAACGGGCAAGCGAAGATCACTATTAGGACCATAAAAGCAGCCTTGAAAATCAAGCTTGAAGATCTGAAGGGTAAATGGGTGGAACATCTCTCAGAAGTGTTATGGGCCTACAAAACAACTGTCAGGTCAACTACTCAAGAAACACCGTTTGCCTTGTCTTTCGGAACTGAAGCAGTGGCGCATGTCAAAATTGGGCTTCCATCCTCCAAGATTGAACTCACAGACGATGGGCTCAATGATGAGTTGCTTCTATTGAGCTTGGATCTCTTAGAAGAGAAAAGAGAGGTAGCTCTGCATCGTATCAGGAATTACCAAAGGAAGACGGCCAGGTACTACGATAGAAAGGTCAGACACAGGAGCTTCAAAGTGGGTGACTTGGTACTTAGAAAATTATTGTTAGCAAGAAAGGACCCCACTCATGGGAAGTTGGGGCCTAATTGGGAAGGTCCCTATATCATCTTAGGGGTGATCAGACTGGGGAACTATGAGTTACAAATGAAAGAAGGGAAAATCCTCCCTCACTCCTGGAATGCAGAACATCTCAAGAGATTTTTTCAGTAAGCTAATTTTGTAATTTGATTATTCTCAATAAAACTGCAAGTCTTTGATTCATCCCTGCGAGATTGCCTAAAAGAGCTCGATAACTCATGATGAACTCCTCAGTTCATAAAAAGAACCCGATAGCTTATGATAAACTCCTTAGTTCATAAAAAGAGCTCGATAGCTCACGATGAACTCCTCAGTTCATAAAGAGAACTTGATAGTTCGTGATGAACTCATTAGTTCATAAAAACGAGCCCAGTAGCTCGAGGATAGAAGCATACGACAAAATTCAAAGCCAAATTACAAGCTTAGCAATCAATAGAGGAGAATGTAACCATCAGATAAAGCAAAGGCTCAAAAATCCAGTAGCAATACAATCAAAGAAAAAAAAACGATTACAAGAAACATTCCCAATTCTTAATCGCCCTTGAGGCATCCTCGGAGCTCAGCAACTTCCTCCTTTAGGCGGACGTTTTCTTCTTTTAGCTCATCCCTCTCCTTTTGGGCCTCAATCAAAAGATTTATAAGTTTCTGTCTGGTTGAAAGGAACAGAATTGTGGCCAGTGAAGAACCAGAGGAAGATGAGGAATCACTGGCAGGACCACTCTTCTTGCGTTTCCTAGAGGATGTACTAACATCCTCGTCCTCATCAGATTCAAAAGGACAGGAGTCAGTAGAGTCTGGGTATGAAACAAAGTCCATAGCAGCCCCTACAGCGCTGAACAGAAACAGGTTGTCTGATGTCATCAGCTTAGAGTAGAGCACAGGCTCGACATCGATCATCTGTTCTATTTGCATCTCCTCTAACAAGTCCAACTCAGGGGGACCTACTAACCAAGGCAAATCTGTCGATTAGGAAACGACTTTAGGAGACCTGGACAAGTAAAGGCAATCAAGATATTTACCTGAGTAAGAATAGTTCTTCTAGGACCTAGGAACCCTGCACTCTCTATAATGCAGCTTAATGGACCTCCAAGCGTCCCAAGAAACATAAAAGAAGCAGTGAGTCCACCCCTCAGGTGGAGAAGGAAGGTCAAGCACCAGATGGCGCAGCTTGAAGTGCCTCCATCAAAAATAGATAAAACATGGGACCTCATCCTCTACAAGGTTGAAAAAGTAAACAAATTCTCCTACAGTGGGAAACTTGTCATCACCTCGCAAGTGCCAGAATAAGAAGAAGCTGATCATGGTGGCCCATCCTTTAGGAGAAAGATGAGAAGGACATAAACCACAGTAAGTCAAGATGTAACCAACAACGGGGTGAATGGGTAGACACAGCCCCATGTCCAAAGCCCCCTCAAAAAAACAAGTCTTCCCTTGAGGAAGATAATTGCAGGGTTTGTCAAGAGACAGAACCTGCAGAGCCAGTTTCACGTCAAGAAAGAACTTCTTCTTTATCCTATCTAAATCTGAGGATGATATTGACGAATGAGCTAAGTAGCAAGTTTGCCATTCCCACTCAATTCCAAAGGAGCTTCGCTCCCTGAACAGGGGCGAGATTGAGACAGCCATCGAGAGATTCAGAGAAGGAAAAGAAGGGGAAGAAGCAGATGAATGGTAAACCCTCAGGAATCAAAAAAGGGAATTCGAAGAAGGAGGATCCAAAAAGATATAACAAAACTGTAGGGACACCAAGCTTTAATACAATCAAAGAGTACACGGGAACCAAAGTCGGTGGACCATTGGATTTTTCCAATTTAAGAACGTGGTTATACTTTTTGAAAAGCGGTTGGGGAAGCGCATAAAAAAAAGGGGGGGGGGAGAGTCCCGATCGAATGTTCACACAAGGTCAACATCCATAAGAGCTCAGACCCAGTAGTCTCAACATTTTCTTGATACTCCTCATTCATTTCAAGCATTAGCAGCCCTCGGCAATCCAATAGAAGTCCAGTATAATAAACTGCAGTATAACTTGGGAGATTAACTTCGAGTTCATAATAGAACTTGACAATCCTGGTAGACTTTCTGAGCTCCCAAATTTTCAGATGTCTATGAGCTAAGCTCAACTCGTATGGCTGCATGGACCTTCCAAGGCAGCTCCCTACTCCTCAGATACCTATGGGCTCAAATCAAGTCCGAATGGATGCATGGACTTCTAGATCTCCATAAGGCTAGCAAACTTACAGCTCTCCTTGGTATACAGGCTAAAATGGGATTGGTATTTCTCGAGCTCGTCCCCTATCAAAGCTCTTATGAATGCGCTTGTGATGGACCTCAGCATCAAGTTATTCATTCTCTTCGCCAAATCCAACCAACACAAGTACGAAAATCTCCAAAGGTCAGACCTCAGTTCCCTTCCTTCAAAATGAGCTCAGTGAGCCAATAGTTCATTTAGGCTCGCAATTTCAACAGATTTGCTTTAAGAAGACCTCAGTACTCCTCAAAGCAAAAGGGGGCAAGGGACGGATGGCGTAGACCAAAGGAAGAGAGCTCAGTACTCATTGAGTAGATCGAAGAAAGAGCTCAGTAGAGCTCTCAGTAATATGAAACACAAAACAAGAAGAGCTCAGTAGAGCTCTCAGTAACATGAAACACAAAATAGCCTAGTAAAATCTGATATTCACATTCACTTCAAAAGATAAACAGTTACATCAATACTTCAGAAAAGCTATAAAGCAAATGCAAAAAAAAAAAAAAAAGGTTTTTGAAGATTCCTAAATAGTTGAATCAGGAACAGTAGAGTCCAACAGCTCAATAGCAGGAAGGTCTGATAGGTCAGAAGATGGAGCCTCTGGTATCTCAGTAGCTGAAAACCTTAAAGGATCCAAAGCAGGCATGTGAGAAGAAGTCTCAGGACCCCCAAAAGTAGGGACCTCGATACCAGATGTTGATAAACTAAAGGCCAGCGCCAGAGAAACTCAGCTGAAAAAGGAGTAATAGCAGAAGTGGTAGGCAATGTATTTGCTTCAGGAAGCTCAGCATCAGAAGGCTCCAAAGGTTCGCTCTTGTCCCCTGTAGCAGTTCCTTCTGCCTCCTCCTCAGCGGGGATGTCAAAGTTGAAGCTCAGATCGGGGTATGTTTTCTCAACAACGTCTTCGAAGGCAAGCCACCTAGTGACCCACTTCGTAGATACATCATCTTTCAGCTGGGCTATGTCTTCCTTCAGCTGGGATATTGCATAATCTCTCTGGAGTGTGGTGGTCCTTTTCTCCTCAAGATCTTGGCGAATGACATCGTTTACTTCGGCTACATTATCATACTCTTTTTTCATATTTTTGAAAGAACGCAGGGCCTCAATAGTTTCCTCACTAGCTCTAATCCAAGCATTGTTCTTAAGCTCGAGCTCCTCTTTGGCCTTTTTCTCTGCATTTTCAGCTCTCTCTTTCCCTGCCTCCAGATCCTAAATAAAGGAGGCTTGCTTCTCCACCTACTCTTGGAGCTCTGATTTTGAATGCGAAGATCTTTGTTGCAAAAAGACAACTTAGCAATTTTGATCTCAAAGGGCTTTGTGACCTTGGCTGAACTTTCCAAAGAGCGGATCATCTCCATCAAACCCTTCACATGGAGGGCTAGTTGAAAGCAAGAACAGATAAGACAAAGGTTAGCACCAGATTACAACGTCCAGGAAAAGAAGAAAGAGAGAGAGAGATAGACAATTATAGCAGTCGCTCAATGAAGGGCTGAGCTTATTGAAGTCTCAAGTGGCATGGATGAAGCTCTTTGAATGTCAGATTTAGGAAGAATAGAGCTAATTGCCCCGGTAGCAAGCTCAATAATGTCAAAGAAGGAGCCCAGGTTACTTTCCACCTTGGGGATCTTTCCCTTCCCAATATTGGTGTCCACAAGGCGCGACGGGGGAAATTGCTTAGAGGTTGCAAAAGAGTTGGGGATGGGTAAGAAGTGAGAAATCATTCTCAGGGCCCTATCGACCTCAGAAGAGGTTGGGGAGATCTGTCTTTGCTCGAGAACCTCGTTGGGCACAAGTAAAGATCCTATGGGAAAAGAACACTCTACAGCCTGCAGGTTGAAAGAAGGATGAATGGTTGAGGTCGGAGTAGAAGCAGAGGAACCGGGGGCACATCCATTTTTTGTATCGTGGTTGGAAGAGCAACCTTGCTACCTAATCCAATCTCACCCTTGCGTTTACCACTACTTATGGTCTTCTTCATCTAAAAAAGTTTGGCTTGGAGCTCTGTTGTGGTTGACTTCATCATAGATGACCCTGAGAGCCTAAAAACAGATAAGAACATATAAAAAGAGGTGAAAAGAGAGAAAGTGGAAAGGGAGAAGTAAGGATATACCAACTGCCTCCTCTGTACTAACAACATAAACGGGAATGGGAGCTTCTATAGTTACTTCAGGGAGACTAAACCCCTCTGCTATAAGAACCCAAGGTTTGATAAGCTCAGAATACCTCTCTGAGCTGCAACCCTCCAAAGACCGCAAAATTTGCTCGTCGGTGGCACTAAGTTCAGGATAGATACCTGAGAAGCAGGGTAGAACAAGCAAAAAGAGATCAACCTAAAAAAGCTCAAAAATCGATACAAGTTCACTCAAATGAGAACTTACCCAAGTTGTCTAGGGCTTTTTAGACTCGAGGGATTGGAAGGGAATTTGATTTATCTGCAAGATTGTACTCCCAGTTATTGCCCCCCACGAAGAAGAAGAGTTTCTTCTAGCCCTTGTGAGAGCTATGGAGGTGAGAAATAATCGCTTTGGCTTTTACCCATTTCGAAATATACAGGAAACCGTTAGTTGGGGTATACTTAACATTGAAATACTCCATCAACAAAGAAACAGTGGGAACCCCAAGCTTATGCTTCTTAAAAAAAATGAGAAGGCCCACCAGAACACCACAGAAGTTGGGGGAGATTTGAGCAAGGCAGACATTGAAGTGTTGCAAAACACTCTTTATAAAGGGGTGTATTAGAAAACAAAGGCCATTGTCAAAAGCAACCACAAAAAAACACACCTTCTTATGGACCTGGGAGACGTATGGGGTAAACTTATCTGGACACCAACATTGGACGCTAGGAGGGAAACGAAAACGGGCACCAAGAAGCTTCATAAAGGAAGGAGTGACCTCGCTGGGGCCCGCGAGCTCTGCGGTCCTAAAAGCAGCCCTCGCACCCTCAGCACTGCCGGAGGCATCAACGTCGCCCACCTTGGCCTTACCTTTGTTGGGATTTTGTGGCGCAAGAGAGGTAGAAGAGGGAATCTCCGTAGGGTTTCCCTCAGATTCAACAGAATCGACACCGAAAAATTTGTCAATCTCCTCACCCACCTCACCTAAGTCAAAATCCTCCTTAGCTGATCTATTCCCTAAGGGGGAAATCGGGGGGGGGGGGGGGAGGTGGCTCCAGAAGGGGCAGACATATTGGGACAGGAGAAAGGGAGACTAAAAATGCGGTAAAGGGAAGGAATATTTGCGAAACACTCTCTAAGAGTCTGGGGGACAACACAACAACTGTCAATAAGGAAAACCCTAGTAGTTGAATAAAGGTCTAAGAATAGGGGAATACGAGATAGAGATCGACCTCTATTCCTGAAGTAGCAAAATCTAAAGGTCCAAAAATGCAACAACCACCTCAAATTTGAGGGGTCCAGGACGAAGAAGCACGAAAAAGACAAAAAACGTACCCGATCCTTCAAAGCAAAAAACGAAGAAGCAAACCTCGCTAAGCCTTCTGGTCAAATTAGAGGAAATCGTCTCTCTGCAAGAGCCCTATGAACAATAGCGAATTGGGGAAGATGAAATCGCAGATGAGGAAGGGAAAACCAAAGAGAATTCGAAGAGTGGGGAAGGAGCCGTTGGTCCAAGGGCATTTAAAGCTAACGGTACAGAATTGGGAACGTGCACGAAAAACTAAGAAGTGAAATGATTGCCTGAAATTGTGGAAAATCTATTCGCACGTAAATCGAGGTATATATCTAGAGGTTTGCCTTAATTAAGCCTCAGATCAGCCCCTACCCAAGTTCACTTGGGCTAAAGGCTGGGAGCAACTTATGATACTCAGAACAAATTCCAAGTATGAGCCCAGACGCGGAGGTCGGACAAGTAAGTCAGACCAAGAGGTCAGGAAAGATACACAGAGCTCAGAGGATCAGAACTAAAGCTTCCCCCCAGACATGCCAGCAATGGAAAGGATAAGGGAGCTGTTGGATGACAACGAAAATCTTATGGGTAGCAAAGAGCCATATTTAAGGCATAAAATCCTTAAATAGCCAAGATCCTCTCCTAAGATAAAGGAGAGTTCCTCGGGTAAATAGCGAGGATCTCGACGTAGATCCCAGAGAATTAGGAATAGCCCTATAAATATTATGTAACTCTCCCAAGGCAAGGAGAGAACCCTAGTAACATATACACTATCTTGTAAACTTTTTGAATAAAAAAAAAAAAGAAAAAAGGAGCAAAAATCTCCATTGAATAGTGGATTAGCCGAGTTCCTCAACTGGTGAACCACTATAATTCTATTGTATCAATCTCCCACTTTTCCATTTTTTTTTATACTAGTCTTCGCTCTTTCGAACCTTGAAGCTCAGATCCTAAGAACTAGTTACTGATCATCTCATCTGCTCACCACCATAAGTTTACACCACGTTAATTTACACTATCAAATATCACTAACACTCATACTAATTTATATTTAAATATCACTAACACTCTTATCTTTAAACCATCGTTTTTAACAAAAAAAATTTTTTTTATCCAAAATACTAAAATTATCCATAGATAAACCTCAAACAATTTTTATACATAAAATTCGAGTCCAATAAAATTTATTTTTTACATATTAAAATTTAAGTTGATTAATTTAATTTGATTAAATTTTTTTTTTACTTATTAAAATTTGAGCTTACTAAATTTTTTTTATGTATTAAAAAATTTGAGCTTATTTGAGTTCAACCTAAGCTGCTAGCGTCGATTAAAATTTGGTTGGAGACGATTAAAATTTATATTTTTTTACTTATTAAAATTTGATTCATGTTAATTAAAATTATTTTTTTACTAATTAAAATTCAATGTGAGTTGATTAAAATTTGATTCGACGAATCAAATTTTAATCTGTTCAAATTTTAATACAGAAAAAAATATAATTTTTAATCAACTTGAATTTTAATACGTATAAAATAAATTTTAATTAACTCGAATTAAATTTTAATACATAAAAAAATTCAAAAAATAGGAGGGGTTTCATTGAAGATATATTTATCTAGAGAGGGTGTGGGTAAATTTTTTTAAAAAATATATTATGGATAGTTTAGTAAAATTATATTCTACTTAACGTCATTAATTTGATAGGGAGTGTCATTGAAGATTCAAAAAATAGAAGAGATATTTTTAAAGATATGATAAACTAGCATTGTGGAACTGAAATTTTTCCTATATATTTCTATTTCTACGTGCATTTGATTGAAGTCCAAAGTCCAAAGTCTATGATAAAATCCATTGGCAACTTGGAGAAATGGAACAGCCTTTTTACACGCTCTTTAGTGGTCTACATGCCTTTCAATATTTTTTTATAATTTCTATTTTTAATTGATAGATTCTCTTTCATTTTAAATGCAACTGCTCAAGAATAGAATAAGGCTAATCATTTGAAAAGGATTGGCCACCCAAAATATTCAATATAAAGCAAGTTGATTTGTGGGTCTAATTTACATGGTCAATATCATTAATTAAATTTTGAATTCTTGTTTGGCACATGGTTTGCTATGCCCTTTTCTTTGTAATGTGCCCAATTTTACAACAAAGTATTATAGTTTTATCTTTCTCAGCTCAAAGTTCAGCTTATGTTTCTTGAAATATTTCGTTTGGGATCAAAATTTGCCGTAGTGAATGCACAAGACTCATGAAAATAGAATGAAGTTGCATACTATTTATTCTCTCAATAACTCCCTACAAAAGAAAATCAAACTTTTTTTTTTTTTGTTTTGAAAGAATGGTGACCCATGAAACATTGACAAATCACGTCATGTTAAATAGACGAATACATGTTAAACATTAAAGGTTTTTTGTTTTCTTTTCTTGTCAAGCACTATTGAAGAGTTGGAAAACGACGAGATTCAAACTCGTGACCCGAAGATCCAATAATGGAGCTCATTAATAGATCTTCATTTATGAATTCAAATTAAACTCGCTCTATATCTTCTCTCCATCCACAGATTCTGAGTGACTTACCTTTTAATGAATTGAAAAAAAAAATGTATTAATGAGAATTTAAATCCTGAGGTGGAAGAGAATTTAGTGCAAAAAAAATAGAAAGAGTTAAAATAGACATAAAACAGGTACATAATCCAAGCTAATTAGTGCTACAGGTCTTTAAAACTAACAAATGAAATAAAAAAGATCTTATATAACAGATTCTTTTGGATATAAGTTGGACTGTCTCTCTAGAGAAACTTGATGTATATCCAATAGGTGGCATGCTACCTGGATGGTCAAAAATTTCCAACCCATTATGTATATATAGAGTGTGTGTTTGTGAGAGAGAGAGAGAGAGAGAGAGAGAGAGAGAGAGAGAGAGAGTTTTTGGGTGTGTGTAAAAGTATCTCTGAATTTAAGATCATGGTCCTACCTGTATGTTAATGGGATCCACTCCTAATTCAAAAGCTATGTCTCCACTTTGTCTCCCACATTGTTCTCAAAACCTCTCCCCCAATATTGTACTTAACATGATCAACCATGAGAGAATCATCATATAGATGTTGAGGTTGACTTCCTAGCCGACAAACCAATCTTTTACTGCAACGTGTCATCCAACCCACCTAGAATATAGGACTTGGATTGAAATTTGACTAGTAAATTTTCTCCTTTTCCCAGAAAATTTCTTGCCTGGTAATAGTGTTTTACTTTGTAGAAAAAGTAAGAGGAAACAAAATTGAGTAGGTTTAGCTTACAAAGGAAAATGTGTTCCATTACAAGCCTACAATACATGAGGGAGTGGATTAAAAGAGGATGATATCAACCCACCACTTCCATTACATCAACATCTCTCTGCATTTTCTTTCTATTTTATTGGATGAGCTGGTGAATACAGTCACTAAAAAAAAATATAAATGGATCAAAAATAACTACAAAAATATATAACAAATATTTTTTTTTGTAATAGATTTTTTTGTTCTAGAATGTAGTTAGTGACACTGCACAATAAATGATCAGCATAGTGCATTGCAAAATTATCTACAATACAGAAGTTGGATAGTTTACTTACAGCATTTATTGACATGTTATATGCCTCCTAGGTAGTTGATGCAAGGAAGCGGGTAGAAAAAAAGAGTATGATGAATAAGAATAAGATACTACAATTATACCGTTGATTTGCGTGTAAATACTGATTTAGAATTTTATTCTAGAGCTGTTAATTCATAAAAATATCAGTTTTAAAGACTTCAATTGATCTGTTAAATCAGAAAAATTACTAAAATAATTTGAAATAAAAAAAATCTCCCAAATATGTTACTAAAAAAAACTACTTACCTCTAAGGCTTATGGAAAGTTTACCAGAGAAACCAATGGAGGGACCAATAACATTAATGAAGTTGACCAGTGATTCAAGAACTATTTTTCGGAGAGGTTTCCTCCTCGCTGCATTTTAGATTGTTAAAAGGGAGAGACAGTATAACAGCTAGGACACTAGTGATTATTTAGCGTTATTTTCGATGGAGACTCAAACTTTTACTTAAATTTAAATAAAAAAAAAAAGATAAAAAATATGATTTAGTATAGACCTCTTCAATAGAGAAATCCAAATTTAAAGGAAGATAAATTTTTTTTTAAATAAGGATAAACTCAAATTTAAAAGAAAGTAAATATGATCATTAGATCTTTAAATGAGAGTGTAATCTCACCATTAGTGAAGAAGGTACGGATTTGAGTCTCTTTTAATATTGGTTTAAAAAAATTTTCTCTTTTTTTAGTATGAGTATGAGTGTGGGTGAATAACCCTAAAAGACTAGCTAAAACCATATTTTTTAGCTATTTTAGATAATTTCTCCTTAAAATGTGGCTATAACAAACTAGTTATTCTCCTATCTATTTTCCATAACCCTATTTTCATTAGCTACATCTAGTTAGTCACTTCTCCCTAACTACTTCAGAAGTTATTGGTCTAGTGTTTGGATGAGGCAATCGATGGAGACACGATGACATCTAGTTTGATCAAACTCGAAGCCTTCAGAAGTTTTTAATCAAACTCGAAAGTTTTGAGGTGATTTTGTTTTGGGTTTTGTGATTTAATTTGAGAAAATTTGGTTTGGGAGTAGTAATTTTCGGGAGGTGGGTTCTCTCTTATAGCTTAAAATTGATTAAATTTGTACAATTTATAGTTGAATTGTTATTTTTTAAATTTTATTATTGAAAGTTAGGTAAAGTTAGTTGAAATGGTTAGTTAAAATAGATAGCGTTGTTGGAGTGAATTTGAAAAAGTGATTAGTTAAAGTAGATAATATAATATTTAAATATATTTTGAGTAGCTATTTTAAATAGCATTGTTGGAGATGTTCTAACATTGGAGAAGATTTTTAAGAATTTTTTACCCTTTCTTAAAAAAAAGTACCAAAAAGGGTAAGGACTGGAAATGCTCTAACAAGGGTATAAATAGTGTTAAAATCCAAAAACAAATTAGAAACTAATAAAACGTGACCTAATTATTTTTAATTATATAATTAAGCAATTAATATAGAGTTTGCCAAAAAAAAGAAAATTTTCAAACTAATTATACAGCTAAAACTACTAATAACCCGAATTAAGGTAGAACTGACGACAATTACTTTTGATTTTATACGGTGAAGTTTTTCAACTACAAAATATTACCAAAAAAGATAAAAAAAAAAAAAAAAAAAAAACTCCCTTTTCCGGCCCTAAATGAAAGAATTTACCCCAATTCCGCCTTTGGTCATCGCATCCCTTGTTAGGGATGCTATGAGTTCATTTCGTCCCGTCGTTACTAACTGGACTTGGATGTTTAAAAACCCATGTGTGTGGAAATGCCTCTAAAAAGGTCAATCCGTTTGACCGGCCTGAACCACCCCGACATCGAGCAGTTTGGTTCAAGTATTGTGTTGCTATATGATATGCATCACCCTTTCCATCTTCAGAAGAATTCGCCCTCAAATTCTCAAGGTATGCGAAGTTGTCCCCACGATAAGGAACAAGGTGTTTGACATTAAAGACATCTGAAGTGCGAACGTGACTAGCAAGCTTCAACTTGTAGGTAGGGATGGCAGTGAACCAAAGAAAAATGGGTATTCGTCTAAACCCGTCCCATTTGGATCGAGAATGGATTATACGTATTGGACAATGGACGTATACAGAGATACCCATATAAACTCGTGTAGGGATTGACTGAAACTCATCCCCACCCTTTCCTACTAAACCCACCTCCCACCCACACATTCTTCTCTTAACAAAAAAAAAAATACTTTACTTTCTCTCTCTTTTTTTTATCCATTTGTTATATAACGGGGTTTCATCCTTCTTACAGGATCATTTGTGAGGTTTTATGATTTTTTTTTTAAATCATAGAAATTAATTGTTATAGACAAAGAAGAGGATGGGAACAGGGATCAAAATTTACCTATAAGGCGGGAACAAGGATTAAAATTTCTCTAGTTAACGAGGGTGTACGAATATTTTTGAAACAGGTACAGGGTTGGAGAATACCTTCCACCACCCCTGCCCCGGTCCACTACCATCCCTATCTTTAAGCGTTCGAATTTATTTTCTCCACTATCTCCAATGGTCCAATTTTTTGCGCTGATAGATTTTTGTATTCACCAACTGAGAATTGATCTTTAGAGAAAATGGCCCAAACAAAATCTCCAAACTCAAACTCCACTGAACGACAATGCTTATCAGCAGCTTCTTTATACTTCAAGACTGAGTCAAGACACTTCTGATGAGCAGACTAGTGCACCTCCTTCAGTTGTTGAATGAAATCTTCAACTTTGCCATGGACTCTCTCCAAATCAGGGATTGGAATTAGATCAAGTGGTGATTTTGGGTTAACACCATATCCATACATGATCTGGAAAGGGCTACAACCAGTACTACGGTTGAACAAATGATTAAAAGCAAACTCTTCGCATGATCACCCACCAAACTGCGCATTAAGTTACCCACTGAATGGTTGATTACTTCAGTTTGACCATCAGTCTGAGGATGATAGGCACTATTAAACTCAAACTTCGTGTTGGCCAGTTAGGTTGTGCCAAAAGTGACCCATGAAATAAGTATTGCGATCAGATACAATAGACTATGGTAGACCATGTAGACAATAAATATCATTGAAGTATAGATAAGCAACCTACAATGCATCAATGGTCCTCTTGCAATAAATGAAATGTGTCATTTCAGAAAATCGATCCACCACCACATAAATGGAATCACTACCCCATTGGGTTCAAGGTAAGCCTAGAATAAAATCCATGCTAACGTCGACCCATGACTGTTGTGGCACCAGAAGGGGCATTTAAAATCCCACATTCATGGTGGTTCCTTTGGATATTTGGCAAACGTGGCAACCATCCACAAACCTATATACTTCCCTCTTCATGGTAGGCCAAAAGTAAGAGTCTACAACTAACTTCAGAGTCGTATCCCAGCCCACATACCCTTCATTATCCAATTCTCGAAAAATCTGAAATCGAAGGCTAGAATCTAGAACACATAATTGGTTTCCTCAAAAAGAAACCCACCAGTCATGTGAAAATCAGCTCACGTTCTTGTTTGGACATCAGCTAAAACCTAAGCAAAATATGGGTTAGTGACATATAAATCACAAAAAGAGTCGAACCCACTACCTTACTCAACATTATGCTAAGGAAAGATGCATGTCAGCTAAGAGCATCAACCACTTTTTTTAAAGCCCCTGACTTATGCTTTAGGACAAAGGGGAACTGTTGTATATATGCTGCCTAACCTGCATGGCATCGAGAGAGCTTCTCCTCAAACAGTATGTAGGTAGTGGCCATTGCGTTATTGCCTCCACCTTGGACTGGTCCATTGAAATCCCATCCTTGGAGATCATGTAGTCCAAACATGACACTATCCATCGTAAAACTGAAATGACCTCCCATAGGTCCTTTCAATGGCACTGTAGATAAGGATACATAACTCCTTGGTGGCATCATAGATAAGAATATCATTGAAATAAAAGATGACAAAATTGCCAATGAACGGACAAAATACCTCATTCATGACTCTCATGAACATACTAGGAGCATCAGAAAGGTCAAATGAAATAACAAGCCATTCATAAAAACCCTCAAGCATTTTAAATGTTGTCTTCCACTTATCTCTGGGTCGAATTTGGATTTGATGGTATCCACTCTTTAGGTCAACTTTGGTGAAAACCCTAACTCCACTCAACTGATCTAACAAATCCTCCAATCTTGGAATCGGGAACCTGTAACGAACAGTGATCTTATTAATTGTCCGGCTATCCACGCACATCCTTTACGTACCATCTTTCTTGGGTGTGAGCAAGGCTGCACAAGGACTGTGACTCTCCTTAATATGCTCCTTGCCCAACAGCTCCTCTACTTGCCTCCGAAGCTCCTCATACTCATTGGAGGTCATTCGATAATGTGGTCTATTGGGCAAATAATCCCCGGGAACCAAATCAATCTGGTGCTGAATATCACACAATTGAGGTATCTTGTCTAGGAACACATCCTGAAACTCCTCAAGCAGGGATTAAAGGGTTTCAAGGACAGAAACTCCACTAGCTTGCTCCTTGCAGACTAACACAAAAGCAACTTGTCATGTCCTCTCCAATAGGAGGTGACATGCATCCATAATAATCAAATCGCATCGCATTTATCCCTATTCTTTGACCCAATAAAGAAGGACGCTAAACATTGTTTAGAAATAGTTACCTCATTGTTCTTCTTAAGTCAAGCCAACTTGTATGGTTTAGGGTGCTTCTTCATAGATAGCCCCATTTTCAAGATGATTTCCCCCGTCACCACGTTCTCACAGCTACCTGAATCAATAACTAGGCAACATACTTTTCCACTTATGGTGCATGTAGAATGAAATATATTATTTCATAACCACTCTTTCCCATCTTCAACTCAGAGGGCTAAGCAAGCTCATCGAATAACTAATAGTGGTCCCACATCTTCTCCTACTTGTTCTTCTAGACAATTGTCATCTTCAATTACATAATATGTGACTATCTGATATACTCTATATAGGATTCCTCCTGGACATCCTCTCTTTCTATGAATAAGTTGTTCATAGGCCTGTCCCCTTTCCTATATTCCACCATCCAATGGCCCATTTAACCACACTTGAAACACTTTACAGTGTTGGCCGACCCTATAGGTCACACAACTATCCCCTCCCCTCCAATATGCTTGTCAGTGGGTGCTAGTGGATTGGGAGGGCGATTAAGAGGTGTCGAGTTATCTCCTCCTACTAGAACCAGTACTCTCAAACCAGTTACTGTTTTCCCCAACTCTCCGACTCAACTAATTCTTTAATTGAATGGCCCCGCCGAACGGATTCAAGGTATCTTGAATTTAGGGTTGTAAGCTTCCAATATAATAGGGAACCAATTTGTCCTCTATCTCAGTTAGATCATTGCATGCAACTAATTGATAAAATTCAGTAGCATATTCATTCAGAGGACGATTACCTTGCCACACGTGTAATTATAGGGTACAAAGGCCTCTTGCATATGCTTTTTCAGTTTGTCCCACGTGCCTATCTTCTTCTTCTTTTGCCAATGATGAGTTTTCTTAGAGTGCTGCCGCCACGCAGCGACTCTTCCACAAAATCTCGTTACCACCAATGTAATTTTTTTATTCTCAGGTACTTCTTTGAACTACAAAACTTCCTCAATGGTGTAATCCCAAAGGAATTTTTCAAGTTGTAGACTACCTTGGAAATATGACATGTCAATCTTCAATCCAAACTCCCATTGCCAAGAATCGATCTCTGGCGAGGTGGCTCATCTCTCCTTAACCCTGGGTGGATGCCCAATGAAAAGGATTGTCATCAACGTCCACCAGACTCTTTGTTTCCTCTTCCACCCATTGTAGATTATGGGGTCGTTGTTGCGGTTGTACTTGTTTTTGTTGAACAAAAGCAGTCAGGTCTACCATCTATTGGGCTAATGAATCAAATTGTTGTTGCATTCTTGCATCTCTCGCATTGAACTATGTTTCATAGATGTCCTCCATAGGTCTTCTTCTAGGCGGCATGGTGACAAGAACATAACTGGGCTCTGATACCAACTGATGTAGGGAAACGGGTAGAAAAAAGGATATGATAAACAAGAATGAGATAATAAAATTATACCGTTGATTTGCACACAAATACCGATTTAGAATCCTAATCTAGAGCTGTTGATTCAAAAAAATATCAGTTTTAAAGACTTCAATTGATCTGTTGATTCACAAAGAATATAAGAATAATTGAAAATAGAAAAGAAGCTCTCTCAATTGTATTCCTAAAAAAAACTACTTAGCTCTAAGGCTTACAAAGGTATAAATTAAGGATGTCAGCTCTGACCTGTTAATACGAACCTGACACGAACCTAACATGAATGATTATAAAATTGACGCGATTATTATATATGCATAATAATAATATTCTCGTTACCACCAACGTAATTTTCTTATTCTCAAGTACTTCTTGAACTCCAAAACTTCCTCAACAGCTTGATCCCAAAGGAATTTTTCAAGTTGTAGACTGCCTTGGAAATACGGCAGGTCAATCTTCAATCCAGACTCCCCATTGCTGGGAATCGATTTCTGGCATGGTGGATTCCCAATGAAAAGGATTGTCATCAACATTCACTAGACTCTCTGTTTCCTCTTCCACCCATCGTGGATTAATGGGTCGTTGTTGCGATTGTACTTGTTGTTTTTGTTGAACAAAAGTAGTCAGGGCTACCATCTACTAGGCTAATGAATCAAATTGTTGTTGCATTCTTGCATCCCTTTCATTGAACTACGTTTCATATATATCCTCCACAGGTCTTTTTCTACGTAGCATGGTGACAAGAACATAAATAGGCTTTGATACTAACTGATGCAGGGAAGCGGGTAGAAAAAAGGGGTATGATAAACAAGAATGCGATAATAAAATTATATCATTGATTTGCGCACAAATACCGATTTAGAATCCAACTCTAGAGTTGTTGATTCAAAAATACCCCTTTTGAAGGCTTCAATTGATCCGTTGATTCACAAAGAATACAAGAATAATTGAAAATAAAAAAGAAGCTCTCTCAATTGTATTACTCAAAAAAACTACTTAGCTCTAAGGCTTATAAAGGTATACATTAGGGATGTCAGCTCTGACCTGTTAATACGAAGCTAACACAAACCCAACATGAATGATTATAAAATTAACACGATTATTATATATGCTAATAAATAGTCAAAATTAATGTTTAATAATCAAAACACATTAAATAGATTTTTTTGTCATGGATCTTAACACGAACACGACACGAATAACAATGATACTGCACAAATAACACAACATGCGGATCTCATAAATACGACACGATTAACACCCCTAGTATAAATAGTGCTAAAACCCTAAAACATTAGAAAATAATCAAACATGACCTAATTATCATTAATTATGTAATTAGGTCATTCATATAGATTTTGCCAAAAAAAAATTCAAACTAACTAGACTACTAAAACTACTAATCACCTAAATTAAGGTAGAGCTGACAGCGATCAATTCTGACTTTAGACGATAAAATCAAACTACAAAATATTACCAAAAAGGGAAAAAAAAACATCCTTTTCAGACCCTACACGATGGATTTTGCCCGAAATACACCCTGGGTCATTGCATCCCCTATTAGGGATGCGATGAGTTCATTTTGTCCCGTCGTTGTTGATTAAACATGGGTGTTTGGAAACCAATGCATGTCAAAGTGCCTCTAAAAAGGTCAATCCATTTGAATGGTCCGAACTACCCGACATTGATCTCATCGATACAAGTATTGTGCTGCTATACGATCTACATCACTAGCACGATATTACGGATGATGTTTTTCTTTTTACTGCTTGCGATTCACGATCCTTTTAATATGTCATGTCATTAAGAAATCAATTGCGTTACAATGGCTTTCGCTACCACTAATTCCTTGACTAGTAATGTTATACTGACCAAATTTTGGGATCAAATTTGAAACTCAAAAGACATGACAACATATTATTTAGAGCTTTTATTGAGGTCCAAATGACATGTCACCAAATAAAAAAGCTCAAGTCAGCTGTCATGCTATTTAAGTTCCAAATTTGATCCCAAAATTTGGTCAGTGTAGCATTACTATTCCTTGACATTACATAGCGGTCGAAAATTATCTCACTATCGTAGTGGTATACTTTTCCAACACACTTTATCATCAATCTTTACGTTTTCTATGAACGTTTTCTATAAGACAAGATGTTTGATGATCAATTTTCTTAGATAATAGAAACTATCATAACTACGTGTTATTTGGATTAGTTGTGAGCTTCAATGCTAAATGGAACTCACAATCATTCCAATGGTTATATGTCATTAGATCTCTAAATAAGATCCAAATAGCATTTCCCTTATCTTTATGGAAGTTTCTAATTACATGTGTCTCCCAATCTCACATATATCATATGCAATCCTATCCGATCGCCGACTCTTTTTGGAAAATACCTCGGCACCATATGGAATCGACATTGTTATAATATGTGACCTTTGCATGAAGGAGATCAGATACAAAAACCACCAACCAACTATGGGCTCATTTGGTAGCCGTATTAAAAATAGATGGATTAGATAAAGTAATGCAGTCTAATACAATATAAATGGATTAAAGACAAGACTAAATATGGTATTAGAATAATACATAATTTTTTCTAGTGTTTGGCAATATACAATATAAGCATTGGATAGTAGTTATTTAATCAGAGAATTATTTCAATGTATTAATGTTAAATTAACAAAAATATTCTCAATTAATATTTGTTACATTGATGACAACTTGAATTTATCACTTGTGGGGTTATAATCAGTGTTATCAGAACCAAATCGGACTGGCCGGTTCAACTAGTTGGACCATGAACCGGGACCTCAGCCGATCCGGTTCTTGAATTGATCTTCTTAGGCAATTAAACCGGAGAAAAACCGTCAAACTTGCCGATTTTTGACAAAAAAATTGTGAATCAAATGGTTTTATCAAACCGGTCGGTTCTCTACCATTTCTATAAAATACCCAAAATTCCTAATTTTGCCCTAAATTGGATTGTTCTCCTTCTTCTTCTCCACTCCATTTCTTCCTCTCTTTTTACAGTCAATTCGATCGCTACCTCTGGTCCATCTGATCTCAACTCTTGAAACCTCTCAAATAGGCTTCTATTGTACAATAAGGTTCCAGCTGCCTTGCTGATAACTGTTGCAGGAAGCTGCTGGGATCCTCAACAAGAACACAATGTGCTGCACCAAGAGAAAGGGGAGGAAGTATCGCTACTTCACTGGCTTGAGCTGCTTCATAAGAGATGTTTCATCAGAAAAAGGGGAAGAGTAAGAGATGCTGGGTAATGGGTATTTCTTTTTTTTTCTCTCTCTCACTTTGTCTACACGCACACACACACAGGGTTATAGACTGTCTTTTTCTTTCTCTCTCTCTTTGTCTACACGCACAGAGTTATAGACAATAGTCATAATATCCATTACCCAGCCAGTATACTTTAGTTTAGTACACCACACACAAATTACACTATTTATTTTTTTATAGTGATTTTGAATTTTTTAGTAAAATTATTATTTTTTATTTTTTTTATTATAAGACCGGTCCGACCAGTTGACCCAGTGATTGAACCATTGACCCAGTCCCTCTGCCAGTTCGATGTCCGATCCGATTCTAATAACATTGGTTATAATAGTAAATGTGTAGAATAATACGTTTAAGTTGGATTATAATACCACATTTTTTGGTGGTATTAAAAAATCTTCATAATACAGGTCTATCGTATAAAAAATATAAGACAAGTATATATTTTTTTAAATTAATACGGTATCAAATTTACTTACCAAATAAAGTATTAAACCCGATTAAATAAAAAATTGTATAATCCAATATTTAATCCCCTTATAATATATCTACCAAACGAGCCCTATATGTATGAAGTAAACCCATTAAACCGTCCACACAAGAAAAATTATACATTTACCTCTACACCTTTGTGAAAACCACATTGCACCCCTTTGGGTTTGAAAATCTATACACTATGTCCCTTGTACGTTTTAAGCTTATTATGATCTCTCCCAAATCATTAATCAATCGAGTTAAAAAAAATGTGGTGGTGCCATCGTTTTATGCTCGAACTTGGAAAATCTCCACCTTACACTTGTTTTTTATCAGAGACAAACTACAACATTTCTACATAAAAGTAGAAATGTCATAATCGTCATATAACTCATAGACACACTCAAAGGTTATCCGATGTGGGATAGCCCCAGCCCATCACCACCCAGCCCAAATGCCTCCCCGTTCATAGACGTGCGTAAGAGTGATGCAACTGAGCCCATTGGGACCCACCCTGAACACAAATATGTTTTTTTGTTTTTGATCAAAGACAAACTAAAACATTTCTACTTAAAAGTAAAAATGTCATAGCCGTCATATAACCCACACACACACCCAAAGGCTATCCGACGTGGGATAGCCCCCACCTTACCCTTGTTGACTGAAAGTGGTTTCTATGCATTTGTCAACCAAATTATATTTATTTTTAACAGTGCTTTTTTTTTTTTGGACAGATATTTTTGACAGTGTTTGAAGGCAATAGAATGTACTTATTAACACTAATTTTGAAAAAAAAGTAACCAAATTTTTTTTTTCATCTAAAACTAACCAACAAATTTTCATAAGAGCAGCATTTCCAATTTCTCCATAACACAATTAAGTAGTTTGCTTATATAAATATCTAGATAAACTAAATAAACGTTTATTGGTGATGTGGTGCAACAATTACTGTCTTTTTTTTTTTTATTAAAGAATTGCCAGTAAGGCAAAATTAGACAGATTGTCAGCCTAATTTTTAGAAACAGTGGAAAGACCGAGTGTGATTTGTCCTCATTTTTTTTTTTTTTGGAATTTGTCCTAATCTTAGAAAGCAAACTGGTTTACATTTGTTTTTCACTGCCGACAACCTTTTTGACTTTGATTTCCTTGTCCTTTTTTACGGTTTGCGCAAAAACTATATAAACAAAGCCAACAAAAAGCTAACCCTTCACAGTATCTTGCACTATGAAATAAATTATATAATTCAAATCCCACATTCAAGAAAACACAGAAAAATTCTTCACAGTGCCTTGCACTACGACGCATAACAATGCTAATGCAACACACATCATTCCTCTCTCTCTCTCTCTCTCTCTCTCTCTCTCTCCCTATCTTCATTAGAAGGAATTTCTGAATGTAAATAATTACCAGCTCATTGCAGCAGTAACTAGAATGTTCATTTAGTTTTCTGCAATTAGTACTAATAATTTTTAATGGGAAGATCTTAGGGCGGATTTATTGTGACTTGAGAGTCAAGGCTTCAAGTAGCAAAAATAACTTTTTTGCATGCAGAGTAAAGCCGCATAGATTTGGCCCTCTCCCGCAGTAGCAAAAACCTCGGGATACCCTTTTTTGAAAGATATGACTCTATACTAAAAGCTTAAAGAGCATGACAAAGCTTAAAATCAACCAACACTCAAACATCTATCAGGTTCAAAGAATGGGAAAGTGGAATAAAAAGGTTCAGCTTTCCAAACAGTGCAACCCAAAAACTCCAGAACTACACCCAAAAATGAACTCATGGCCCCCAAAATCATGGAATTCAAGCCAAGTATAGTCTTCTCGGGTTCCTCATGTTTGTATGGTCCATACCATATCACGAAAGGCCATGACCATCCAAATGCCACTAATCAAAGCACATCGGTGACTACATTGTCACTACTAACAGAGATAATCAACAAAAGTTAGCCCATTTTCTCCCTCATGAAGCTCACACATACAAGAATGGTTATTTCTTATAATGATTGTTATAGTTTAGTGGGAATTCTTCTTTGGTGAGAGGTTATAAGTTTAGTTTTCAGAAAAATATATAAGGGGTCATGCGCGTGACATATAAGCGTCTTGCCTCAATTCACTCTCTTCCCTCTGTATATTGAACTTAAAAGGAGAGTAAGAATTGCTGATCATTTTGTTACTGGACAAAGACATATCCTGAACCTTTAAATAAGTTTTTGTAGGTAAACAAACCGAAAGAGGTAACAATTGGAAATAACATCATATAGGAGTAGCATGCATATTTTTCCTAATCAAAAGGCAAATTTCATTTTACCCCATGATTAGGCCCTTTAGCACAATCAAACCCTCACATTTAGAAATTGTGACATAACTGCTATGTGCTTTCAGAGTAAATATTCAATGCAACGGTGAAATATGTACTGCTATGTCCATCCAAATTAACCCCCAAGTTTTGTGGACTATATATATATATATATTGAATCTAGACATATGTACTAGTTGACTTGTAAAAGTGATCTCGCCAAGAAAATCAGGGATTACTTGAGAAAGAGGCTTTCTTTGAATTCCATTGCCGCATGTCTTATGGGTCAACACAAGTAACTTCAACTCAATTCCAATCCAAATTGATCAAAAGCAAATTTTGGACCAAAGTGTTTCATCCAACCCACCAAACCTGTTATAATATCAAATGCATTGTTCACAAAAAAATGTCAATAAAGGTGTAAGTTGGCAGGTTAGCACTCAAAGATGCATCAACCTTACCCTTTCTTTTTTGGGGCCATTTATACTCTCTTCCATCCTTTTCTACTATTGTTGAAAACATATACATCAGGTTTTGAGGCATCCCCACAAGTGCACTAATAAAAATTTTTGAGGCCCTTTTACACTTCTATTGGAGTAATCATCATTAGTTCCATGATCCAAAATGCTAGCAAGAGACTAATTAATTCTTGGTCAGGAGCACACAAGTCATCTTTAGATATGTACACTTCAACTCATAGGAAGAGCCAAATGGTTGTAGCTGAGGTCAAAATGACCCACTTGGTTCTTGGAAAATAATGGGGCTTATTGAAATTTTCAAACCTTTTGGATTTCTTTAAATTGATCTCTCTAATCTCCTTGGGGGTCATTTATAAGGTACTAGAAATGATAGAACTGTTTGTAGAATTAAAACCACTTAAAAATTAATAAAAAAAAATGATGACTTTTTCCTTACATAACATGAAAATAAAGACCTCCAAAAATTGTTTTCACAAATTCGGTTGAATTTAGTAAAGTCTTAAGTCTTTTAGAGAACAAATGATGTCTTTTTATAATGGATTTTCACTCTTCACTAGTAATTGAGAAGTTATTTGGTTCTTTATAGCATTTTTTGTTCTATTTCTTGTGCTAAATCCATTACAATATAAAGAATCGAGTGTTGGTCTCGTATCTTAAAGAGATAAGAGGAGTCAAAGTTTCAAAACTACTCGTTGGATATCATAAGAAATAAAAGTAAATGCATTTGTTTTGACAGACATATACTACAGTTAATGATCAAAATCAAACAATGAAATTTGCTCTACACTAAGCTATCTTTGAATCAACCCTATTATTGATATTACAAGAAGATGTTTTTTTTTGACAACTTTCATAATTTCTAACTGAGATCTTGGATATAAGTTTTTTTAACTATTCATACATTAGTAATTATTCATTAATTTGTCGTTTTGGTGAAAATAGCAAGGTTTTAAAAATGTCTACAAATAGAAAAATCGATAATAAATAGTTGTTGTTGACTGATCGCACTGAACTAAAATATTGATTCCACTCCTGACATCTACTCGTACTTTTATTAGTGTGCCGACATGAGATATTGGTGACAAGATACTACCTTACATGCTTCTTTTTTTTTTTTTTTTTATGTGAGTTAACCAATAATATTGTCATTTTCCAACATTCTTTGCTTTATATCATTTGCATTATACCATATGGGTGTTAGTGTTTGTCAAACAATATAATAAGTACGAATCTTTGAGCCTATGATGCATAATAACATTGGAACAAACACTTTATACATATTTATGACTGAAGTATGATAACATTGGCACAATGATCACAACCAATTCAGATATTGTGGGCTCACCATGGCTAATCCACCAGTGTTCCTTTCTGACTACTTCAATATGCCTTAGCAATGGAGTCATTTCATATGTGAATCTTTTCTTACAATCTTTGAAATTCTTACTTTTCATGATGAAGTCAAAATGTCAAACCCTATAACTAGCAGATTTTATCCTCAAAATGTTCATAGATGGAACACCTTAATTACATCATCTTTATTTTAAACAAAGTCAAAGGTTAGCAGAAAATGGAGATTTTAAAATGATGACATTGTTTTCAAAAATAACTTGGGAAGTAAGTGTAAATTAAATTCCAATACGAACACAAGATGCATCACAAAAGACGAGTAGTATTTTGTGTCCCAAATCAAATTCTAAATTTTACATTCAAAATCAATTAAGATGGTTAAATCAATGGGTCATATTAAAAAAAGTTGATAAAATTCAGTGATCCAACCATCCACATTTACTCAATATGTGATATTCGAAAATTTATTTTAGAAAAGTATAGTAGTTTTGCATGAAAGAAATTATCACATGGGGCACAACCTTGACATTAGAACACCTCAATGGCAAGGGATCCTGTTCTTTGCAGTTGGCAAGGGATCGGGCCAAACCCCAGCACGATGTATCTCTTCCCTGCCATTATAACAAAATCAAAGTATCCCCCAAAAAAGGAAAATGACGTTTATAAGATACGTTTAAGTGAAAAGAGTTGATAGTCATGCTGAGATGTGGTGAAGTCTCTGAATGTATATTTGGATCATGCAGTTTCTCTCCATTTTCATCGATAATGAATCGCCGTCCATGAATTAAAATAGAACCCACTAAAGTAAGTAGGTCTCTATTGATTCACTGTACGTGATCTACATCAAGAAAAATTGAGAAGGATTTGGTTCTGACGATATCTAGAAAAATTTTAAGTTTGAGCTTGGGTATTGAGGTCAGGAAGGGAGCTCAGCCAAGAGAGTTCGAGGTTGGAGATTCAGACATTTGGCTCCCTCGACATGTGCCTCAATGAACATGAGTAGAATACAGCTGGCAACCACTAAACGCTCCCTCAACGACAATAAACGGCAATCTAGGCACAAGTACCTCAATCGCCTAAACTATCACTTGAAATCAAGCAAAGCGTTACAAGAGAAAACTCGCCCTAGACCCCATGGATCTGGGAACTAAGCTATAAATACTATACAAGGCCCTCACTTTGAGGCAGGCAACGAAAGCAATATCAAGAAGACTGTATAATCTTTTTTTTCCATCTTTAATATAATTCACAGGAGCAGGAGACTCCTTTGAAGAGTTGATTAGTCGAGTTCCAAAGCTGGTGAACCGCTTTCTTTTGTGCAATCTACACTTTTCCCCAAAAGTAGCCACCTTATTCCTGAGAGCCTTGTAGCTCAGATCAGACCTCATAGCATACATATTATGCTTAGCCGCATCCTACACACCATCAATTGACGTCGTCTATGGTAACGACTGTTCCTGTTACAAATATACTGATTTTCTTCAGTAATTGATGGTCTCTACGTGCAATATGAGCAGAAGCTAGTTGAATCCTCAGCGGTAACAAAACCAGCAGGAAGCCACCAGTGGAAGACAACAAGAAAATCTTCAAGACTTCCTACCCACCACTAAGACTAAGCCTCTCATAGCAGACAACCTCCGAATAATGAATTGGAGGCTCTTCGCTTAGTCAACCAGCATCTATTGCAGCAGAAAGAAGAACTTTTGAAGCTCCTGCAATGTCCTCAGAAGACATGACCAGCCTAGAATGACCCCCCACAAGGGGAGCATCAACATCTCGATCCCTTAAGGGATATTAACGAAGGGGGCGAACATAGCCAAGCCATGGGCCATGCTCCTCATCCACCTCCTAGGAATGAAGATAACGAAGAAGTATAAAATCAGAATGGGAAAACTGAGAAAAATGAATTTCTCCTTTTTCAGCAGGAAAGAATAGAGCAATATTGAGAACAGTGTTTCAGAGACATCTAGCAAAAACTCAGCTACATAAAGGAGGTTGTGAGAGGTAAGGCCCCATTAACAATGGACGTCCTAGTACAGCAGACTAAGTCCTCATTTACTGCTGATGTACTGCATTTTTTCCTCCCTCCGAAGTTCAAAATGCTCCAGATTGAGGCCTTTGATGGGAAAAAAAGATCTCATGGATCACCTCAACACCTACAAGAGTCAAATTAAGTTGCACGGATATCAAGACTCTGTACGATGTCGAGCCTTTGCCATCACGTTGAAGGGCTCAACCTTAGCGTGGTTCAATAGGCTAGCCCTGACATCCATCTCCTCCTTCAGAGAGCTCTCCATATCCTTCGTGTCACCCTTCATAGGAGCTCGGACCTACAAAAAATCGAGCTACCACCTGCTAAATGTGAAACAAGAACCCAACGAGAACCTACGGTCTTACGTCCAAAGGTTTAACTCAGAATCCCTGAAGGTGGACGTATTTGATGAAAAATTTTTCATCACTACTTTTATCACAGGGTTAGGAGTACATTCGAAGGACTTAATGTTCCTCATATCAAAAAACCCACAAGCTAGTATGCTAGAAGTGTTTGTCAAAGTAGAAAAGTACATTAATGGTGAATAGGCTCTCCTTTCTAACGCAGGGAACTCCTCTACGCAGAGAAAAAAAGGAAGGAAGAAAAGAAAAGGGACCGAAGTCCCAAAAAAGAAAAAGACCGAGACAGGTCTTCAAGAAGCGATAAAGATTGTTCCCCTAAAAGAAGGGGAGATGTCAGAGATCACCTAGGTCCTCCGTAGCCAGAATTGTAGGTGAGGTAAGCACCTCGATAGCTCACTCCACTCACAACTACGATATCTTAAATCCTCTATGAAGTACAAAATGAGAAGTTCTTTAGATGGCCACCTCGAATGAAGGCAAGCCCAACAAAAAAAGATGCAACAAAGTATTGTGAGTACCACATAGACCATGGTCACCTCACTGATGATTGCATCTAGTTGAAAAAGAAAATTGAATTTCTAATTCAGCAAGGGCAACTACGTCGTTTTGTGGTGCATGATAATCAGAACAAAGCTCACTCTCCTCCAGCACCTCAGCAGCAAACTACTGCACAACACCAGCAGCTAATGGGAAAGATCAGAATAATTTATAGAGGATTCGTTGGTGGTGGGAAAATTAGCTCAGCCAGAAAGTCCCACATGCGCAAAGTCAGGACCGAGGAGATATTGGAGGTACAGACTGTGACCAAGGCACCCCGGATGAATATGGACATCACTTTCTCAGATGCAGACCTGGTGGGGTACCAACACCTCCATTATGATCCCTTAGTGGTAAAAGCAATCATTGCTAATAGAACCGTTCATCGTGTCCTAATCGACAATGGGAGTTCTACCGATATTATCTTTGCATCCGCCTTCAACAAAATGAACATAGGTAGGGATAAGCTCAAGGCAGTGAGAACTCATCTTCTAGGATTCTCAGGGGAGAAAGTACTGCCCCTGGGATCAATTCAACTCATTCTTATCATGGGGAGCCCACCTTGCCAATCCACCACTGCGGTAAAGTTCATAATAGTCAATACCCCCTCAGCATATAATGTTCTGCTGGGAAGACCTTTCCTCAATATCATGAGAGCTATCCCCTCTGCATATCACCTGGTTATAAAATTCTCCACTGAAAATGGCATTGGAATGGTCCGAGGAGACTAACGAGTGGCGAGGGAAGGCTACCTGGCATCAATGAAAAGGAAGGATTTTGAAACCATCCAGCTGGATGAACTGGATTTAAGACCTACGCCATCGGAAGAGCTAGAGCCCATCCAGCTCGACATGAAGCCAGAACATACATTATATGTGGGGTCAAAGCTACTTAGAGAGCTCAAAGACCTTCTTGTTTAGTTCCTTAGGAGGAATATGGGGGTATTTGCTTGGAAGCAAGAAGATATGCAAGGAATTAACCACTTAGTCATCACGCAAAAGCTCAGCGTGAACCCAGCCTGCAAACCCATCAAGTAAAACGAATGAGCTTTGCTCTAGAATGCCAAAAGACAATTAATAAGGAAGTCAGTAAACTTCTCCACGCCAAAGCTAACAGGGAGGTAGACTACCCAACCTGGTTAGCTAACGCGGTCCCCGTTAAACAAACCAACGGCAAATGGCACCTCTGCATCGACTTCACTGATCTAAATCAAGTTTTCCCTAAGGATAGTTTTCCACTACCTCAAATAGACTTGATCGTAGACACCATGAATGGACACGAGTTCCTCAGCTTCATGGACGCCTTCTTAGGGTATAATCAAGTCATAATGGACCCCAATGACCAGGAGAAGACGTCATTTATAACTGAACAGGAAACATGTTGTTACCAAGTCATGTCATTCAGATTGAAGAACGCTGGAGCTATATATCAACGTCTAGTAAACTGAATGTTTCAAAAATAAATTGGGTCATCGATGGAAGTATACATTGATGGCATGCTTGTGAAATCATTAAGAGCCAAGTTCCATATAGAGCACCTCGAGGAATCTTTTCAAATCCTTAAGAAATACCAAATGAAGCTTAATCCAAGCAAGTGCGCCTTTGGGGTCTCAGCTGGGAAATTCCTTGGCTTCATAGTCAACAATAGAGAAATCAAGGCAAACCCGAAAAGGTCAAGGCGATAACAGACATGCAGCCTCCTTCCAACACCAGAGAGGTCCAACGCCTAACAAAGAGAATAGCAGCTTTGAGCCGCTTTATGTCCAGGTCAAGTGACAAATGTCAACCTTTCTTCCAAATCCTAACAAAGGTGTTCCAATGGGATACCTAATGCGAGGAAGCATTCACAGCTCTTAAAAATTATCTGAGCTCACCCCTAGTTTTGGTAAGTCCTTTGGAAGAAGAAGTACTCATACTCTACCTCTCTATTTTGGATTTCTCAAACAACGCAACGCTAGTAAGAGAGCAAGACAGAATTCAACAACTAGTTTACTACTATAGCAGAACTCTGTGGGGAATAAAGGAGAGATATCCAACAATGAAGAAACTAGTCTTAGCTCTGGTTATGGATGCGAAAAGGCTCAGACCATACTTCCAGGCTCATACCATTGAAGTCTCAATAGACTAGACAATGAAGCAGGTATTACATAAACTAGAATCTTCAAGGAGCTTGGTCAATGGGCCATAGAGCTCAATGAGTTCGATATCAGGTACAAACCCAAAGTCACAATCAAATGGCAGATTCTGGTAGATTTTATTGCAGAATTTATTACGACAATAGAAGGACCAATGGAAGCAACCCAGCTAGTACCTGACCTCCATACATGGAAATTTTGAGTGCATGGGGCTGCCAATGCCCAAGAAAGTAGTGCAGGGTTGATCCTGACCTCTCTAGATGGAAAGACGTTGAGTATGCCCTCAAATTCGAATTCAAGACTTCAAACAACGAAGTAAAATATGAAGTTGTCATCACTAAACTCAATCTGACTCACTCAATGGAGGCAGAACAACTCAAAATCTACAACAACTCTCAGCTTGTGGTAAAGCAAATAGAAGAGACCTATGAGGCTAAGGGAGAGAGGATGATCTTATACCTAAAAAATATGTGGGAGCTAATAAGGAAATTCGTTCAAGTCAAAATCAAGCATGTCCCCAGAGTTGAGAATTCTCGAGCAGATACTTTGACAAGGTTTGCTACAGCTTCCCAAGAGAGCTTGGATAGATTAATCACAGTAAAACATCTAGCTAAACTATCTGTAAACCATGAAGACGAAGAGGTGCTCCCTGTATTGACCCTAACGAGTTGGATAGACCCAATCAAGGAATACCTTTAGAATGGAGCCTTTCCAGAATATCTCAAAAAGGCTGCAAAGTTAAGAGCTAGGTCATGCAAGTTCACGATCGTACAAGAAAATCTATATAAACGAGGTTTTTCAGCACCTTTCCTTAAATGTGTGGGAGGTGAGGATGCTAATTATATACTCAGGAAAATCTATGAGGGGATTTATGGTAACAACATTGGAACTCGAGCTTTGGCACGAAATGTACTAAGGCAAGGGTACTTCTAGCCCACTGTACTCAAGGATCCTACAAATGTGGTCAAAAGATGCAAGGTTTTCCAGATGTACGCCAACGTCCCTCATTGTCCACCCGAGCTCCTAACCTCAGTGGTAAGTCATAGGCATTTTCAACAGTGGGGTTTGGACATACTTGGGCCCCTTCCCACTAGTATTGGATAGTAAAAATTCACTATTATTTAGGTAGATTACTTCACCAAATGAGCAGAGGTGGAGCCCTTGGCAACAATCACAAAACAAAAATTCAAAACTTCACTTCAAAATCTATAATCTGTAGGTTTAGAATACCCAGGGCAATTGTCTCCAACAATGGGAAGCAATTTGACAAGCAGAAGTGACCACTGAATCGTAAAAGTAGCTCTAAAGACTAAGCTAGAAGCTCTGAAAGGGAAATGGGTAGAACACATCTCAGAAATATTGTAAGCTTACAGAACCACTGTCAGATCAGCGACTCAAGAAACACCATTCACTTTAGCATTTGGAACCGAAGCAATGGCACCTGTAGAGGTAGGCATTCCATCCCCCATGGCTGATTTCTCATAGCCCGAGCAGAATGACGAGTCACTTTTGCTAAATCTTGATCTCCTAGATGAAAAAATGGATAATGCCTTGAAACGCATTATGAATTATCAAAGGAGAACAGCGAGGTACCACAACAAAAAGGTCAGACACATAAGCCTCAAAGTCGACGACCTGGTACTCAAAAAGTTTCTTCCTGCAAGAAAGGATCTCGCACATGAGAAGCTAGGATCCAACTGAAAAGGTCTGTACATTATCTCAAGGGTAATCAAACCTGGGAACTACAAGTTGCCAACGGAAGAAGGAAAAGTCCTACCTCACTCTTGGAACGCAGAACATTTGAAAATATTTTTTTAGTGAATTTTTGTAAGAAGGCTATCTTCAATTAAATAACAAGTTTCAACTTAGCCCAGCGAGATTCCATCAACGAAGAGCCCTTCAGCTCATAAACAAAAAATGAGCTCTTCTGCTCATAAACTAACGATGAGTTCTTCAGCTCATAAACAAAAGATGAACTCTTCAGCGCATAAACTAGCAATGAACTATTCAACTTATAAATACATGATGAGCTTTTCAGCTCATAAACAAACGATGAGTCATTCCACTCATGAACAGACGACGAGCTCTTTAGTTCATGAACAATTAGCTCTACAGCTCGCAAACAAGGCAACCAACAAAGTAAAATTGCAAGGAAATAAGCAAAGCAAAAGAGAGACTTTCATTCATCAACACGAAGGGATACTAGGAAAAGAAAAGGAAAAAAATCTTGAGCTCCTCCAGGCCTTCTCTTCAGCTCAGATATCTCCTCTTCCAAATGAGCGTTTACAGTCTGGAGACGAGCATTCTCTTCCTTCATCTCGTCACGTTCTTTCTCCACTTTTGAAAGTAACTCTGAAAGCTTCAACTCAGCAACAAAAAAAAAATACCATCGAAAGGGGAATCAGACGACTGACTTGAGGAACCACTCCTACATTTTCTCGAAGAAGTGGCAACATCCTCATCCTCAGAAGAAGAGTCAACATCGAAATTAGGGGAAATAGGGTATAAGGCAAAATCCAGAGTAGCGGTAGAAGCACTGAACCAAAGCAGATTCTGGGGGGTAGCCAACGATGAGAAAGGAATAGGGTCAACATGAGCCACCTGGCTAACCTTCACCAGCTCTGCCAAAGTCAAATTGGGGGCACTTGTATAGAAGGAGCGCAATAAGAACCAATCACCATGATTATAACATAACTAACTCTAAACCTGTACCTCTATAAGAAAAGTGCCCCCCAAGAGCGAGGGACCTAAGAACGTGCGCAGCGCTATTCAGAAGACCTCCAAGAATCCCCAGAGACAAAGAAAAAGTGTTGAATACATTCTTTAGGAGAGTTGGGAACATCGAAGATCAAGGGAGGAACAAAGTGGCGCCTCCATCTAAAACAACTAAAGCAAATAGGCATGTCCTCATCAAGCTCGTAAAAATAGAGGAACTTAGCAACAGTAGGGAATTCACAGTTGCCTTGCAAATGTCAAAAAATAAAGAAGCTGATCATAGCACCCCCATCCCTCAAGAGAAAGACGAGAGGAGCACAGCCCAAAGAAAGCAAGAATCCACCTAATGGAAGGATGGATGGGTAGACGAATCTCAAAAGAACCTGTAAAGAAGCAAATTTCTCATTGGGAGAGAAAGTTGCAAGGCTCATTAGGAGTTGGAACTCAAAGGAGTAAGTCAGCAAGAAGAAGGTATCGCCTCTTGATCTCTTCTAACTCTGTGGTGGTAACCACAGAAGCGACCAAGAAGTTAGTGTGTCACTTCATGTCAATCCCAACAAGGGCTCATTGTTTGAACAAAGGAGTAAGAGAGGAAGCCATGGAAATTAGAAAAAAGAAAGAGAACACATGAAAAAGACGCAGGAAAAAAGAAATCCCAAGATTTACAGAGAAGAAGAAATCCCAAGTTTTACAAGGAAGAAGAAATTCCAAGATTCACAATAAAAGAAAAAATTCCAAGATTTGCAAACAATAAAGAAGTCCTAAGTTTTATGGAAACATTAGGAGATCCCGAGTTTTAGGAAAGCAAGAAACGCGCAAAGTCGAAGAAACGGTCCTTTAAGCTTCCAAAATCTTAACGATGGAAGCGTTTTAAGAAAGTAGGTGGGCACGGATAATGATCAAATTATCACTTTCTATATTAAAAGAGAAGCTCAGCTCTGATAAGATCAATTCAGACAAAAGCAGCTCAAGTCTACCTGAAGATGTGATCTTTAGCCTAATATAAGCAGAACTCAGACAAAGCGACATAAATAACTAAGGGAAGAGCTCCCACGTGAAAAATAGGTTGAGCTCTTCAGCTCGTGAGAGTGAGCTCTCCACAAAAAAAAACCCACTATTTCGCCAAGGCTGAGCTTTCCATAACTTGAGAGGATATAAGGCTCTTTGGCTCATAAAGATGGCCATTCAGCTTACAGGCTTCTCAGCTCATAGGAATGAGTCGTTCTAAGTTAAGGCCTCAATCATTCAACTCTACAGTTATTCAGCTCTTTAGCTTTTCAGCTCGTCCAAACTTAGCAAATCCATTTCAAGAAGAATTAAGTTTCCCTCAAAGTAGGGGGTAAAGGGGAATAGAAAGAATGCAAGAACACAGCACAACAATCAGAAGTACAACAATTTAAAATACGAAAATGAAAGAACGTTGGATAAAACATTTTTCCATTTCTCAAGGGTAACAATTATGGAGCCATTTACAAGAAAAGAAAACAAAATACAAAGGAATTTTAAATCCCCGCAGAAGGGTCAACTGAAGTCTCTGGCAGCTCGGGAATCTCAGGAGCATTAGTAAAAACAGGATCAACTGCAGCCTTAAGAGCATTAGTTAGAATAAGGTCAGTAGGTGTTATAGGCAGCTCAGCAATCACAGAGGTAGAAGCTAGAGTAGGATCAAGAGCTACAGAAGTAGCTAGAGTAAAAGAAACCACACGGGCAAGGACCTCGGCAGAAGAGGTAGATACCTCAGCACCCCCAAGAGCAAGCTCAGAAACAGAGGGAACCAAAACCTCAGCCTCTTTCTCAACGTTTAGCACCTCCCCCTCCTTATCTGAAGGGGAATCAAATTCAAAGTCCAAATCTGGATACACTGCTATAGCTTGATCTTGGAAAGTAAGGTTCCCAATGGCCCACTTGGTGGTAACATCATCTTCCAGTTTGGCTATCAGAGCATCTTTCTTTTTAATAGCAGATCTCTTAACCTCAATCTCTCTCCGTAAAGTATCATTTACTTCAACCAGAACGTCGTATTCTTTCTTCATGGCCTCATAAGACTCCAAGGCCTCGAAGGCTTCCTTGCAAGCTTTAACCCAGTCACCAGTTTTCAACCTGAGCTCCTCCTTTGTCTTGTTGGCCTCATCCTCGATCTTCCTTTTTTCAGCTTCCAAACCCATATTGGTAGGAGATAACCTCTCCACTTGAGCTCATAGGTCCTGAACCTGAGCTTTGAAGTCATTATTAGCAAAATTCAATTCGACAGCCTTGAGCTCAAAGGCCTTCGACGCCTTGGCTGAACTTTCCAGTGCTCTGATCTGACTCACCAAAGCACTCACGTAAATGAAAACTAGGAGACAATATAACCAAAAGCTAAAGTCAGCACGAAGTAACAACACAAGACAAAAATGGAACTTGAAAAGATCATAAACTTACCGAAGTAACTCCTTACAAGGCCGTGGTGACAAAAGTTTCAAGGGGCATAGTGGCAGCCCTTTGAATATCAGATTCAGGGATGATGGAGGCAATGACATCCGCAACAAGTTTCACATTATCAATAAGGGAGCCCTCATCTTTCTCAATCTTAGAGCCCTTCAGAAGCAGCTGATGAGACTTCCTAGTTGACCTAGGGGAAAAACTTGGGCAAAATGCGAGCAATCGTCTCTTTAGCTCCATCGACCTCTATCGATGAAGGAGAAGTTGAAATCGCGATTTTCTCAGGGACCCCACCAAAAGAAGAAGGCATGGTCCCTTAAGGAAGTGAGGTCTATGCGACCTTTGGTGAGCCCCGCAGCAAAATAAGAGCCACTTTGGAAGAAAGGGAAAAGCATGAGGCACCTCTGACCTCGGCACCTTGGCTGGGGGGGCAAAATCGCTTCCTGATGCGACATTAGCCTTGCGTTTAGCCCCACTCCTAGTTTTCTTTAACAGGTCAACCTTTGCCTTCAGAGCCTTCAAAGCCTCCAAACCCAGACCCATTAAGCTAGAACCTAGAAGCCAAAACAAACAAATCAAAAAAAAAAAGTAGAATAGAAGTTAAGGGTAGAATGGGAGAGTTACCTGCAACCTCCTTTGCACCAACAACAGAAAGGGGAATAGGGATCTCAACCCTCACCTTTGGAGGACTAAACCCAAGTTCGGTAAGCACTTTGGGCTTGATGAGCTCACAATACTCTCTGGATTGCAATCCTCTAAGCTCAGCAGAACTAGCTTATCCTCAGCGCTGAGCTCAGGTTGAATATCTAAAAAGTAAAACAAATCAAGAAGAACAAGGTCAGTAAAATAAATTGTCAAGGATGAACCAAGTTTACTCAGGCATGACTTACTCAGATTATCAGGGGCAAACCAAGCCTGAGGCATAGGGAGGGTGTCGGCTACATCTTTGGGATTGTATTCTCATTCTCTTCCCGACACAAAAAAGAAGAACTTCTTCTAACACTTGTGAGATCTCGGGAGGTCAGTAATAATGGCTAACCCATTTGGAAATGTACAAGCCGCCATCAGAAGGAGTGAACTTGACATTGAAGAATTTCATGAGCAAAGGCACGGTAGGAACTCCCAACTCGTACTTCTTGAAGAAAATAAGGAGACCCACCAGAATACCCTAAAAATTAGAAAAAAGTTGAGCGGGGCAAACGTAAAAATGTTGAAGGACACTCTTAAGAAAGGGTGCATTGGAAAACAAAGGTCGTTTTTGAAAATAGCCACAAAGAAACAGACTTTCTTAGGGATATAGGAGTCGTAATTGACGTCCACGTGAGGATACCAGTAGTGCATACCTTGAGGAAAACCGAAATGAGCGATAAAACCCTCATGTAAGAAGGCGTGACCTCTGCACACCCTCAGCGCTGTCAGAAATCCCAACACCACTCACTTTGGCTTTACCTTTCTTAGATTTCTTAGGCACAGGGGAAAAAGACGGGGGGAGCTCCTTTGATTCTTCCCCAACATCAACAGAATCGACACCAGAAAAATTATCAATCTCCTCACTTTTGTCTTCTAAATCGATGTCCTCTTCTGCAACAAACCTCTCGCCCATGGCAAGAGAGACTGATGAAGCAGTGGCTTCGAAAGAGCCAGACATGACGGGATTGGAAAAAGGGAGATAAAAGGAGGAATAAGGAAAGGGGATACTAGCAAAACAATCCCTGAGAGTCAAAGGGTCAAGACAACAGCGACCAATAAGGAAGACTTCAGCAGTGGAGTAAGGATTCAGAAATAGGGGAAGAGAGGACAAGGAGTAGCCTTAATTCCTAAAGTAGCAAAAATGAAAGGTCCAAAAATAAAGCAACTACCTCGGATTCAAGGGATCTAGAATGAAGAAAGCCTAGAAGCGTACCTAACCAAAAGCGAGCAATAAACCAAAGCCCAAAGCGAAATCGGAGAGCAAGCCTCGCAGAATCTTCGAATCACATCTAGGGAAGTTGTTTTTCAGTGAAACTCTAAGATCACCAGTAGATTGAGGAAACAAAAAATCGTAAGGAAGAAGAAAGAACAAAGCCTGAGAGAAGTCGAAAGGAGAAGTAAGGTAGTTTCCCTTCCCGCTGGAGCATTTAAAGTTTAGTGTACGTGGGTCTTCGAAATACCGGACGTGTGCAAGAAACAAGGAAGAAATGATTGCACATTCAACAAAACCATCAGAATGTAGTCCCATCACACGCGAATTGAGGTCGACCTATGGAGACCTAACTCGATCCAGCCTCAGCTCAATCTCTGCTCAAGTTCACTTTGACCAAGGACTAGGGGGGCTACTAATGATACCTAGAAAATTTTCAAGTTTAAGCTCGGGCATTGAGGTCAGAAGAGAGCTCAGCCAAGAAAGTTCGAGCTCGAAGGTTCAAACCTTGGGCTCCCTCAACCTGCGCCTCAACGAACCTGAGTAAAAAATAGCTGGCAACCACTAAACGCCCCCTCAACGCCAATAAACACCAGTTTAGGGGCAAGAACCTCAACCACCTAAACTATCGCCTGAAGTCAAGCAAAGCGTTACAAGAGAGAGACGAAGATCTCACCCCAGACCCCATGGATTTGGGAACTACGCTATAAATACTATACAAGACCCTCACTTTAAGGCAGACAACAAAAGCAATATCAAGAAGACTGTGTAATCTTTTTTTTTTTCATCTTTAATATAATTCATAGGAACGGGATACTCTCTTGAAGAGTGAATTAGTCAAGCTCCCGAACTGGTGAACCACTATAACTCTTCTGTGCAATCTACCCATTTCCCCAAAAGTAGCCACCTTATTCCAAAGAGCCTTGTAACTCAGATTAGACCTCATAGCATACATATTCTGCTCAATCGCATCCTACACACCATCAGATTCCTTTGAATGTTAATTATTTTTGGTTTGTATTTGGTGGATAATGAGGGAGATAGTAACCTTTTCCGTACCCCTAAACCATTCGAAGTCCATCATTCCTCAATTCAAAAGAATTGAACAAACATGTGAACCTGTCAAACTCATCAAGTAAATAGCTTAACATGATCTCGATTATACATGCATGATTACAAAAGAGTCACCGAGTAATTTTTAGTACGACTCGACTTACACGCTTTGCAAACATATATGACCCAATGAGAGTCTTAGTTTACTTTGTCCTTAACATTCCTGAAAAGGCTGGGCTATCAATCAAAATCTTCTGTGATGTGGACATTCAAGACAGGGAGATCTATAAAATATATACATTTGAGAATGATTTGGACCTAAAAAAGATATTGAGAATATATATGATCCTTCACTTTCCCAAATGGTCAATAGTTGCCAAGTATTACCACGTCAAGAGTGTTGACTTCTCCAAACATTCTCCGAAGAAGGTGGAACTAAAATGCATCTCCACCACCACCACCGGTCCACCATCACATGCATGAGTACTATATATAGTTTCCATTTTTGCTCAATGCATGGTCAATATCAACCCCAGCTAGTTTCATTGGACGTTCAATCAAATACCTTTTCAGAGAAAACACAACTTCGTGGCATTGCATTATTGTGAATAAAAGTATTGTGATGGTGATCACTATTTTCTGTCCAGTCAAGTTGATTTGAAGGGAAATTCCTAAGATACACACCCCTTGTATGGGACAACCCCCACTTTTTTAGGTATGTCATGTGCAACAATTTATCAGTAGATTTGTATTTAGTTATGACGCAATGTGATTGCGACTGTCACGACTAGTTTAATTTAATTTATCTAAAATAATTTGGATACTGTTGTTTAAAGGTAATAAACAAAATACAAAGATAACGTAATTTAGCACACCGTCTTTACAATCACACGGACCAAAAAATTATATCGATGTATTATTTTATAAGGAAATTGGGAGGCCGGTCCCCCTATATGGACTTGTTTGGACTTAAGTCTGTCAAGGAAACATATTTGTTATGAAGTCCATTTTTTGTCAATTTTGTCATATTATCTCTTCTTTTTAGAAGTGAAATAAAACTAAAAATTAAAAACTCATAAATCTTAAGAGTTTGACTAACATTAAAATATTTTCTCTTTCATATCTATCTATATCCATATATAAGTTAAGAGTTTGACTAACATTAAAATTTTTCTTCTCTCTTTTTTATCTATATATAGGTCATATATATATATATATATATATATATATATATATATATATATATATATATATATATATATATATATATATATAGTAACATTAAAAATAAAAAATATTAACATTCAAATACAAAAAAAAGTTATTATTTGGACACAAAAAATAATACATTTAAACACAAAAAAATAGTAACATTTAAATATAAAAAAAAATTAAAACATTCAATATTAATATTTTTAAAAAATAACAACAGTAACATATTCAACAAAAATATTAACATATTCAACAAAAATAGTAATATGTTTAACAAAAACTGTAACATATTTAATAATAATTATTTCTCTCAAATTCAAACACAAAAAATAGTACCATTCAAATACAAAAAATAGTAATATTAAAAAAAAATAGTAACATTGAATATCAATATTTAGGAAAATAATAGTAGTAATATAGTCTACAAAAACAGTAACATGCTCAAAAATAATAGTACATGAACAGTAACATACTCAACAAAAAACAGTAATATGAACAGTAACATAATAAAAAAAATAGTAACATGAATTTGAATTTTACTATTTAAATTCATAGTAATTTTTTTTTTGTATTTGAATGTCAATATTTTTTTTAATATTACTATATATATGGATATAAATAGATAAGAGAGAGGAAAAACTTTAATGTTAGTCAAATTCTTAACCTATATATGGATATAGATAGATATGATAGAGAAAAAATTAACTTCTTTTCAAGGAATGGTATTTTTGAGATAAAAAAAAATAGACTTAACTCATTACATATAATTTTAAATATGGACTTAACTCCTTATAAGTTTTTTTTGCAGGATTTATCTCCAAATAAGTCTATTTAGGGGGACTCACTTCCAATTTTCACTATTTTATATGAAAGCCTGATAATTGGTTACAAGTAAGGGTGTCCATAGGCCGGGCCGGGCCGGGTTAGGCCCTTGAAATTTATTTTGGGTTAGGCCTGGGTAGTGTAGGCCCAGGTCCTTTAGCCAACTGAGTTATAGAGTGGGCTGGGCCGGGCTTTTGAGTAGGGGTAGGCTACCCATAGCCCAACCCGAGAGTTTATTGAGCAGACTTGCTCACAGGTTTTTTTATAAACAACTTTATTTAAAAGTAAAATAGATAAAGGTTTAAAATAGATAAAAATAAAATAATGAATAATTTTATTTTTGATTAAGGGATAAACTACATCAAATAGAATAAATATATCCTAACTAGATTGACACCTACTCACTTATCTATCATTTACATTACTCTACCCTTTAAAATTTGTATACTTAATACATGAAAAAGAAAATAATACATTATTAATAATAATTTTTAAATTTTAAAACTTCAAATTTTGACATTGGGAGACTTATTTCAAAATTTTAAATTTAGTGGTCTAAAAATATAATATTTTTTCAAAGGATGGGTGGACGTGCTGTGTGGGCAGGTGGGCGGTCTCTTGGGCCAAGTTTTAACGGTTTTTTTGGGCAAGCTATTGGGCCGGGCTTCGAGTCAAGTAATGGGTTTGAGGGCAAACATAAGCCCTCTTTTTAAGGATATTGAGATCAGATTCGAGCGAGTCAATTATCAGATTTTGGGCCTATTTTTTGGGCTAGGTAACGGGACCCATGGATAACCCGGCCCATGGACACCCCTAATTACAAGAACTAAAAAGATAAATATAAAATTAGAAAATTTGGAGGTTGGTCCCTTTATATGGACTATTTGGACTTAAATCTGCCAAAAAAATTTATTTGTTATGAAGTCCGTTTTTTGTCAATTGTATCAAACTATTCCTTCCTTTTAGAAATGAAGTAAAACTAAAAATTAAAAATTCCTAAATTTTAGAAGTTTAACTAACATTAAAATTTTTCTCTTTCATATCTATTTATAGCCACATATAGGTGAGAACTATATATATAAATAAAAAATATAAACATTCATATACAAAAAAAATTATTATTTAAACACAAAAAATAATCCATTTAAACAAAAAAAAATAGTAACATTTAAACATAAAAAAATTAGTAACATTCAATATTAATATTTTTAAAAAATAACAGTAGTAACATGTTCAACAAAAATAGTAATATATTTAACAAAAATAGTAACATGCTTAACAAAAATAATAACATACTTAACAGTATATCTCTCTCATATTTATCTATATTCATATATAGAATAAGATTATTTATTTATAATAACATTAAAATAAAAAATAGTCAAATTTAAACACAAAAAATAGTATCATTGAAACACAAAAAGTAGTAATATTCAAAAAAAAATGATATTGAATATTAATATTTAGGAAAACAATAATAGTAACATATTCAACAAAAATAACATACTCAAAATAATAATAACATGAACAGTAACATACTCAACAAAATAGTAACATGAAATATTCAAGCCCAAAAAATAATAATATTTTAAAAAAATACACACATACACATATAGATAGATAATATGAAATAAATATACACATAGATAGATAATATGAAACAACAATTTGAGCTTTGAAAAATAGAGAAAGAATGGACAAATGATTTTTTTTTTTAAACCTTAACCATATCTGCGGAGGCGAGAAAAGGATCGTCTTGTGCTAAGCTGCGATCCAGTTCCTCGATGGATTTGGCATCGCTTGCAACCACAACGACATCGTCACTATCTGGCCACAGAGAGACAGAGAGAGAGAGCGTTTTGAATTTGAATTGTAAATTTATAATAGAAATTTTATAGGCATATTTTAATTGACATTAAATTAAGGGATAACAATTTTCAATATAGGAAATTGATTTAATTACTTATTAGTAATGATGATGCCTTAAGTAAATCTCAAGTGTTAGATCAGGAACTCAGCTCAGACCGGGAGGTCAGCTATATTAAGTGAGGTCAGAAAGCAAGGGCTGAATGTCTCTTGAGGCAAGGCATCGGCTGGATAACCACGAGAGGTTCCTAAAGTGTTAGGAAGTTATAATCAAGGCACTTAATCTCAACCAACCAAGATCTTCTCCTAGAATTAAGGAGAACCCACCAAATAAGGGCAATAATCTCGGCTAAGATCCCACTGAATAGGGAACAGCCCTATAAATACTATGTAACGCCCCCAAGAAAAGGGGAGGACCCTAGAGGCAAAAACTAGTCATTGTACTCTTGTAATCATCATTATTGAAAGGCAAGGAGCAAGAGTCTCCATTAAAGAGTGGATTAGCCGAGCTCCCGAGCTGGTGAACCACTATACTTCTTCTATGTTAATCCTCCCAGTCCCTAGAAAAACATTTCTTTCATTATCACACCACCATCATTGCAAAGCATAATTACGATTCATTACTCATACAATTCGGTTTACACCATCAGTTTGGTGACGTCTGTGAGAACGACTATTTCTATTACAAATAAAGCTAATTTTTCAATGACTGATGGTATCAACTCGAAACATGAGTCGAAGTCAGACCAATCCTCTACGGATGCAAGATCAATAGGAAGTCGCAAATAGCAAACAACCTAAAAATGCGCAAGAAGCAGTTCCCCCCATGGGGAGCTTTCCCATGAATAATGAGATGGAGGCCCTTCGTCTTGTCAATGAATATCTAATAAAATAGAACGAAGAGTTCTTAAAGCTCCTACAACGCCCACAGGAGGCACGACCGGCCCAAGGAGACCAGAATAATCCACCACCAAGGGAGCAACAGCATCTCGACCCCCTCAAAGAAGTTAATGAGGTGAGAGAGAATATTCAGACCTTGGGGCAAGAATCTTGCCTACCCCCTAGGAATGGTCACAACGAGAAAGTGCAAAGTCAATGTAAAGAAGGGGAGAGGAGCGACTTCTTCCCTTATCAACATGAGAGAAGAGAACATCACTCGGAGCAACATTTCAAAGACATCCAGCAAAAGTTCAGCTAGATGAAGGAAGCAGTGAAGAGCAAGGCCCCAGTCACTATGGATGTCTTGGTGCAGGAAACCGAATCCTCATTCACTGCTGGGGTGTTGCACTTCCCTCTCCCACATAAATTCAGAATGCTGCAGGTGGATACTTTCGATGGGACAAAGGATCCCGTGGAACACCTCAACACCTACAAAAACCAAATGGAGTTGCATGGATATCAAGATCCAGTGAAATACAGGGCCTTTGCTATCACCCTGAAGGGCTCAGCCTTAGCATGGTTCAACAGACTCCCCCCAGCCTCGATCTCCTCTTTTAAAGAGCTGTCAATCTCGTTTGTGTCCCACTTCATTGGAGCTCAGACCTATAGGAAACCGAGCTACCATTTGTTAAATGTGAAACAGGGACCTGATGAGAACCTACGATCTTATGTCCAACGATTCAACTCAGAATCCTTAAAGGTGGATGTCCCAGACGAAATATTTGTTATTACAGCCTTCATAGCAAGTCTGGGAGTTCAGTCAAAAGATTTGATGTTTTCCATCTCAAAGAACCCCAGGCTAGTATGGCAGAAGTGTTTGCCAAGCAGAAAATTACTTAAATGGTGAGGAAGCGCTCCTCTCCAAGGTCGGGAGCTCTTCGTCGAGAAAGGAGAAAGGAGAAAGGGAAGGAAGAAAAGAAAAGAGAACGAAGTCCCAGAAAGGAAAGAGAACGAGGCAGGTCTCCAAGAAGAGATAGAGAGTGTTCCCCAAAAAGAAGAGAAAATGTCAAGGATCGCCTCAGCCCTCCACAACCAGAGCTACAACCGAGGTATACACCCTAGCAGCTCACTCCTCTAACTGCTACGGTGTCTCAGATACTGTATGAGGTGCAACATGAGAAGTTCTTAAGGTGGCCACCCCGGATGAAAGCAGACCCGACAAAAAGGGATCTTACGAAGTATTATGACCTCCATAGAGACCATAGTCATCACATCGACGACTGTATCCAATTAAAGAAAGAAATAGAATTTCTAATCCAGCAAGGGCAGCTGCGGCGCTATATGGCTAATGATAATCAAAACTGAGCTCTGCCACCTCCACCCCCTCAGCGTCAACCACTAGAGCCACACTAGCAACCTATGGGAGAGATTAGAGTGATATCTGGAGGATTTTCCGGAGGAGGAGGGTCCAGCTCTGCCAGAAAGGCCCACTGCGAAAAATCAGAGTCACAGAAACTCCCGAAGTATAGACTGTGTTTAAGTCTCCACGCTTAGACACGACTATCACTTTCTCAGATTTAGATCTGGAGGGCTGTCAACATCCCTATGATGACCTTTTGGTGGTAAGAGTTGTGGTGGCCAACAGGACTGTCCATCGTGTTTTGATTGACAATGACAGCTCGACAGACATCATTTTTGCTTCTGCTTTCGATAAAATGGATATAGGAAGGAAAAAGGTTGAACCAGTAAGTGCCCACCTATTGGGATTCTCAGGAGAAAGGGTGTTGTCCCTAGGGTCAATCCAACTCATATTGACCTTAGGTGACCCACCCTGTCAGACTACAACAACTGTGAAATTCCTAGTGGTTGATGCACCTTCAGCATACAATATGCTCCTTGGGAGACCCTCACTCAATTCTATAAGGGCTATTCCCTCTGCCTATCATCTTGTAGTGAAGTTTTCAACAGAAAACAGAGTTAGAGTGGTCCGAGGAGACCAGCACGTAGCACGGGAATGCTACATGGCATCCATAAGAAATAAGGAGGTTGAGAGCATCTAATTGAATAAGCTTGACATAAGGGATAAACTCGAGACTAGGCCAACACCATTAGAAGAGCTAGAACCTGTTCAAATGGATGAGGAGCCAGAGCATCTTGTTTACGTTGGATCCAAGCTGAGCAAGGAGATCAAAGATCTCCTCATCCAATTCTTAAAAAGGAACAAGGAAGTTTTTGCATGGAAGCAAGAGGACATGAAAGGAATTGATCCTTCTGTCATCACTTACAAGCTCAACGTGAATCCAGCTTGTTAGTCCATTAAGCAGAATAGGAGGAGCTTCGCCTCGGATCATCAGAAAGCCATCAATGAAGAGGTCAATAAGCTCCTTCACGTGAAAGCCATTAGAGAAGTGGATTACCTAGTTTGGCTAGCCATTATAATTCTAGTCAAGAAGACAAATGGCAAATGGCGTCTTTGCATTGACTTTACAGACCTTAACCGTGCTTGCCCAAAAGATAGTTTTCCTTTACCCCGAATAGATTTGATTATAGATGCCGCTGCGGAACATAAGCTCCTCAACTTCATGGATGCCTTCTCTAGGTACAATCAGATCAGGATGGATCCCAGTGACCAAGAGAATACTTCATTCATAACTGAGCAAGGGACATACTGCTATCAAGTGATGCCTTTTGAGTTAAAAAATGCAGGAGCCACTTACCGGCGCCTGGTGAATACGATGTTTCAAAAACAGATTGGGACCTCCATGGAGGTCTATATTGACAACATGCTAGTCAAATCACTAAAGGCAAAGCTCCACATTGAACACTTAGTAGAGTTGTTTTAGGTCTTGAGAAAATACAAGATGAAGCTCAACCCAGCTAAGTGCGCCTTTGGGGTGTCAATAGGAAAATTTTTGGGCTTCATAGTCAATAGCAGAGGGATAGAGTCTAACCCAGAAAAGGTAAAAGCAATGTTGGATATGCAGCCTCCCTCCAACACGAGGGAAATACAGCGTTTAGTCGGAAGAATAACTGCCTTGAGTCGTTTCATTTTCAAGTGTCAGCCCTTTTTTTCAAGTCTTAAAGAAAGTATTTTAGTGGGATGCTCGGTGTGAAAAAGCTTTCAAAGCATTGAAATAATACTTGAGCTCCCCACCTGTCTTGGTAAGCCCGTTAGAAGGAGAAATATTTACCCTTTACCTGGCTGTCTTAGAGTTCTCAACCAGTGCAGCACTAGTAAGGGAGAAGGATAGAGCTCAGCAACCAGTTTATTACTACAGCAGAGCTCTGAGGGGGGCAGAAGAAAGATATCCTAAAATGGAAAAACTCGTTTTAGCCTTAGTGACAACCCCCAGGAGACTTAGACCCTACTTCCAGGCTCACACTATCGAAGTTCCAACAGATCAACCTATGAAGCAGGTGCTACACAAGCCAGAATCTTCAAGGAGACTGGTTAAATGGGTCATTGAACTTAGTGAGTTTGACTTCAGGTACAAGCTAAGGACAGCCATTAAGGGACAGATATTGGCAGATTTCATTGCAGAATTCACAACTGGAATACCTGCAGAGACAGCGCAGTTAGTAACTGACCTCTCCACGTGGAAACTTTCGGTAGATGGAGCTATCAATGCTCTGGGCAGCAAAGCTGGTTTAATTTTGACATCCCCCGATGAGATAGATGTTGAATACGCACTGAGATTTAGATTCAAAGCTTCAAACAACGAAGCCAAGTATAAGGCAGTCATAGCAGAGCTTAGCTTAGCTCATTCAATGGAAGCCGAGCAACTGGAGATTTGCAGTGACTCTCAACTCGTGGTAAAACAGATAGAGGGTGCTTACGAGGCTAAGGGTGAGAAGATGGCCCTTTATCTTAGAAAGGTGCAAAAATTAATCAAGAACTTTGTGCAAGTAAAGATCAAACATGTGCCTAGAACTAAAAATTCGAGAGCAGACGTTTTGGCAAAGTTGGCAACAGCTTCACAAGAAAATCTGGACAAGTTGATCCCCGTGGAGCATCTGGCGGAACCATCCGTTAGTGTTGAAGATAAAGAAGTGCTCCCCATACAAAATCCACCAAGCTAGATCGACCCCATCTTGGAGTATCTCCAAAAGGGAGCCCTGCCAGAAGACCCCAAGGAGGCTGCAAAGCTGAGAACTAGGTCAGCTCGATTCTCTATTCTGCAGGGAAGCTTGTATAAGCGAGGTTTTTCAACTCCACTCCTTAAATGCGTAGGAGATAAAGACGTCAACTACATACTCAAAGAAATCCACGGGAAATTCTATGGCAATCATATTGGGGCACGGGCTTTGGCAGGAAAGACTCTAAGGCAGGGGTATTATTGGCCCACTTTGCTCAAGGACACAATAGACCTGGTCAGAAAATGCAAGGTTTGCCAGATGCATGCCAACATCCCTCACTGCCCACCAAAGTTCCTGACCTCAGTAATAAGTCCTTAGTCATTCCAACATTGGGGTTTAGATATACTAGGACCTCTTCCCACTGGTGTAGAACAATGCAAGTTCACCATTATAGGGGTGGATTACTTTACCAAGTGGGTAGAGGTGGAGCCCTTAGCAACTATTACAGAACAAAAGGGTCAGAATTTTACTTGAAAATCCATAATCTGTCGATTTGGGATCCCCAGAGCAATTGTGTCGGATAATGGGAAGCAGTTCGACAACCCAAAGTTCAAAAACTTATGTGCCGAGCTCGGAATAAAGAATTACTTCTCTGCCCTAACTCATCTCCAGTCTAATGGACAAGCAGAAGTCACCATCAGGATTTTAAAGTCTGCCCTAAAGACCAAGTTGGAAAGTCTGAAAGATAAGTGGGTAGAACACCTCCCAGAAGTACTATGGACCTACAAGACAACTACCAAGTCAGCAACACAAGAGACTCTATTTGCTTTAGCTTTCGGATCCGAAGTAGTGGCACCTATCGAAGTTGGGCTCCCTTCACTTAGAACAGGATTAGCAAACGAGAAAAATAATGATAATTCTCTTTTGCTAAGTTTGGATCAGTTGGAAGAAAAGAGGGAGGCAGCACTGAACAACATAAAGAACTACCAAAGAAAAACAGCTATGTACCACGACATGAAGGTCAAGCATAAGAGTTTCAAGGTCAGAGATCTGGTGTTGAGGAAGCTTCTGCTGGCAAGAAATGATCCCACTAATGGGAAACTGGGGCCTGACTGGGAAGGTCCATACATAGTATCTCGAGTAATTAGACCAGGAAATTATGAGTTACAAACAGAAAAAGGGAAAGTCCTACCCCATTTATGGAATGCATAACATCTTAGAAAATTTTTTCAGTAAGTTTATCTTGTATTATGAACCATTGTTAAAAAAAAAAAAAAAAAGTAGCAATTCTGTGATTCATCTATCCTTATGAGCACGCAAAAAAAAAAAATCTTAAAGCTCACGATGAACTCGTTAGTTCATAACAAGAGCCTTGGAGCTCACGATAAACTCATTAGTTCATAGAAAGAGCCTTAGAGCCCACGATGAACTCATTAGTTCATAATAAGAGCCTTAGAGCTCACGATGAACTCATTAGTTCATAAAAAGAGCCTTAGAGCTCACGATGAACTCGTTAGTTCATAACAAGAGCCTTAGAGCTCACGATGAACTCATTAGTTCATAGAAAGAGTCTTAGAGCTCACGACAAACTCATTAGTTCATAAAAAGAGCCTTAGAGCTCACGATGAACTCATTAGTTCATAAAAAAAAAAAAAAAGCCCTGAAGTTCACGGAGAACTCACTTGTTCATGAGAAGAGCTCAAGAGCTCGCGATGAACTTACTAATTCATAACAAGAACGATGAACTCATTGGTCGATGCAGATATGGGAAAATTGAGGTTTCTAGAACATCTGCGGTTACAAGGGTACAATCAAAGCAAAATTCCTAATCGTCTCTCCAACTCAGTGCCCTCTCCTTCAAATGAAAGTTCTCATTTTTCAACTCATCCCTTTCCTTCTCAGCTGATCATAGAAGATCCATCAGCTTTTGCCCAGCAGTGGAGTACAGAACTTCCCCCAAGTCATAATCAGAGGTAGGGGAGGAAAAACCATCCCTCTTACACCTCTTTGAAGGAGCTCCAATGTCTTCAGAAAAAAAAAAAAAAAAAAAAAAAAAAAAGTCTCCTTCAGTCGCGGCAGAACTAAACAAGAACAGATTGCCTGGTGTCATGAGCTCAGAAAAAGACATAGACTCAGCTTGGGACATTAGTTCCACCCTCATCAATTCAAGTAAGTCCAGATCAGGAACACCTGTATACTAAGAAACAAGATAAGTAGAGAACATCATAAAATTTGATCCCAACAGAGAGATCCTCATCACTTTCACCTGGGTAAGAATAGCTCTTTCAGGACCGAAGGACTCTGCACTCTCTAGTGCCCACCTCGAAAGACCTCCATGAGTCATTTGAAACAAAAAAAAAGCGTTGAGCCCATCCTGAAGGAAGGGAGGGGAGACCAAACACTAAACGGCGAAGCCAAAAATCTTTCCACCGGAAGCAGACGAAGCATGGAACTTCATCCTTCTCAAGAGTAAAAAAGTGGAGAAACTCGGCAACCGTAGGAAACTCGTCATTACCTCGCAGACGCCAGAAAAGGAAGAAACTGATCATGACAGCCCATCCCATGGGTGAAAGACGAAAAGGACACAAGCCCATATAGGCCAAAATAAATCCAATAGAAGGATGAATGGAAAGACACAGACCTAACTCAAAAGTTGCTTCAAAGAAGCATGTCCCACAAGGAGGAAAGTAATTACAGGGTTCATCGGAGCTTGGAACTTGTAGAGGTAACTCCAAATCAAGAAAGAATTTCTTCCTTATCCTCTCTAAATCGAAGGACGTCACCACTGAGGGAATAAAGTAGCGAGTATGCCACATCCACTCAACCCTAAAGGAGGTTCGCTCTTGAAACAGAGCAGAAAAGGGGGCAGACATAGTGGATTCGGGCGAAAAAGAGAAGAGAAGGAAATATAAGACGTTAAGCCCTCAATAATAACAAAGGGATATCCGGAGGAAAGTGATAGCCAGTACTTATAGAAATCCTTTGAAGACCCCAGATTTTTAGAAAGTTGTTAATTACACGAAACCTTAAGTCGGTGGGTCTCTAGGTTTCCAAATTAAGGAAGCAGGAACCTTTTTGGTGGAAAGGATATGCATTGAAAGCAGACATCAACGACACCCCCTGGATAAAACAAGCAGGCCTCCAAGGAAGGGTCCAGAGCATAAAAGAACGGTCAAAACAAAATCTTACACATCGGGAGGTCAGCAAGTCAGAAATGAGGAAGTCAATGCACTCAAGCAGCTGCATCTAGGCATGTTCTTCCAGGTTTTCACCTTGCGTGTGGTCCATAACAGTCCAGGACCTCGGCACATTGGAACCACTGGACAGAGCATGATTGTAAGCACTTCACTTCACCTAATCAGATCAGCTGAACTCACAAGAAGAAAAGAGTACCTGACCAATGGCTACACGTGCACATGTCTCCTAAGGTTTACCAAAGGGTCCCCTCAAGCCAGCTCGGAGGTTATTTAGCCTTGGAGCAAGTCAGCTATGCAGGTCAGCAAATGAAAGCTCCTTAAGGGTCAGCTACGTAGGTTAGCAAATGGAAGCTCCTTAAAGGTAAGACTTCAGGTACTCATTGTCTTATATTTCAAACAAGTAAAAACTAGACCCTTACTATGTATGCTAAACTGGTCATGACAATTTTCTATTCATTTGCTGAGAGAGGGAAAGGGTTGAGAAGATTGCATTACGCAGTAGATGAAGGGTCTTGCAGTGCAATAACTGATGTCTCAGCACGAGGAATGGAAAAAGGGCTCTCCAGCTCAGCAGGCGACCTCTCTGGCACAGCAACAGTTGAAGTTTCATGAAGGTCAAGAGCAGGCAAAGAGGCAGGGACCTCAGATAAACCAAGGCTCTTGTGGCCAGCTCAGTAGGGAGGGAAAACAGGTTTAGCAGCCAAGGGAGTAGAGATGCCTAAAGAGGCAGAAGCATCTTGAGCTGAAGTCCCAACTAGAGGAATGAGCCCTCCAGAGTCTATGGGCACATCTTAAGAAACAGGAGGAGTAGGAGCATCATCCTCTTCTTCATCAGACCTCTCGGCCTCTTCCTCAGGGGGAATTAAAAAGTCAAAGTTCAATTCAGGGTAAGTCCTTTCAGCTATACCCTGGAAAACAATCCACCATTTTGCCCATCTGGTGAGAACGTCATCCTCTATCTGGGCAATCAACTCATCCTTTTTCTGGATGGTAGTGTCTCACACCACCAGCGTCTCCCTATTCATGTTCCTGAAAGAAACCAGAACATCAAGGGACTTTCGGCTCTGCTCGATCCAGTCATCGATTTTTGACCAGAGGTCTTCCTTAGTCTTGCTAAGCTTCTCTTGTCTGGACTTGGCAAGGGAAGACTGCTGCTCCACTTGCTCTTGCAACTCCTTTACCTGGACCTTAAGGTCATTATTCTCAAAGGCCAGATTGGCACACTTCAGCTCAAAAGCTTTGGAAGCATTGGCCGACCCCTCCAGGGCATGAATTCGCTTTAACAAGCTGCTTATTTGAATGGTGGTCTGAAGACAAGCATGAAAGATTAGTGTAAAAGGAAGAGCACAAGACAACCAAAGGAAAAAAAGGAGAATTTGACAAATTAGAATCTCACTGAGGTACATCCATAGAGCGTAGTGGAAACACAGGTTCTCAAGGGTACAGAAGTGGTCACATCATGTCAGACTCTAGGATAATGGAGGCAATGGCCTCTGCAACATGCTTCACATCGATAATAAGAGAATTCTCAAACTTCGAGAAGACCCCTTTGCCTGTCATGAGAGGTTAGGAGGTCTCCTTGGTTGATACAAAAGCAGCACGACCAGGGAAAGTGCGAGCAGTCTCCAAGGCCCTCTCAACTTCAGATTCAGAAGGGGAGGACTAATCTCGCCCAAGAGCATCTTCAGTGGCAGGTCGGGTCCCTTGGGGGAAAAGAAGTCCTAAGATTGGTGAAGCATGTAGGGGGGATGGTGGAGCCTTCTAGGTAGAGGCAGAGGCAAAGAAAGTATCCATTTTCTGAACCTTAGCTCGAGTAACTAGGCTCCCACCAGAACTGCCCTCAGCCTTGCGCTTGGTACCACCCTTGTTTTTCTTCTTCAATAGCTCTACCTTAGCTTGGAGCATCTCAGGGGTAGGCTTCATTGTAGAAGACCCTGGAAGATTTGGCTTGAGCTAGTTAGTCAAAAGGAAAAAGAAAGGGAGGAAATTAATAAAACCAAATAAGGGAAAAAGCATTACCTTCTACGTCCTCAGGTCAGATAAAGGAAAGTGGGATTGGAGGAGGGCCGAATCGCTGCCTTTCTAATTCCCAGGGCTTAAGGAGCTCAGAGTACCTCTCTGGATTACACTTAGCCAACTTCAGTCTCACCCGCTTATCCTCGGCGCTGAGTTTAGGTCGAATGCCTAAGAAAGGGGGAACACCAAAGATGCAGAGATCAGGAAAGCAACTCATAAATCTTCAAACTGTAGTTCAGTTAGGCAAGAACTTACCTAAGTTATCTGGGGCTGACCAAGCTCTGGGAATCTCAAGAATGTCTGTTTTATTAGCAGAGTTGTATTCGCAATTGACACCCCCAACGAAAAAGAAATTTTTTTTTCAGCCTTTATGAGAACTCGAGAGGTGTGAGATGATCTGCCTAGACGAGGTTTGCCTAGAAACATATAGAAAGCCCTTAGTTGAGGTAAGCTTGACATTGAAAAGGTCCATAAGCAGAGAAATGGTGGGAGTCCCAAGTCCATGCTTCTTAAAGAAAACTAAAAGACCTACTAAAACACCACAGAAGTTAGGAGAAAGCTGAGCAGGACAGACACTGAGGTGTTGCAGAACATTTTTTATGAAAGGGTGCATAGGGAAAAGAAGGTCATTCTCGAAAGCGGCCACAAAGAAACAAACTATTTTGTGCACTTGGGCAACGTATGGGGTGAGTTTATCCGGACACCAGGGCTGAACAGCAGGGAAAAATCAAAATGAGCACTAAAAGCTTCCATGAGAATAGGACCCACCCCACTGGGATCCACAAGCTCAACATGCCTGAAGGCAGCCCCCATACTCGCTGTACTATCAGGAATCTCAACCTCACCCACCTTACCCTTACCCTTGTCAGCACTAGGAGGTACATGAGAGGAAGATGAGGGGAGTTCCTTGGAGTCCACCTTAGTATCGACAGCCTCAACACCGGGAAAGTTGTCAATTTCATCACCTACATGCCCTAAATCAGAATCTCCCTCGTCAGACTTATCGCCTAGGAGGGAAACAGAGGAGGGAGTTGCTCTAGAGGAGGCAGACATGATTGGCAAAGAGAAAGGCAAATCGAAATAATTATAAAAATGAGGAATACTAACTAAACACCCCTTGATAATTCTAGGGTCAGCACTGTACCTCTCGACAGTAAGAATTTGCACAGTGGAGTTCCAATCCACAAACCGGGGAAGAGGAGATAGGCAACGATAGCGATTCTAAAAGAAAAAGAACCAAAAAACCCAGAAAAATAATGGCCACCTCCAAGTCGAGGGATCCAGAGTGAGGAAAGGCAAAAGAAAGAGAAAGAGGCAGAAGGAAGCATACCTAGGCAGGGAAAAGAGTAATAAACAGCAGCCAAAGAACAAAATTGAAGGAGAAGAGCAAAGCAGGACTTCGAGTCCAACCCAGAAAGCACAGTTTTGAGCAGAGAATAAGAGAATCGCGTGGAGGAAAGCCCAAAAATCGCAGAAAAAAAGAGTCGGAGACAAAGGTGAATAGCGTAAAAGATGAACAGGGAGTTTTGAGCGATTTTTTGAGCAGTCGATTGAGCATTTAAAGCTTGAGTGATGTGGACTGAAACATGCAGGGGAATCGAGGAAACCATGATTGTTGTAAACCGTCAAAGAGCCCCCCACGTGCATCTTACACGCAGACTAAGGTCAGCTAGGTGCAGGCCTGGTCCAATGCGAAAACAGCTCAGCCCATGCCCAAGCTCACTTGGGCCAAGGGATGGGGGACAACTGATGATGCCTAAAGTAAATCTCAAGTGTTAGCTCAAGAGTTCAGCTCAGACCGGGAGGTCAGCCATATTAACTAAGGTCAGAAGGCAAGGGCTGAATGTCTCTTGAAGCAAGGCAATGGCTGGATAACCACGAGAGGTTCCTAAAGCGTTTGGCAGCTATAATCAAGGCACCTAATCTTAACCAACTAAGATCTTCTCCTAGAATTAAGAAGAACCCCACAAAATAAGGGCAAGAATCTTGGCCAAGATTCCACTGAATAAGGAACAGCCCTATAAATACTATGTAACGCCCCCAAGGAAAGGGGGAGGACCCTAAAGGCAAAAATTAGTCATTGTACTCTTGTAATTATCATTATTGAAAGGCACGGAGCAAGAGTCTCCATTAAAAAGTGGATTAATCGAGCTCCCGAGCTGGTGAACCACTATACTTCTTCTATGTTAATCCTCTCAACCCCTAGAAAAATATTTCTTTCATTGTCACACCACCATCAGTGCAAAGCATAATTACGATTCATTACTCATACAATTCGATTTACACTATCAAGTAAGATTAAAAGCAGACTTATCTCCAAATAAGTTTCCTTGATGGACTAAACTCATTATAAGTCCATTGAGGGAGACTTAGCCCCAATTTTCACTATAAAATTATAAACCATGACAAAACAAATACTGCTGGATCTTTATATTTCTTGTTAGGTCAGTAATAAACTTTTTTTTTCCCGGAAAAATAGGTCTCTAATAAACACACTTCCAACGTTTATCCTATTCAATGTGGGTCTTCGCACGTGACTTCCCAACAAATAAGTTACAACAATTATGGTCAATGTATAGTGGTTACAAGCTGATGAAGACCCTAGAAAACTAGAAAAGTCATTCTATGAAAATCGAAAATTGAAGATCAGAGAAGTAAGAGCTCAGACTTTTGAACTACTGCGAAATTGAGCCAGCAGTTTGAGGATTACTAAGTAGGCCTGAGGGAGAGCGAAGCCAGATGATAAATAAAAAGACTGCATCTTCAAAAAGATGGATGGAGGTGAGGGATTCCCTTAAACATATTTGTCATTCCATAGGTTAATTTCTTTCTCCCCTTATTTCAATGCCTCGTAGAACAATTAAGCCCGTATTAGCTATACTCGGATATGATTTAAAGTTTACACATCACTTTTACTGTTTGTCGTTTAATGGAATGAATGGGATCCATGAATTAACGAGACGATGAATTCCCCCCTATGTCCAAATACTTTAAACTTCGCTTTGAAAGAAAATGTTAGTGCCAACAATACTTTCTGGTTAACGTAGTTGATTGAAAAAGCTTCTATGTCTGACAATGCCACGCCATTTGGTTTGTTGTATTTGTATGAATATAATCACTCACAATTGATAGGAGATTATTTAGTAAGTGTTATAGTGGGTGTAGTTTTAGTGAATTGTTTCCCTAGGTATCTAGATATAGCAGGGTTATAAGTTGTGCTAGTAGTATTTTTAGTTATTTTCATTTTGTATTTGAAGATTAAAATGTCATGTTACATATGTAATTAACTTTCCTATAAAGGTCGCTTTCTTCCCTCTCTCTCCGCTAATCCAATTAACAGATTGCGTATCCTCTCTCTCTCTCTCTCTCTCTCTCTAGATGGACAAGAAGAAGGGAAAAGATAGTGATGGTTCAACCTCATTCACTCAACCAACGAGGAATTTGGGCTTTTTCCATTGGTTTACTATGTTTTTCACCTTCTTGGTGTTAGTGATGTGATGTGGTGTGGTGCATGCTGACGTTTGGCACACCTGATCTCTTTCGATGGCGCATAGCTGGCCACGTCAGCCCTTGCTGTGAATGGGAAGCCCTACGTCATGCCATGCATTCTCTACTACGGCCTTCTCCTGTTAGGCTTAGGTATGTGAGTCTCTTTCAACGAGAGACAGATGAAATACCTCACTAGTTCTATGCACACAGTAAGAATCCCAAAAATTATTTTTACAATTTATTTAAATTAATAAGTTCAAAGTTTTCCCCTCTCTTTCAAATCGATAAGCATTGTATTCCAATCAGTGCGAAAAATCTTTGATTTTGTCGAATGTACAGAAAATTGGAGTTAGCATTCTGCTGATTTCAAGTCATAAAATTCTGGCCGTCAATTTTTGACACAACACGTTGACACAATACGAATCGAACACGAAATTAATGGGTCTGACATAAAATAAACAAGTTAATAGATTAAAACGGGTCAACACGCTTAAACACAAAAAGAAATCATGTCGGGTTCATATCAAAATTAGGTCATCCCGATTTTGACCTAATTAACCTGTATATTTTAAACGGGTTAACATGATTATGACACAAACCCGACCTAACTCATTGTAGACCTATTTAACCCGTTTATAACAGTTTACCTTACCTATTATATATGACTAATGTGGTCTTAACATTATTACTTATTAGTTTTTACTTCTACTATAATAATTTGTAGTATAATTCTTGTTTTAATTTTTAGGTTGAAATTTAAATGCATTTTAGTTAATATCATTGATGAAATATGATGTTATTTGTAAAAAAATTATTTGAAATTTTGGATAAATGATTGAATGATGTATTTAAAGGTAATAAAGTGGTGTGAAAACATATTATGTGTGTTAAACAAGTCTATGTTATATATGTTAAACAAGTTAAACAGACAATGTTATGTGTATAAACTCAAAAACGATATGTTTATTAAACGTGTCAAATAGGTCGAATTCGAGTAACTTGTTTAATGACCAGGTCAGGTTAGTATTTACACGTCTCAATAAAATATTCAAATATGATATGTTTGAGTTTTGAAATTTCTAACACAAACTTAAAATTAACCCAACAAAAAATGACCTAACCTCTGACACGTTTGACAACCCTACATAAAATAGTTCAATGTTATTTGGAGAGAGAGAGAGAGAGAGAGAGAGACCCCAGACGAAGAGTGTTTAGCAAGAGAACATTGGGAGAAAAGAAGAGTGCATGACGAGTAAGTGATTTTAATGAATAAACATGTTGACTAGTATAATAAAATTCCAAATATCGAACTTCACTTGGGTATGATATGTTATCAAAACCATCAAACTTTTATACTAAAAGAATCTATTGGAGCAGATCTTGTTTGAAACCCTTCCTAACATAATTTTTCTCAATTTTTCTTAGCATTATATTACCCGTCGAAAAAGTAATCTCCAATAGTAGTGACCTATCATTAACAAAAATTATAGTAGGAAGGATCGAGGTCTTTTTCAGTATCTTCTAGGCTGCTGTTTCATAACAGTAGTCAAACATGAAAAATTATGTGCCAAGGATTTGGGGGAAAAACAACACAATCTGAGCATTTACACTTGGTCAACAGTGGGAATTTAGGACAAAGTCCATGAGAGACGTCAACATCCATAGCGTGGCACTGAAAAATGGAACCAGGCCCCCCCTCCCCCCAAAGCACCTCAGCAAGTGTATGCATAATTTCAATAATTGCAGGAAAAAAGAGAAAAAGAAGAATGGTCACAAAAAAGTTTCACTATTCATGCACTGAAATTCTGCTAAATGCATCAAAATGCCTTTAATCTATGAACATTTCTCGACCACACTAAAGACCTCCTCCAACGGCTTTAATGTTTCCCACTACCTCAATTTGTTCAATTATGTCCTAATTCCTACAACTACTCAAATGCTTCCCCTCAAACTGCTTGTTCCAACGTAAATGTACTAATTTGTGTGTGTGTGTGCATTTCCCAAAGAATCATTTTATCAAATATACCCCAGGTGATTACACCCAACATCATTCACTCCTTTTCCAAATCAAACAAATCTACACAATCTATTTTCAAAACCATCGACCAACAGTACAATTCTAAGTACACATTATTGAACCAAACAAGACACAACACCAACAAAACCAAGTCTTTTATCCCTCATCAGTGACCCAAGAGAATACACCAAAAGCAACAGAAACCAGCAACATCAGAACTGAAAGAATAACAACATGTGGTCTGCATGGTACTGAGAGTAACCATAGAAATAGCAATAGCAGGAAGGCCTCACGTCTCAGTAGCATATGTATGAAGCAGATTTGGCCAGCAACACACCTTATGTTAGATAAAGGCATTACCGTATCAAGATAAATTTCAAATGCAGAGGACAACCCTTGAGAACAGTCATCCTTAACATTTAGAATCACTTTAAGATGTGACCTAGTATTGACCTGCAAATTATTCCAAAACATGATATGCCATGAACTACTGTGGTCAAGCATATTTCATTTGCATAAAAATCAACTGCTGCTACACCACACAATGATCTGGCCCGAAATTAGCACCAAATCTACTAGTTCATATTTTAGTCTGCACCATATTCATGGCACATTGGTTGGCAGCCCAAAGAATAGGCCAGGGATGCAACAAATAGTATGCCACACATCAAGAAAGAGTTCGCTTGTTGAAAGACTCCACAGTCAAATTGGCAGTAAAAGCTGGAATTGAATTCATCTTCCGAATGAATATATCAACCTGCAATTACATGCCCCAATGACATTTTGAAGTCAAAATTGCAATTAGGACTCTATCGTAGCCACATAAAAATGTAGACAATGCTCAAAACACTACTCAAGAAGGCACAAAACAACTTGATATAGTACTCAACACCAATGTTGTCAAAACGTGTCGGAAGACGTATCGTTTTTCAAAAACAATGTATCAGGTATTATAACGTATCGTGTATCATAAGATACGTGCAATTTCATAAAATATATTAAAAAATACATATACCTATGATAAAATGTCAAAATAACATTTCATTGTACCACAAATTTCTCAAATAAAACAATTTAAAGAGACTACAAATACCAAAACAAAAAATTAACAATCTATATACTAAAATTTCTAACATAATTCATCAATATCAAAAGTTAAATTCAATTAGAGAGTTCTACTTCTAACATCTAAAATAGCCAGAGGAGGACACTTTTAACGATCAGACTATCTACTCCTACGATAGAACAAATAAAAAAGAGGACTTTTATTTTTTAAAACTATAGATAGTGAAATAACATTGTTTCATTATCTAGTGTTTGAAAGAATTGCTTCCAAGTGTAAAAGCATCGTTTTCTGGTTAAAATTTAAAGAAATGTTTTTTACCTATTTCGCTCAATATCGACGACTCATACATATAGTCTTGTATCAGGTGTATCGCATCGTATATTGCACGATACAATGCAAACTAATACGCGTATCGTACAATACCAACAAATATGCCCGTCAGCCCATAAAATCTGATATTTGCTTGAAATTGCATTATTATCTTAATTTTGATTGACAATATCTCATTTCTTTTATGGGTGTTTCCCCACTTATAGAGACGTGTTTTATCCACCAGCTAGATGTACACATTTTTCTGATAAAAAAGCTATATTTATGTGCTTTGATATGAGTTTCATTGTCTCATTGACTTTCATTCCAGATGGTAAGCATTTTTCTTGTCATTGATTGATCGGTTTCGTTCATTTTCATTGAAGTTAGCAATATATTGCTTCATTTATGGTTGAACATGCATATTAGTGAATAGGTTGTAATAGGATGCTAGATTTATAGATTACTAGAAGTCACATTTTAAGAGATATTTCTGGAAAGACCTAGCACTAAAAATTGTTATAGGAAGAAGTAAAAACATAAACGGTAAATTTCACACGGATATTGACATTTGAAAGTGTTAACTGGGCGCCCCCTCTATCTATCAGACATTAAAAAACTAACAAAAACGATGACATTTAAATATTTTCCAAGTTACCCCTGTGTCGTAAAATTAGAACTTATGATATAAGATCACCCAAGAACTAATAGATTGATTATGAAATTATTTTGGCAATGAATCACCATATTACACACATACACTAAGAGAATATTCTCGTTGGATCATGGATCAGTATGTAGGCCAAACATGGAGCCAGTTTGGTTTTATGCAGGGGCGGAGCTAGAACTTTTGTGCAATAGAAGCAACCTCTAAATCATTGTTAAATTAAAATCATAATGTTAACAATATTTAATTCTATTGCAAATACAGTGATCCATCAATATTTATTTTTAAACTTAGGGTGTGAACATTCAAATTATAGCTTTAAAATTAGATTTTCATGTTCATGTTTAATTCATATTTGAGACAGGTAGGTTATGTTTAAAAAGAAAGTAGTGATATTGAAGCGTATGGAAGAAATGTATGCTTGATTGTTTAATTTATGAAAGAATCCCATTTATTTACTAAATAAAAGAATAATACTTGTTGAACTTAAAATTTTGATTTAATTTGATAACCTAATGATATGGAGGCTAATATGGTCCAATAATATTATTCTAATTGCAACTCGTGCACTTGTTCATTGGAACAAAATCACTTGATACATAATTAGGTCTAGAAATTAAACCAATTTTTTAGATACCAGAAACATCATTCAAGTATAAAAATATTCATAAATTTTTTTATTAGCTTTTTAGTGGGGATTAAATAATAAAAAAATTAAAAATTTAAATGAACCCAAAAAAGATTTGGATTGCACTGGGGCATTTCCCCCGCCCCCACCCAAAAAAAAAAAAACTGCCCCTTTTTTAAGTGTTACAGAATCAAATAAAGGGTTAAATAGCCTTTTTTGTCGAAATCTTAAATCATCTAAAGGGGTCTTATTGTCGTTTTTAAAATGTGAAAGGGTGCCCGTATAATAAAACCAAATGTCACAAGGTACCAGTGAAATTTCTCCAAACAAAAGCAACTTGAAGAGTTTGTTGTCACATATACATTAGAGTATTACCCACAATGATGGTAGTTTTATATGCCATTATATTCTCTTCATTAGGCTCTGGAATATAGCCTGAAGGAAGGTTTTGATCATTTTTTTTCATTCCCATTCAGAATTGTACAATCACGATCCATAAATTTGAACCCTAATATTTCCTGTCCCACTACCAAATACATAAGCTTCTAAAAGTATGTTCATTCTATCAATCTATCAAATCCGTTAATCTACTGGTTGGTCAAAAATCTTTCTATATGTTTTCCTTATTTGCTGGATTGAAGAAAAGCAATGATTTATGAGCATTAAAATATAAGCACTGTTGCGGATATCATAATTCTTACCTGATGTGATATCTCAGGCTGTGAAGTGTAATCGTTGGCCTAATAGAGCCAAAAAGAAAATTAGTTAATAAGGACAATTAAACATGGATTTGAAAAGAAATTTTGAGAAAGATATGGCAGGGCAATAGTCATTACAGAGATTGAATGACTCTGTGCATAAAAGGGAGCATTTTAGTTTACGTCTTATGTAAAACAAAAGACAACTGAAAGATGTTAAATTATTTTGATAGACATTGTAAAAACACCCTCTTAATATATGACTGAATCCAACAAGACATCTTACCAAAATGTTTGTATTCCCAGATTCATACTCAAATTCAAGCTTCTCATCATCACTTTGCGCATAAATAGATTGAAGGGTAAAACGTGTAACAGGAATTCCATCTGAACGGTGGTGATCATCCATTACAATCTGCCAGGCATTGTGATTACAATGAGAACTTTTAACTTCGAAAATTTTCAAAGTTGCTAAAAAGTTCTATCTAAACAGACTCATTAATTTAAAAAAAAAAAGAGTGCATCAGAATGTACTCATGGGATACATCTTGCGGTATTCTAGGGCGCCCGATGCACATGCCACTTATCACATTGTCTATCTAATATACCACGAAATGCAAGAATGAATGCTTGATAAATCAACAGCATAGATTCAAAATGCAACAATAGGACATGAAGGGTCCATTTTGCTCGGTTTTGAAATTAATGTACAATACCATCTCTCATGCTGAAAGAAAGAAGAAGAGCAAAGCTTTGAGAAGACATCATTTAGTCAATAAACAAGATTTGACAAACGAAGCCACCCATATTTAAAAAACAAAAAAAGGAACTCTTACAAAAGAGGTGCGATGTAAGCCAAGTGCTAAAAAGACATTCACATATATTGCCCTACGAGTGTTCTAACACCAAGCTTATGTATGAAAGCACTAAAACCATTCGAACAACACTCCCTACGATTAAATATATGGTGGACAATAGACATGAAAACATGGAGGATTAGACATGTAAATAGTAAATACTAATAAAGAAACTGAGAATTTTTAGAGGGTATAGGGCTGGAATTTGTTTGATGTTAAAGGTAATTCATTTCTGGATTTTCAGAAATCACATGAACCATTAAGTAACAACATTCTGCATCCTCTATGTTAAATTGAAGGCTAAAAGGGTATCTTTTTTCATAGGGTTAGATTACTTTCATAAAGGCTTCTAGTATTGCTTTATATTATTAATTTTTATACAAAATCCCTATATTTGTTGCTAAATGATTAGAGAGGATGGCAAGGAATTTTCTTTGGTTGGAATGGCAAATGATAAGAGAGATCGTGTTGTGAATGGGGAGTGTGCAAAAGAGGTACGAAACTTGGTAATTGGGCGTTTAAAAATATTTCCCTAGCAAGTGGTAATATTAAGGGCACCACTGATTCAGTGGTTAAAATTCGGCTCACTAACCTTGAGGTTGTGGGTTCGACCCTGAAAACAGCCACATCAAATATTAGATCTACAACCTGTCTGTTCCTCCTAAACCCCCATTAATGAGGACTAAATGTGGTGTTATTATAGGAAAATGCTTTTGGTGATTTCCATTAATTCCATAGCACAAAGCAATGAAGAGTAAGTACAGAGTTCAGCAAAATGAGTGGAATGCAACATCAGGGCATATTTTAACTCATACGAGTCTTTGAAATCTTTTTAACAGGTACATCAATTATAAGTTTGGGGATGAACTAAAATTCCATTTTGGGATGATAATTCACATCAGTGCTTTTTTGAGGTCTCTATCATATTTCTTCCCTCCAGAAGCCTCTCTTATTTTTAGTTTTCTTTTGTTATGGGAGATTCTTATTTTGGCAGCTTCAATTGTTTTAGGTGTCTAAGACAAGCAAACAATTTAGCTTCTTTGTTTGTTAACATTCATAATTTCCATCCCACTTCACATGATTGTAACCTTTGGATTGTGAGGAAATGGATAAATTTTCTTGGACATCTGTTTATTCTTATCCTATAAGCTCCCAAAATGTTCACTTTTTTCTTAGACAAATACATTTGAAAAGCAAAAAAATCACCTCAAAAGTCAAGGCTTTTGTGGGGTTTATTGTATGAGCAGTGGGGAGTCAAATGCTTATCTATTCATTCACTGTTATTTTGTACGAGGTCTGTGAAATAACTTGTTTAATGGGATCGGTGCGGCTTAGGTTTGTCCTTTTATAGTGGAAAAGTTATTGTATAATAAGTTATAAGATTTTGGACCGCAAAGGTTTGTATCCAGTTTTTAAAAAACAGAAAACAAAATGTCAAAATTTCAAAAAACACTAATAACATATTTTCACCAGCTTTGAGATAGTTTTTAAAAATATTGAAAACAAGGGACGTAATCTACTGCACACTTAAATCCATCATTTAAAAAGAAAAAAAAATTCCCTCTTGTCCGTGTCTTTCATTCAACTTTCAAGCAAGTCCAATCGATCCTTTCAAACCCCACAGTCTGGTCCAAAACTCTAGCCCTTCAAGTGGCACAAGCCGCATGAGAAAAGGGTCGATCGACTTCTAACAAGTTCGTGAAGAATGCTCTATCCATGTGCTTTATGCTTTCTCGCCAATTGATTTTGCATATTTTCTTGAATTTGGCTCTCTCCTTATATCTAACCCAATATAACTAGAAATTTGAAATCTATGTTGTTGACTTTGTTTTGTCGTTCTTAAAAGTGAGGGGAAGAATGACATATTGTTGTCTTCAATTTTTGAAGTTAATTTTTTGTTAGCTCATGGCTGAGATTTGTCCATGGGCATTCATCACTAACCTTTTATCCTTGGGTTTTATTTATTTATTTTTTTTTTTGGAAATATCGTGGGTTAATTTCTAGTATCAAGTAATGCAATGTTGAAAGTTCAATGAGTAAATCTTGTTCGTCCACATGTTGTATAATACTGGTCCAGAAAGAAAACCATGATAACACACTCCACCCCCACTCTCACCCTTATCCTTTTTTTCAAAAGATTTTTAACAAAGAGTTAATTCAAATTATATCCCCTATTTTTATTATTTTTTGGATCACTATCCAAACATGTTTTACTATTTTTTGTCTTTTAAAACTGTTTTCAACATCACATAACTAAACATGTTTTGGGATACAAAAAAATCAAAATACAAGTTATTTGGAATTGGGCACCCGTAGTAGTTCTTTCATGTATTTGACGAAAAACGAAGAATTTTCCAAGATCGTTCTCTCCCATTGGACTAGATTTGGGATAGAATTGGGTTCCTTTCATCTCTATGTATCATATCCATAGGGAATTACAAAGGGGTGCCTTTCTCAAATATTCAATGACATCGAAAGACAATTCTATATTAGTTTTCCATTTCTTTTTTTTTCTTTCATTTTATGTTATTCTCTGAATAACAAAAAAAAAAAAACAAGAAACATAAACCAGATATTTTTTTCTCTACTTGCAGCCAATAGTTTAGAGGTTAAAATTCAACCCAATAACCTGGAGGTTGTGGGTTCGAATATAAAGGCAACCATTTTTTTGTAAATAATGCCAAAAGATAGATTGTTCCCCAGTCTACCAACACAGCCAAATGGATAAGAATGCACTTGCAATGGTGTCATACCATTCAAGAACCAACATATAGTAGTAAGAAGTTATACATGATACCTTGTAACCGAAAAGTTCACAGCATGCCCTTCTGAACACCGAGATTCTATCTGCAAAAACTGTCTTGTATCTGTTCACCAGTATATTTGCAAATTTAAGTTTTGATATCATATACAATCAGATAGTAGTAAGCACTAAGGAAATTCTACCAATTACTCACCTTTCCTCTCGTTTTTCAAGTGTCGCAATTTGCTCTTTCAACTGCATAATCTTTCCAGAGATGTAGGAGTCTACCAGTGTGCCAGCATCAGCTGAATAGATCACAAAATACCCAATCAGAGCATGAAAGTCACTGGTAGCCAAGTATTTACAAGGCAACAACATTATGATTGACGAAGTAAAAAAGCACAAAAGGGTATGGAAAACAAAAGAAAGTGAAAAACAACTCAGTTGTTTTGTGTCCGTGTATCAACTGCATTCACCTTAAGAAGCCTTTGGTCAACTGTTTTTGACTACCTTCTTAAATCCTCTTATATTATACCGACCTAACACTTCAATTTTTCACACAAAACTCAAAACTGACATTGGCAAGGAAACAAACAGCGTCAAATAGTTTTTGAAGAGTATATACACCTATTTTTGTTAAATGTTTAGAATCAATGTGATTCTGAATAAGCAAATAGTCAAATACTAGATCCAGAAAAATTAAAACCTGCTAGAGGGAACATATGAAATTTTACTTTAAAACATGATTATCCTGACCAAACTGGATATTTATTTGCCTTCACTTTACAACTTCTTGTTCTTCTTGCAATGAACACTAAATCTTATTGGCCTGCTGTGGGTTAGCTAAGTCTCCAGACCCTTTTGGACAACAAATTTATCGACTCACATGATGACAATGCTTTTATAATGCCCCCAACACCAAGCTTCTCAAAATTTTCGAGGAAGTAATAGTTCAAGGACTTTTTAATATAACAAAGTTGAGAGACATAAAAATTAAGTCTATCGAATCAAGAACTAATCCATCTGCATACAAAAGGTTCTCAATGACAAAAAGCCGATGCATCAGATAAAAAGAAAATAAGCACACACCCATATTTCTCGCAACGAAAGACATGAAAACAAGCATTAATCTGGAGTCTGTGTACATATATTCATCTCAATATATTTCTTCTAGAAAATCTTTTTTTTTTTCCCATCGAAATGAGCAATGCAATAACCATTAAAAAAACCACTCCAGCATAGAACATAAATGTGCTATAAGATATCTGGCCGCTATTTCTCACCACATGATTCCTATAGTTTCCAGAAATCTAGTTAGCTGAAAAACACATGTGGAATTACGGTGTTCAACTTCATTGCTTTTCTCTTAACTTAAGCAATCATCACTCTATGCAGTGATAAGCTCGAGTGTCAAGCTTCAAAACGTAGGTAAGCGTCAGAGTACAACAAAGCAATAGATCAGCTCTCCAGAATCAATAACCCAGTGGACTAGGGTGGGCACATGCCCACTCTCAATTCTTTTTTCTTGACATTAAAATGTGTCTACCCTATTATTGTGTTCTTATAATATCAATAAGGATAGACCCCTACCTACGTGATTATTAACTTTTGAATGCTATTGGATCCTAATTTTAGGACTTAACATGTTGTGACATTAAGCCTAATAGTCAGTCCCAAATCCCAATGTTTAATAAAGTCCACTAATTAGTTCCCTGCCAATTAAATCACTAATCAGTTACAACTAACATTATTCTTAACTTTTAGGCACATTTCGAACATATCAGAATAAGTTTTGAACATATTAGGGTCATTTCATAATTTTTTTAAAATTGTAAGGTTATTTTGTTATTGTATAAAAATGAGGGTCATTATGTAATAAACTACGGGGTCATAAATGAAAGATTGTTGTCATACTTTTATATATAGACAAAAAAATTTGTTGATAACATTGATTTGTAACACTTTCAAATGATAAAATCTTATCATGGTCAATTGTAAATTACAATAATCAACATCATTCTTGGTAAGAAGTTATAATTATTATTATTATTTTGTTTGTACTGGCTACGTATATCAGTTTTTAACCTCTTACGTTTACCAAACTTCAAAGTATTAAATATGATTGCAATAAATTTGAATTTATGTACTTCTGCTATCAATTAGAAACAAAATTGATACTTATTAACGTGCCCACCGTACAACATTTTCGTGGCTCCGCCCTTTTTTGCAACAATGACTAAAACGATAAGCCACATCGTGCTTCAGATGGAACGAAAAATTGGAAATGGATGCAACAAGATCAAAAAAAGCTCACGATACCTGACTGCTTTTTCAACTCTTCAACCGCTTGCAATTTCTCTTTTGTCTTCCGCAACTCGGTTTGCAATGCCTCTATTGTTTGTTTTGCCTCATCGTCAACTGCTAGGGTATTCACCATTCGCAGAACTTTTGTACCTGCTGATGAAAAATCACCATGCCCCAACTGCCAAAATACAACGTTATTGCAGTCTCATACTACACTTGGCAAGAAAATATATAATAATAAACCTAAAAAGAATCTTCACCCTACTAGCTTCTAGGAATTGTAACTACTGATGTCACTAACATGCTACTTGGTACTTTTTCATCATGTGTTTTCTTTATCTACAATATGCACATGTTTTGCATGTTTTAATCATTTAGCAACATACATCGTAATCAAATGAAACAACATAATAAGAACATCATCAACCATAATAATTTGTGTTAGAATAAAACAATAACAAATGTTTAGTAAAATCAGCATTTGGCCGTTGTTTGTACACTAGTTTCTCAATACTATCACGAAATGATTTGGAGCATGATACTGTCCAAGATAACTCCACTGGATCCTAGACAACCATTATGGTGATCAGAATATACAAAAACAAAAAAGGATTGACACATGTCCTTTTCTTGAACAGTTGTTACTTGTTACATGTCATTTTGATTCTATAGTATAATGAGAACCATTTGTTATAATGGAAATATAGCTTGATGTGCCTCCCAACATAGCCTGAAACTCATAAATACGCATGTTGAAACTCTCAAATTTCAGGAAAGTGTTATATGTCATTAAGAAGAATAGGAAATAATGAATTAAAGAATTTTATTTTTTGGAACCTTCTAAACTAATGGAGGTCTAATATCCATATGCCCCAAAAAATATTGTAAACTCAACTACTTTCCAAATCTCAATGTACATGCTTGACAACAAGAAGCAGTGGAGCGTCCAATATCGCAATTGAATACTACAATGCACGTTTTAAAAACTGAAAGGGGAGGCTCAAATAAAGGGTTCTCCTTGTATATACACAAAAGAAATTAAGCAAAACAAGTAACTTCACATGGGAGTCAGCATTTACCAAAAAAATAATGGTTTTAGAAGTGCTTCAGGAAATCATTCGCTTCTAAAGAAGGGAAAAGCATATTTAGGATAGAAAAGTACTTTTGTTAATAGCTATGGTTAGAAATTAATAGACCGCATGCTCCGCGAATGATTGAGCAGATGCATCGGCCAAGTTGGGAGCTTCCATGAAGGAATAAGGTAAGGGGCACTTTGACCCACCTTAAGAGACCTTTCAGTTGTAGTGAAGCAAGAGTTGGACAGTGTTTTCTGTCTCATTTATTTCAATTGTGTCACATTGGTGGGCATAAACTTCTGTTGTTTAAGGCGATGTCCATGGGAAACTAACTTGAAGTACTTCCAAGAGACCAAAGTGAATGCTATCAAGACCATCAAACACTGGATTGACACAATAAGTCAAGAACTCGCTAAAACTATGTCAAGACAACTTCAAATAACAGCATTATTGCCAGTATATGTGCAATAAAACAGATTGGGACTACCATCAAGCATCTTTGTCAAGAGAGGTAGGGATGTTTCAAGAATGAGGAGAATTTTTATTCGCGCATGATATTTCTTGTATACACTGACGCACACATATATGAGAGTGAATTCTGCCCATGTTTGACTGACCTCTCAGGTTCCCTGATTATTCTTGTCTCTCTCTTCTATTGTAACCGTTCAGACATTCCTATCCAAAACCATGTACTGTCAGTGTCAAGATTGGATTTCTTATCCAATCTCTCTTGATGCAGTGTCAAGATTGGGACACCCCATCCAAAGTGTCCCAATACAAGATGGGAGAAAAAAAACAACTTCAACCATTGGAATTATGAAATATAATGCAAGTTTACTTCAATTGTTTCTGTACACGTCATGGTTAACAGTAACAGAGGAATAAAGGGAGAAACCAAGGGTCTAAAAGGTTTTGGGATGAAAAGCTAAACAAAATGTTGTTATCATTCTTGAACTACACTTGTTCAAGAACAGAGCACCGTATGGAGAATGCAACATCAGCAAAGCTCAAATAACCATTCTGGACATCATACAACTCAGTTCATTATGGGTATATGCATATCAATACAGAAACTCAAAACCACTATATAGGCAGCAAACATGAGATAATCTAATAACATGCCTTATATATTTATCCTTGCAAACCAACCTTGGACTCTAATAGGGATATCTCAGAGCGAAGCCGGTCTCCCTCCCTTTCTAATAACTTTATTCTTCTTGCTTCATTGGTTAGCCTCTCTGTGAGCAACCTTATTTCATTATGCTGACGATTACTGACTTCTTTTTGTTCACACAAATTGCTCTCCAGTTCCTTTATACAGTTTTCCTTCTCAGCAAGTGATGATTCAAGCTTCTGTCCTTGTAAAGCAAGAAAGAAACACAGACCATCATGAGTATCTGCATGAAAATTTAAATAAAAACAGGAATTGTGTTCCACAACCTGAACAAGAATTCCACTGACTGTTCCTGCCCCTGCTTCAACATTCTTGTGCTTTGCCAACTCATCAACATCTTTTAATTGATCTCTTTCCGCAGTAACAGCAGAAAGCTGCAATTAAGAACTTATAATTTGTAATCTAAATGAACAAAGAGAAAACAACAAGATGAATATTTGAAGTTAAACAATACTAAAAGGAAAAAGATGGGTTCTCAGCAATGCCCTGTAGCAGACTAAACAAACATTGTTGGATGAAGGAGCAGGAAATAAGTGCACAACGTATTCTGATTTCTGACGGCAAGTGGCCAGTTCTCCTCAACAACTTCTCTCCAACATCTATAGCACCCCAAAATTTAAAAGCAGCTCTCAGAAAGTTTTAACTTCTCTCGGAAGGTATTAAAAGAGCAGTTCACACAATGTTAATCTGGAATTTTAGGAACCTAGCCAGCAGTAAACTAAAAATTGACGCTAGGCGTGGGAAATAGCAAAGAAGACAACATAGCCACAGTTAAGAATTGACATAGCAGACCATAACTGGTAATATGATCCAGCATGATGAATAGATGTCAGATGAGCAGTCACTATCAGAATCTTGAAACTAGACAAGGACCAATCACAGACTGAACTATCAAAATGCTAATTGCCTGATCAAAAAGTAAAAAGAAAAAGACATTTCTCATATACTTAAAGAGAGAAAAGACGATAATACAACTCAAATTCAATTCTTTCCCAAAAAAGAGAAAAACAAATAAACAGGTTTGATTAATTTCCAATAAAAAAAATGAAGTAAATGAACTTCAGACAATTTTTAATTACCTGCATGCCAATATTTGATAAGAACATTTATCTCAATATGATGAAGGGAAAGGTGAGGCCTTTACCTGGATCATGACTGGGAAGGGCGATTACTCACCAACTGGAATGAGAAACCTATTTCTGACTCTTTATACCACTTAGGCAAATGAAGTCCCTTCTTTATCTTACTAGTTTAGTTTGTGTAAAAAGTTCAGCCACGGTTATGAGAAAGACAATACAACTAAATATTTCATACTTGTAATTCTAAATTTCATACTTGTAATGCTAAATATTTCATAGTTGAGCACAAGCCTTACCTATACTCTGAGATTAAACAACTACTTGTCTAATTTACCAAGAACATTTTCTAAAATTCCTCGCTCTTTATCCGCCAGCTGATATTTTCAATTATGGGTAGACAATGGCTGCTTATACACACTTGCACACTTCTGAAAAACTTCAACGAGCAACAGTAGAGACACTATTGGTTCAGAAGGTTTGGAAGCCAAAAGTCTGTGTTGGTGCAACTTAATCCCAATACCCTTGATAGTTGGCCTTCATGCACCGCCCAAGGGGACAAGTTTGGTCAAATCAACCAATTTATCTGATTAAAGAAGTCAGATTTGGAAAACTGAAAATTTATCCAACAAAAGCTTGACACTTCACCACACTAAGCAACCATATGTTGAGCTGCAAGGCTCCGCAACATTCAGAAGACAACCAGCACAAAATGAGAATTGGTTCACATAGCTGGTGACACACCAACCACTGTCCTATGCAATGGAAGAAACATCACTTTCCATCACATCACTGACCCCTTTTGTGTATGGTAACCAACAACTTATCAGTTAGAACAATGAAATCTATGTCTATGTCAATGAAGGTGCCTTGTGAGTTTTTAAAGTTCCCTGAGAACAAGCAAGATGATGGTACGCCAGTGAGTATTGGAGTCGGTTTTTAGGGTGACGATGATTCATCTTGTAAAGTATTCATCGTCGACATAGGTGGTTGCTTGACAGTTCCACGATGTGGTCATTGCTGATGGCGGTGGTTGGGCAAATAAAGTGATGAGGTTCACTATTGACAGTGTTTGTTCTTCACAGTGTTATTTAAGGCGTAAAGCGAACCGAAGCGACCAAGGCTCCTAACGCCTAGGCGAGAAGCGAAGCGACACGCTTTACCGAAGCAAAGCGAACAGTTAAAAAAAATATATATATTAGTTTAATTACTTCTAAACAATCTAAGTTCTAATTTTATATATACTAAATATTTAAATGCAAGTAAAACCATAAACATTTAAATTAAAACAAACACTAATAATATCTCAAATCTTAATAACAGTCATAACTTAAACATTTAAATTCAAACAAATACTAACAATTGTATACATTTTCATATTGACAGGGTAGGACAACAAAAGAAGCAGAATTAGTAACAAAAAAAAAAGAAGCAGAATGAGGATAAAATAAAACAAAAGCAACACAGGACAGCAAAACCGAAACAGCAACAGAATCAACAAAAAAAAATAGAAGCAGAATGAGCTAAAAAAAAAAACAGAAGCACAATGATCATGACAGGAGCAGAATCAATTGTAAACAATTTCATATGTAATTATATACTGAATAAAAAAAACAGAACAGAGGCACATTTCACATGTACTAAAATAATTAAACATGGTATAAGCATAGACCACTTTTTGGTACCATTTGTATATATATAAGAAAAGAGAAAAGTATAACCAAGACATATCAGAGACACTTCTTTGTAGAAGAATCTATTATTTACCCCCATTCCTGATACTCCTGCTTCCTTTTTTTATCATAATTGTCATGCAGTCGCCTGACTCTCACATCCCACAAATATTCTAAATGAATTCAGCAACACAAAAAAAAAAAATGAATGTGTTTTGTTCGAAACATTGTTTATTAGAAAAAAAAAAATAGACCAGCAACAGTCTAAAAAAAAAGTCATTAGTAATTAAAAAATAAAAGAGTCTACTAACCAGTAATCAGAAAAAAAAAAAAAAAAAAAAAAAAAGTGAAACAGAATCGCCTTTTATAATAAAACGTTTCGCTTTTTCGCTTTTTCTCGCTTTGCCTGGGGTCCTTCAGGCGAGATAAGCTCGCCTCGCCTCGCTTCTCGCCTAGGCGAGCTTTTCAAAACACTGGTTCTTCAGTTATGGAGGTTTAGCATTCTATATGAGAAAGAAGTGGAGAGAGAGAGAGCGACAGAAGTATTCATGGTGGACGATGACCAACACCAATTGTCGATAATTTGGTCTGAAAAGATGCAGAGGAGAATAAAAATTGTTCTAGAATAAAATATCATACATTCTGGAAATGCAACCCCACTTGATAAGTTGGAAAAGTGGTTTGCATAAGGATAATTATTTTTCAAAGGGGAGGCAACTAGCACAACCCTGATGTAGGGGACATTAACATTCCCAATATTTAGTTAATTGATTTCCACATTGACTCTGTAACCTCAAACCCAACACTTTGCCGCCCTCACATCCACACCTGGACTCACAATGCAAATTGTCAATTTAGGTTGGACTGCCATGTCATTTGAAAGCATTCTATCCACTTTGGTCTTCCTTAAATACACGTGTTACAGTAGTAGGAACCTAACTTATCCGTTGTAATTCCAATATATTTACATTCACTTACTTAATATCATGTAAAATCTACAAAATGCATTATATTTCTTAATAAATTCCCTGAAATTCCTTCTGAGGTGTAATGTTCCACCACCCAGCAAATAAGATGCTTATATCCATTTTGTATCTCTGTACTTTTCAGAGAATCCCAGAAGAATTATGAAGTGTCATCCATAATATCCCAAAAAGCAGCTCAACCAGATTATTTGAGAGGACGTTACCACAAACCTCCTCATCTTGGATCATTTCATAAAATATAGCACAGGCATAATCAAACTTTGATAAATGAACCGAGAAGCTGCAGCTAAACAGATTATCGTAAGCAGATAACGCTATTTCATGCACCCACGCAACTAAAAAAATTACAGAGAAAGTAGGGTGCATGTTCATTACACGAGACCCCTGGTGATAACAATTATCACAAACCATGAAAAAAGCAAAAAGCCCCTACCCACATTTTTCACCTAATCAATCCCTGTCGTGTCATTTTGGTAAAGCCTTCCGTACAAAATTGGAAGGATAGAGAAAAAGAACTTCCACGCAGACAAAAGGTAAACAAGGTATCGTACAGCATGAAGAACAAAAGCATATCAAAAATCGAGCAAACAACAAAAAGCTATGCAGCACTTACCATCAATTCAATCCTCTTAACCTCTGATTTTGACAATTCTGCCTTCTCTTTTGCAAATACAGCTTCAGACTCGGCATTTTGTTTACCTAGTTCTGCCGCTTCCAGAGCCACCTCCATTTGTTTCAAGTGTGCATTGGCCTCACCCATCTTCATCATATTATGAAGTACTTCTCTGCATTGCAAAAGCTCAACAATATAGAAAACTTACAAAACCCACAGAAATCAATCTTCCTGATACAAATCAAAAGGCATGATAAAACAAGTGACAACTGCTTCTCCTTTTTTCTACAATGCCCGACTTAAAAAACAATTTGTAGGCAAAAAAAAAAAATACTAGGCTCAGGCTTCGCTAAATCAATCTGAATGAAAACACAAAGCTATACTCTATCTCAACTACAGAGCATCATTCCCTGTTTGTATCCAGCTCAAAGTATTAGCCAAGCTATTCACCCGGGTTCATTGCCTCAGAGTTATTTAATTCAAGTTACAATTTTTTGCAGCCACCTGTTCAACAGTAATTTGTTAGAAGTACTCTAACTTAACATTTCGAATCAAACAACTGCGGGTCTTAAGTCAAAAGCTTGGTGACTTTTCAGACCAGCCACTTGATCTCTTAGACAAGCAACAAATCTTGTCACATGCCTGCTGTTTGTCAAATGAAAGCCAATGAAATTTCAATTTAACCTCTCCAACTATCCCAAGAAGTTACTCAATTAACAAGATTACCTACACTCAAGAGCCTAGTATGCCAAACTAAGGTCCATTGAGTTTAGCTCGTGAAATAAAACGGACCACAACTATGTTTGAGTTTGGGTCATTTAAATCATGAACGAACTCTTTGGCGAGCCAATCCTGAGCAGCTTACCAGCCACTCAACTCATTTCACAGCCTAAGAAGTGAACCGCAGACATGTAAGCCAGAAGTATGTAGGAAAGTTAGATACATACTTCTGTAAAGCTGCAAACTTAAGGGGTATATCCTCCGCACTTGACACACCAGGAATGTCTTTCATCATCAACTTCCAAGCAGACAATTCATCCTCCAGCTTCTTCACACTCAACTGGATCTCTGAAAATGCTAGTAGTTCTGACTCTGCCCTTTCTTTGCGGCCCTTTTCCTCCAATAATTTCTCCTTCAATAACTCAACATTTTCACGAGTAGTTTTTAATTTTCTCGCTTCACGAACTTCAGACTCCTGACATTGAGCTAATGTGATTCAATTGACACATCAAACAATAAAGTATAAAAAATAGGAGAAAACTAGTAGCAGCATATCCTCAGGACTGCTTACCCCGATGCATTATTGCCACTTCATAAGGTGTGACCACTGACTACAACCCACAACTTAAATCAGATCAATAACACCACACATTACACTTTATTAACTTTGCCATTTTGAGAAACGAATCTTTTAGCTAATGAATTTAATGCTACAGAACTTGACTCTCAGGTTGATTTTTTTGGTTATATGGGCAGACACCTGTACTGAGATAAATCTTTAAACATTGAAATTGTTCATTAAGAATTCAACACTTTTGGGGCACCATTGAATCTTAAGCATTATGTATGTCAGACACTGAAGGACATCAATCTGCCGTGAGGGTTGAGCCAAGTCACACATCCAATGAGCTGCTCATGTTCAAAAGAATCAAAACTCAATTTCTGTGAGCACTAAGATGAGAAGTCAATAAGCTGCTCCCACCATGGCAGAGTCCAGGGAGGAGAGGGGGGAGGGTTAATTCTATGCAGCTTTATCCCCATATGCGGAGGTTGTTCCCGTGACTTGACGCCCAAGTCACAATGGAGCAAATTCACCATTGTGCAAGGGCCATCCTCAACAATAAAAAAATAGAGCCCCTTTCAGTTGCCAAAGTCTACAGGTATAAGAGCATATCCAAACAATGCTACTTCAGAACACAATATTAGTCTGCAAGCTTTATCGTCAAGATATTCAAGATAGATGCAACGAAAACTATTGGCAGCATGAGCAAGTTCTCCTCCAGCTTCACAGTCCAAAGCCTATAAGCTAGGACTGGAACAGCATAAAGGCAATAAGAAAAAGAACAAACACAAAAGCAATGACAAGAGATAACTAGTGTTTTTGATTAAAGGGTTGAAAGGAGACAGGGAAAGCTAAAGAATAAGTGCTTATATTACCAGAGTTTTGCATGGTTCCTTCAATTCACTGTTGTTGTAGACATCGCAAAATGGCAAAGGCATGTCTCACATAGTTGAGATAATGCTTGAAAGTTTGATTCAAATAATCAGAAAAGGTGTGGCGCAGCATTATTTGCATAAAAATAACCACTTTAGACAGAGAAAATAACCAGTTTCAACCAAATAATGATCCAATGGTGATCTCTTTCCCAATTGAAGTCACAAGTCTATGGCTCCACAAGAACCAAAAATTGTTTGTTGCCTTCAACTTTCACATTGTTATTCAACGTGAGACTAGTAAATTGAAGCAAATATAGAAGTCCAATGATTGCAGACATAGTAAGTCTATTTACAATCATACACCGAAGATGTTACAATTTTTTTTCTTTAACTTGGAGGGATTAAGATAGTCATCCTTGATAAAATAAACAATCCAAATTGAATTTGCCATAAGTGAGTGGGCGATAAGTGTGAAAAATTAATCATTGCATCTAAACATGACAATTATGAACTTCATGAAAAATCTGAAATCGTTTTGTTACAATTCAAAAAAGTCGGATGGTCTAGTTTCATCCCTAATGCTGCTTTTACCAATACCCCACTATACACAAGCATAATAAAAAGAACAAAACTTACATAGTGCCTAAGCTCTTCTTGCAAATGCTTCACCAAAATATTAGTTTCCGTCGAAGGAACGTCTTGAGATGTAAGACTTGATAATTTTTTCTCTATTTCACTTTTCTGGTGCAAGCACTGTAAAGTAAGACAATCAAATCATTTTAGCAGAATTTTATGCCTTTAGAGAGTCATCAGACAAGCTGACACCCAAAAGAATAAATGAAATAAAAAAACTATATATGATCAAAAAACAAACAGGTGTACATATTAAAAAATGGAGATACAGACGTGTGCTTTATTATCTATGCGAAGTGACTTTGAAAGACTAATGCAGCCAATCATCAAAGTCAAGAAAAACACATTTATACATGCAATCATAAACAACCTCCAATATCCACTTGAATGAAAAAGTTGTGCTTCCATCATATGAGACACACATTAAGATGCTGACTAGTGTGTACAGAATAAAATAACTCCAAAAGTCTAGTAACCTCATTAAGCCGGTTCCTGAGCTCTTCCAACTGCTCCTTCAGTAACACTGATTCTTTCTCAGCATTATTGGCTTTTAATTCCATTCTTTCAAGCTGGAAACAGAAAATGTAAAAAACCATTTACAAACTTTTATGACACACAACTACTTTGTGATGCTATAAACAATGAACTACTCACATCTGCAGCTATCCTAGAAACCGAAAATTTTGATTCTCTTTTCAGTTGTGCAAGCTCATTCTGAAGACGACTTTTTTCCCTTTCTGTGCTCTCAGAAAGATGAGTCAGTTTTCCCTCTAAAACACTTGCTTGTTCCTCCACTGAAGCAGCTGAAGACTCGGCTTTCTTGCGAAGATTCATCTCATTTTGGAGCTTTAACTACAAATCAAAGGGCATACAACAAAACATGCATGATAAAATCAAACAATAACAGGAAAAGCAGAAAAAAATAAGAAAACATTATCAAAACAAATCTCTAGCACAATGAAATTAGGCAATTAACTGCATCTCCAGCTACCCTAAGCAGTTTGTTAACAAAGTTATATTTAATTTTCTTTTCCATAACGCTTAACAGGATCGAAATATACGCTTCCACCCCTCTGGAGGGTTGCTGGAGATACCACATAAGCTAACCATTGATAGAAGTATTAAATCATAGCATACCTTCCCATTAGAAGAAGATAGCCTCAGATAATGGCGAAAAAGGGATGCTCACTATAAAGATAGATTGGCACATAGAGAGAGATAGAGATGGAGTGTGTGTGTGTGTGTGTGTGTGTGTAATGATAACCCAATGGGTTTTTTTAACTTTTTCTCCCATTTACTCAGTCCAGTTTTGGATTGAAAATATATGACCAACTTAGGTTGGTTGTGTTCTGAGCTCATTGGCAAGGTTCCAACCCAATTGAGAACCAATTCTCATGCATACAGTGGTTAGTATATGGCTGCTTATGCAATTACATGTCAAGCCAGCGATGTAATCTGTATTCTACTCTTTTTTTTTACTGATTAAAAAAAGGGTGGGGACAAAGGAGAGTGCCCAAAGACCACCCCGATAGGCCTTCACTAGTGAGATCATGAGACCCCTGATCGAGCCTGTTATATCTCTCGAGAACGAACCTAACTAGACTAGTATAACAGTCAACCACTAAACTCCAATGCATAATTATCAAAAGCGTACAATTTGAGATTCGAATCGTACGATTCGGTTGGATATAGGCACAAAACTATTTGTATCTTATACGAAAATCGCTTTAAAGTTGAATCACACCTGAATCGTACGATTCGATTCATATTAAAAGAATCGCACGATTCAGTTACTTTTTTTTTAAAACCCAATTTTTTTGCAAAACAACGTTATTTTGTCCGCTAAACAGTAAAACAACATTGTTTTGTCCGCTAAACAAAAAAACAACGTTGTTTTGTTTGGAGAGAATCCCACGTCCTAATAAAAACTTGGTCTTTTTGCTCGTTCTCTTTCTCGCACGTTGTCTAAAGCTCGCCTTACATTGTCTGAAACTAAAGGTCACAGCTAAAGCTCTTGCATCATCAACTGAAAGAATGCCTCATGCTCCTCCTCTTCTTAATTTTCTTTTTCTTCTTAACAGTAAACAAACTGTATCATATTTGTTTTCTTCTTGTTTTAATTAAATTTTTCTATCTCCTATCACCATATTTCAGAATAAATTTTGATTTTTGCTCTCAATTTTTTTATGGGTAATTTGCTAAGTTCTAATTTTTGTTTCCAAATATTGACTTGTATGGTTTCTCTCAATTGATTTTCTTATTTATTTTTTTTCCATTCATGTTTGTAACCTAATTTATACCGGTGTCACTGTTTTGGTTCTTGAATAGTCATGATTTTTTAATGAGTTTTTTTTTCAAATTGTTGAATTTGAAAATGGTTAAGCAAAAAATGAAAATGAGGTAAAAGACTAGCGACTTTCCATTTAGACGACGCGATTATGTTAATTGATTATTTTTAGAATGGAATAATGTTCAATATTCAATATTTTGTCTAGTTTAAATATGCAGATATTATTTTTTATTTTTGTTTAAATTTTGTGTCGAATCTCACGATTCATGATTCGATACAATTCACAGTTCTCAAATTTAGAATTTCGATTCATGATATGAATTGCGATTTGATAACTATGCCCCAATGTGAATACCCATACTCGAACCTCAACCTCTCGGTGAGAAGTTCGGCCAGTACTCCACTGGACCACCCCACTCGGTGGTGTCTATATTTGACTTAATAAAAAGAATACAAAATGGAGCTTTCTTCCTCATTGCAACTGTTGAGTACCTACTGTCAGCTTTCAGCAACAAGCCTCTCACAGGTTGATAGACAAATATAAGATAGGATATAGATACAGCATGCTAATACTATTTGCAACAGTTTTGGAAGCAAGCCAATAACTAAATGAAGGTTTTCTTTGTTTTTAGACAAGCCTGCAGATACTTCATTTTATGTTAATCATGAGTCTTAAAGCCACTTCACTATTTGTTCCAAGACCAAGAATCAGCAAACACCAACCCAAATTCTTGCTGAGACAACTCGATTCTATGTATCCCATGGTGCAGTTACAGCCTACAGGTTAAGATCACAAACCGATGTTGGCGATCAATTTGGTAACAAACAACCCAACCCCATTGCAACACCAAGACGCTAAAAATTGAACCACATGATAAAGATGCTAGTGACCAAAAAGTGTAATTATATGCTTCAATATATTATATTTACATACAACTAAAGAAAAGAAAAAGGGGGGAAATCATACCACAAGGGTCCAGGTACACAGATGAAACAAGAAATGGTGGCCTTCTAATTTATAGAAATTTTATGCTTCATAAGGTCATGAAAAGTCGTTGCATATTGACGATGATAATACAAGGACAATACTTAGAAACTCCTCCATTACTAATGTATTTTCACCAACCTCAACACTCCATATTCTGCAGCAAGAGGCATGTTTCCTTTTCATATACCAATATACTGATGTTGTTTCACAGGGATAAGGATCAAAGGATAAACCTTTTGAGCCTATCAAAGAAGAATCTAGGGGGTTCTCCAAAAACAATGAAATGTTTCCATCATCATGCTTGCAGTTTCACATTGTATTGGAACTCCCATATTTTATTGATAATTTATTGATAAGAAGCGACATTTTATTACAAGATACAGAGTATGGAAAAAGGATGCAACGGAGGAAAAGACCTCCAACCGAAAACTAAAGGGCATGGAACTAAATGATTTTCACTGATCCATCTCCTAAAAGAAGGATACAATTACAGAAGTATACAGAAGAAATAAAAGAACAGGAAGACTTAAAAAAAAAAAAGGTTAAACCTCAAGTTCGCTGGACAGTTGTATTTGTTTTTTAAGTCGTTCATGAGAGTCATTGACCTCTTTCAAGAGCTGCTCCTGCAGCGCTTGTTCCCTTCCTTTAGCAGCAGCAAGTTCTTGCTCCGCATAGAGAAATTGATCTCGAAATTTTTTGCGCTCGGCATCTGTAACAAGGAAAACTTGGAAGTCATGTTTCAAGCTGGCTTTGATGGATTTTATAACTTGAGAATTTGAAAGCAGATTGAAAAGAAAAAGGCAAGGACAAAAATGGAAAAGCAAGAATATCATTCGACCATTGATGTAAATGTAACATTTCAACAGGATCCTAGGACTTATAAAGGAGTGGTTCTGCAGAAAAAACCCCCATAATTAGCTTTAGCTTGTAACTTAGTTATTAATATGGTATTTGAGTAAGCAAGTCCTATGTTGGAGCCAAATCAACTCCCTGAGAGTATATAAAACAGCAGCGTGCACTCGCACCGCCTCCCTAAAAGATAAAATTCTTTCACATGGATGTCCCATCATGGGAAAACAAAGACGAGGGAGACTAATGAAACAAATAAACAAGTTACAACTTTGTTTATGAGCATGAACTTAAAGAAATGTGTTGTCGATGGTAAGTGTTTCTCAATGCAATGTATATTATGATACACTCATTAAAATCCATTATTCCTGACTAGGGATTAAATCATTGTTCATGGTTCCTCTACTAATGAGCCTTTTTGTGTCACAACCAATGTTACCTGGATCGTGGGTTGCTTTGGCACGTGGTACGGGTACGGATACACAATACAACACTTTCTTAGATACGCGTTAAGATGGGAGTAAGCTTAGTTGGTACGGTATTTTAGATTGCTATTCGTTTTAGAACTCTTATATAAATTATTTTCACTACTATACAACATTATATATTATAGAACATCTATAAACACTAAGTTAGTTACCATTTATTTTATAGTTGTGCTTGATTTTTTATTATCTAAAATAATTATAAATCTATATACATGTAGTCAATTAATATGTATTTTATATTTATTTTATATGTTCTAAAGTAAAGAACGTCTCTAAGCACTAAGTTAGTTACCATTTATTTTATAGTTGTGCTTGATTTTTTATTATCTAAAATAATTATAAATCTATATATATGTAGTCAATTAATATGTATTTTATATTTATTGTATATGTTCTAAAGTAAATTGCTTTAGGGTTATTATTATAATTTGGGGTTGTCCATTTTGGTGATCTGAATCAAAAACCCACCCCGTTTGGGGTCGATGTACTCAAATCGTGGGTTGTCAAGATTTTAGTGAATTGTGGTAACCATGGTCACAACCCTCATTACCATTTCGCACTACATTATACCACTCATTTTCAATAAGGAGTGGAAAAATAAACCATGCCACTACTTTAGTCCAAAATACACACTGAAACCTTCAGCCAAAAATTGATCACATGTCACCCAAAAATATGAAGACTAGTTTTGTTTCTTATTTTTGTATAGGAACTTAGGAAGCAATGGGTTCAACTTTTGTGCTACCTGGCCTTAGTTAACAAATGTAAAAATCTATTTAAGAAACTGTTAAACTGTAGCAGAACCAAAGAAGTCTTCATATTATTCTGCAACAGTCCAATTTCAAAAACTCACCCGTTTTGCAAAAATTGTCATTCAGTTCCTCCAACTTAGATTGATAATCATGTGCTTGTTTCTCTGCACTGCTTAAGGCATCAAAAAACTCTGACTTAACCTGCAGTATTGTCAAGTTATTCCTGGAACCAAAAGCAAAGTTCAACACATAAATGTTTTAAAAAAAAAAGGCACATAGAACACGAAAAAATTGCATCCACTACCCACAATTTGCAACAAAAATTGCACATCATATAATTACGAGAAGGTCAGGGAAATGGGAGTCACTGCAAATAGAATAAGCCCAGAAAAACCTACTAGTTTTAGCTAGTGTTCTTATAATCTGTATCTCGGGTGGTAGATTTTGGTTGTTTGTTCTCCACATGTACAAGGAGCACCCTTTATGTGCTTCAAATGAATATTTGCTGAACTAGCATAATGAAGTTGCTAGGAGGTTTTGGACGCTTGTGTCCTCGCCATTTTGACGCTACATAGATGATGCCAACCACGGTTGTGGGCTCGTTATGGTGTTGGAAGAGAGGACATGGTAGGAGGTGACGTTTGGTGGTTTAAGTGCCACCACTTCATCTATGGCGGAGTATTTGGCTGGAGCAGAACCAGATTAATCTCGGAGATTATGAGGCATCGCTCTTCGAGTTGAAGATAAGTTATTTGGGACTTGGGTACTACTGGTCCTATCAATAACAATCGATGCACAGCTAGAAATTATAACATATAAAAGCCCCGTTTCCAAGACATGTAACTCATTTCACAAAATTAAATTTTGATTGCAGAAAATCACAAAATTGCTTCGAAACCTGAAATAAACTAGCTCAATAAAGAGAAATTCAATGAATCAGTACTTGTAAGTAGAAAACAAGCCTCGTTCATTCAATCTCAAATTGGGAAGAGAAATAAAAGGGGGGTTAGGGTACCATTTGACGACATTGGTAAGTGCAGAGCATTTGGTCGGAAGTAATATGATCATGAGAAGATTCCGGCGCCGTAGGATCCTCGTAGATGACCAAACGGCGATCGGAGTTAGGGCTATCTTCAGGTGGCCTCGAATCGGCCCTTCGTTTTCTAGGTGGTGGTGTCCTCAGCATCATCGTCTCTCCGATACAGATATCCCTAGGGTCTCTCTCTCTCTCTCTCTCTCTCTCTCTCTCTCTCTCTCTGTGCGCTTTGCAAAGAAAGGCTACTTCAAAATGAAGAGCGCCATTTCTCGCTTGTTGGCGTTTGCGCTTAAAATGGAAAGCAATCTCTATTAACATTTTTCATTGTTTTATGATAAAAAAAGAAGAGGAAAACTCAAAGAAGAAAATATTAGGGTAAGCTTCATTTACACCCCCAGTAGCTATTTATATATTCAATGATACCCTATGTATCTTCTGAAATTTCACTGAGGAGTTGTCTACTAACGGTGTTAATGGAGGAGGTCATTTTATATAAAATACCCTTACACATGGGCGAAACTAGCATAGCCCCTTGAATTTTTTTTTCTAAATATTACCTACATAAAAATTCATAAATTTTTATTATATTTGAATTTGTCCACCCTATATTATTTTTCTGTCATATTAATTGATATAAATATCTAAATGACATAAATTTTCAGTCATGCTTCAAACACGTAATGGACATATTCAAATAAATTTTAGACATATTTTTATAATTTTTAGCAAAATTATGAAATTATTTTAATATTTAATAAAAGTTAGGATCATTATGAAATAAATTATAGGATTATTTAATAGGTCTATAATGGAATTAAGAGTCATAACTTAAAATTATAAAATTATTTGGATTTAAAAAAAATAAATATAATTATGTTTTATTGACAAAATTATTTTAATTAGACCAAAATGAGTGATTGAGAGAGAAGAGAAATAAGTAATTAGTGAGGATGTGATTCTCGACTATTTTGTAACCCTCTTGCAACTATTATATTCTCTAGGGATATGTGACTAACCTTTATTTGAAATCCACTATAATAATATTTGACTCTCTTGACACTTTTTGACCAATTTAAAAATTATACTTGAAGTCTACTATAACCATTAAAAGTTTTCAAACCTAGAAAGAAAAAGTGGCCCTACTCAACTAAATTGTTAAAACTACGTAAATATCTATTGACCTATTTATTTGTGACTTTAACATTAATTTTATCAATTGCATTCGAGTATTTTGAGATATAATAAACATAACATAATTTATAATAAATAGGTAATTAATAATTTGAATTAATATAAAATAAAGATATTCTTAATGATATTAATAATTAAGTTAATATATAATGCTTTTCAAAAATATAAAAAAGGTCGAACCGCAAAGATCTTCGTTGTTTCTTCTACAACTAGTCACAGAATTATAATTGGTGGGTGGAGTAGTTATAAGGTTTGTTAAGTAAAGGGAATCTTCAAAAGTTTAAGAAAATATTAAGTCAAGATTTTCACAGTGAAATTTCAGAAGATGCAATGGATGTCATTAAATATATGGATAACAATAGGGGTGTGGATGAAGTTTACCCAAAATATTATAGAATGTTTTTTGAGCCAATTAAACATTATTATTAATTCAACGATTATAATAAAATTATATCATTATGTTAATAAAGTAGATTAAAATTTATTTTATTTTTTACAAAATAACAAAATAGAACCTTCAGAGAGAGGTAAGAAGTATATTATAAATCTTTAAAGCATTTTCAATTGTGACTCAAATTTTTACTCAAATTTAAATTAATATTTAAGTAAAAAGTTTAATTTCATACAAAGAGCTCTAATGAAGAAACAAAAAATTAAAGAAGAAGAAACTCAAATTTAAATAAAGGCAAACCCAAATTTATATGAGAATAAAGATAACCATTGAATCTTTAAAAGATAGGAAAATCTCATCTTTGAAGATTTGGATAAGAATTTTAAGTCTCCCATAATTTGAGTAAAAAATTGAGTCTTCTTTGATTTATTATAAGTTTGAGTCAAATGTTAAAGTAAGTACTGTAATTTGTAGGATCAAGCAATATGTGCCCTACTCTTTGGGTGTGTTTGGGTAATGGGGTGGGATATGATAGGTTTTCTTTTTCTATATCCTACCCCCATCAAAGTCAAACTCACGCATCCACTTTAAAACCATAACCCAAGATTATATCAAATCTTAACCTTTATTTGGGAAACAAAAATATAATTCAGTGGACCCCATAGATTACACAAATAATTTTGTAATAGTTTACCATTATACTCATGACTATATTCATTCCAATCCAAACCAATCATATCCTATGTTTGGTTAATCCATCCAAGCTGAATAAAATTATATATTTTCCAAATATACATAAAAACATATAAAAATAAAGAAAGTTATATATATATATATATATATATATATATATATATATATATATATATATATATATATATATATATATATATATATATATGATGACAATGAGAGAAAGACAAACAACCTTGCCTTAAAACAATATGATAAAGCAACCAAAACAATGAAAATATAAAAGTAGTCTCTAAGACTTGACTTGAAAAAAAAAACCCAATGCAGCAACAAATGCTTGATTACAAAATCTCCTTTTAACATACATTAATACATAATAACATAATGTTTTTTTTTATTTTTAAATAAATCAACACTTTATTTCATTTGCCCAAAAATTACAAGAATCAACCCCCATTTATCAGTCATGGAAAAATACAAAGAATCAAAGAATTACAATGTCCTTCCTAAACGCCTTAACCCCTTCTTGATCCTGTAACATCAGCAGTTTTGCCTGCAATGGAATGACCAAGTCCAGGGGAAAAATCAGCAAACCAAATCTGCTTGACAGCTGAATTTGCCAAAAAATCAGCCAAGCAGTTTGCCTCCCTATACACATGAACCAAACTATTCTGAAAAAAATACAAAAAATGTGTGACGCTCTTAAAATCGGTGGTCCTTTTTCAACCATTGATCACCTAATAATCCATGGAAGTACCCGTGATTGCCACACAACTCAACATCACATCAATAACATTCCCTTAACTTGGATCATCACCCCACACGTGTAACCCATGTACATTATACCATTTGACCAACCAAGGTCCAATATACCACTATTTATCCTCATTTGATGTTCATTTATATCCTTGGAACCAAAGATTCCATCATCCAAAAGTATGGCAAAGCAGTATTAAAGTTTTAAATTTTTGAAAAACCTACCAATAGGTTTTGTCTACTAGAAAAGTTCTACCAATAGATTTTGCCTGATAACAAAGTTCTGCCTGTACGCGAACCTACCAATAGGTTCTACTGGTAGATGTTGCCCACTGGACAGCAATCTACCGGTTGGTCTTGTCTAGATTTGGCTGTTTCACCTGTTTTTTATTTTCAATTCATTTCAAACATATTATTTCCATCCAAAACCTACCTGAACTCATATAACACTATATTTGCACTTCAAGCATAATTCATACTAGTTCTTTAGCAATCATTTACATACGATTACATACTCAAACACATAAATTTTCACAATGTTTTACAAAATATGGAGTAAAGGCCACAAGTCGGCCTCTCTTCATCCTCGAGGCCCCGAATGAGCGTCATCCACCGATGTATATTTCGCACCTGAAATTTTTTTCCCATATAGAGTGAGCCACACTCAATAAAGTATCCTCTACAGAGGCTACTCCCCCAACGCTGATGCATATGCAATATGCGCATGTACAATCAACAAGCATCATCCATTCTAATTTAGTATATGCAATTCCATGTTGAAATTCTACCATGTCATACCATAAAATGAGATGAGACTCACTCATGCAATATATCTTGAGCCTTTCTAACTCCCTTCACCCCATGCAATGCTACATGTATGAAAAATCTAGGGCATTCCAAGCCTCCGTCATTGATGTTTCACATCGAATGACTATTTTATAAACAAGTTCATGTATCTTTATGTAACACCCCCCCCACTACCCAGCAGGATATTGTCCTCTTTGGCACAGGGTCACGGAACACCGTTCTCCTCCCCTGCCCTCAAGGGTTTGTTCCTCCCAGGGGTTCCCTGGGAAAAGGCCTCTTGCAAGGTAAGGGCTGAAGGCTTACTTATAAGCCCAGCAACTCCCCCCTCCGTAACCGATGTGGGATACCAGGATCTCACAATCCACCCCCCTCAGGGCTGCACGTCCCCGTGTAGCTAGGTCACGGACTACCGTTCTCCTCCCTCATACACGCTGACCCGTGCAGGGCCCCACACTCGGCACCGCCAAGGGGTCGGCTCTGATACCATTTGTAACACCCCCCCACTACCCAGCAGGATATTATCCTCTTTGGCACAGGGTCACGGAACACCGTTCTCCTCCCCTGCCCTCAAGGGTTTGTTCCTCCCAGGGGTTCCCTGGGAAAAGGCCTCTTGCAAGGTAAGGGCTGAAGGCTTACTTATAAGCCCAGCAACTCCCCCCTCCGTAACCGATGTGGGATACCAGGATCTCACACTTTATTTGGGTATTTGGATTCTCGGAGTCTTACCGCCGGTTCTGCACACTGTTACACTTTTTCGGAATTGCACCTCAGGAGAGTGTATGAACCAAGTAGCGGGTCTTGCACCCGAGGACGTGTCTAGCCCTTCTTGTCATACCCGACACAAGTTTTTCATGCAACATGTGACTAAGTCAGATATTCAATCTAACATTTTCGAATCCACCCATCAACTACCAAGTGTGGTGTTTGATTAAACCATGTACACACACACCCACACTCATGCATAAATGCCCATGAATGTGATGTCAACTTCATACCCAAAATGCAATGAATGTCAAATGAGCAATTTAACCGCACATCAAAATATCTCATGACAATGTATATCTTAAGCATATAATTACCACAGTTTATCATGGTGCTAATATATTAACAACATGCATCAAGAATAATTCACAAGTATGTTATCACACAATCTATGTCAATAACATACTTTATTCACAAATGCATAATATAAACACATAGCATGCCCATATAATACCAAATTTCATGAAATTACACAAATAATTTCCACATATTAATTTCAAGTTAGGAATTTATTTTAAATCATTCTATACCAATTTTCTCATTTTCATAGCAATAGGTAAGTGATATATATACCTATTCATCTACCCATTCTATACGGACATCCTAGGTTAGAAAATAAACCTAAGTAGGAGGGAACCTTACTTCTTCAAGCGTAAAACGAAGAGTAGAATTTCAAGAAGACCTCTCAAGTCCCAAAACTCTTGATTTTCTCAAATCTCCTCTTTGAATCTTTGTTGAAATCCTTCGTTCTTGGTATGGTTGCGTAACTCTCATTGCGGTGATCGATTTTAACTCTTGGTCTGAGGGATTCCGACAATCAGAACTCCGTAGATCGAAGAAAGAAAGGTCAAAATTTCTTTTTCTTTTCTCTCTTTTCTCTCTTTCTGTTCTAACGTGAGAAATCTGATGAAAATAGGGAGAAACTGAGATATTTCTCTATATTTATACCCTTTAATTGTGCGGTCCACATCGCGTTGCACGTTTTCTATTTTCGGGTTCATTTTTTGTCCCGAAACAACTTAATTTTGTCCCGATTTAAGTTTAAATTATTTTTATATGAACTTAAATTAAATTATAAGAAATTTTATAAAATTTATTTTTTGGGACGTTTTTGAGGTCATCCGATATTCAATTGTCTTGTAAAACGTAAAAAATCAGACTATCTCAGAATTCGATAAAAATTATCTAGACAATTAAGTTTCGTAAGACAAATCTAACGGTGCGGTCCATTTTGTCATCTAAGATCTAGAAAAATACGAGTTTTCAACCCGCACTTTAGTGACAAATTACCGTTTTGTCTTTTTTTGTAAAAAGTTCAAATTTACCCGGATTTTACAAAATAGCTTAAAATTATTTTACACTATATTCCAACATCTTAGTCTCCTCACAGTTCAGCTCTTGGCTCTTTGATCAATCACTACCTTCCTCAGCCTTGCAGTAGGCATCCTAGTCTGATCCTGTTGCAGAAGTAGCCTGCCAGACAATGGAGAAAAATTATTAGCAGAGAAAAATATAAATACATAGGGTGGAAAACTTTGCCAGTGAAGACGTTGTAATGGAGAAAGAATATGACTCGCCCTCAAAAAACAATGTCTGTGTTTGTGCATGATGGGGAGAAACAATATGCAGCTAAGAAAAGAAGGTAAAAACAATATTAAAAATAGCTACTTTCAATGAATGATTATAGTAAGAGACATAGAAATTGAATAATAAACAGAATGCAAGCATAGACATGACTTCTTATATTTCCCCTGACACTCTCATGTACTTGTTAGAACAATGGGTCTCTGAGGGAACATTTTCGAGTATTCAAAAGAGAGCCTATCCAAGTTGTGCACCAAAACGAAATTACAACAAAACAACTTACATTACCATAATTTGAATTTACTACCCTCATTGAAACTATGCATTTCATACACTACTCATCACAAATGGCAACTAATTTCATGACTGTAAGGCATTAATGGCAAAAGGGCTACCTAGTCTTAAATTGAAAACAATCTCGAGAGAACTCACAAGTGAGCCAAGAATATTATCATGTCAAGGTAGGATTAACCTGCGAAGGACAAATGAAGGGCTTGTTGTTTTACAAGAAAAACAAATGACAAGCAAATCGATTTGTGGCACATGCAAATTCATTTCATCACCATCAAAATCGGCATTGTATCAATAGCAAATCGATTCATTAAATCTCAATGTACACCAAGGCATTTATCCTCGCCTGCATGCACAAAATAAGAAAATCTAATATAATATCAATATAAGATCACCCTTTCATACATTTCCATTTGAACAATTGTAATCACCCTATGGCGCATGATTGACATTTGACGCAAACTTGGTTGTTTGTTAAAAAGAATTATGTCACCGTCTTCCAAATGATGATCAACTATGTAACCAAATTTCAATTCATCAACATAAAGCTTTCTGGAAGCAAACATTAATGCTCTGTAGCATAACAAGTGACCTATATTAATGCAAAACATACAAAAATGTAGAAAATAATGACAAATAAGAGTCCTTACATTGAGGTACCATTAGGCTTTCTGAGAAATCTTGCACCGGGGTATTTGTTAGCCACATTACAGACACACTGCCTCAATTTCACTATATTATGATGGGAGACATGCTCAGGATAAGTTAAAAGTCAAGCCATTAAGATAGGAATTGTTACCTAGACTTGATAAACACGTTAAACAAAACATTTAAACTAATACTTGAGAATCAATTTGATCAAATACAACCTTGAGCACAAATTAAGAACATGTCAAACAAATGAAAAGGAAACCATTAAATCTTTGGCAGTCTGAACAATAATTTTACTTAGACCAACCATTTTTACTAACAATCAATTATAAAACAAAAGGTACAAGAACAAATTTTGCACTTAATGCCACACACAACAAAATTAAACCCACAAATCCACGAATTTACTATAATACTAGAGTGATCAAACAACTCTGTCTCTATCGATTGATCTAAAAACTACTGAAATAAGTCATTGGCTATCAAGTTCACCTTGGCGAGTTTGCCCAAGTACATACACCCCGAGTTTTTGTTACATGACAAATGAATAGGTCAATCATCATCAATAACTATGACATTATCTTCCCTCCTCCTCGAATTTACTGATGGGCATGATCCAGCACTGCTATCAATGTGTTGTTGACTTGAGGTTAGTACATCGTTCTTTAAAATAATTTCCAACATTGAGAAGTTTGGAGAAGGATCCAAACAATAGTTAAAAGCAAAACCATCATCCTATAATAAATGTGTCAAGTTATAATATAGAACCATAAAATTACCGACATGTATGAGTAATAAAACAATGGCACACTGACACGAACATGAAACAAATTAATTAGAATCACGTACTTGAATGAAATCCAAACCACCAGACTCTGGGCCTTTAACAACACGCGTAGTTTGCGTGTCCCAAACAAATATTCCACTATTTAACATCTCATCAATGCTTTTATATTGGCGCTCCCAGAAAAGGATTAGCCTCAACATATCACTCATAGACAGATGAAACCTAGGCATCCTTCGTCGCATACGTTTAAAAGGTGCATCAATTAATCTTTTTGAATACCTGCCTACTGATGAGAACATAATATTGCATATTTAACGGCCTCATTACATGCATTTTAACTCAACTTTTGCATCTAAGTACTTAGAGTTAGCCGCAATTATAAATAATGTTGAATTTTTGATGTTGCAGGTAATTATAGTGTAAACAATGGATTTTAGAACCTTGCAACTAAGTTTGAATGAGTGGTGAAGAGATGGACAAATTTAATGAGGTTTGGGAGGCTTGGAAGGTGAAGAAATCAAGAAAAATGCAATTTGGAAGGTTTAGCCCACTGGTTTCCCAAAGTTTTGACACAGTACTGCTGTTTTTTTCATTTTTGACCATGATCCACTTCGAATTTGAAACAGTGCAAAACATGACAGTTGTAGATCTAGATGTCTTATGTATTATGTCAAAATATCAATTCAATCAGAAGGTTGGATCAAAAGTTATGAGAATTCTACGAAAATTGGTCCGGAGTAGAAGAGTACCGGTACGGTTTGGCCTCTGGTGTTCGGGGTACCGGTACACAATACTGGTACGGTTTGCTGAACAACCCCAAATGCTTACATTTCATGCTCCACTTGCTTGGGGGTCCCATCATTGATTCTCCCACTTCTCCCCTGACTTCCCTTACATATTTACATGCCTCTTACATCCTAGTGGAAGACTTTGAAGGCTATTGCATTTATGAGGATGAGAGAGGAAGGGGAAGCTTGGGGAGTTGCTAGGCAGGCTGCTCCTAGCCTATCCAAGCCATCATCTCACCTCCCATTGATGGGAGGCCTGCACACACAGGCTAGGGGAGCCTCGTGGACGAAAATGTATCACTACTTTACCATATATTCAACATTACACAAGCTTTAAAAGGGTGGCTACCTAAGCTTAGGAGTAGTTCAATGAAGAAGATGATGAATAGTGTAATAGAAGCTTATGTTTTTTGCAATTTCTTCACTCATTTCATTGCAGTAAGTGGTAGCTCTCTTGTAATCTTTATTTCTTGCATTGTAATCTCCTTTATTTCAAGTTTAGTTACATGTTCTTCAATCCACCATTGTTGCTTCCAAGTTTTCTTCATTTCTTGCTTTAAAATGGGTATTGTATTTCTTTCTTTATAGTTCAAGTTTTCTTGCTTTAAGTTAAGTTTCAATCTCCATTTCGTCATTATGTCTCTTTATATTACGCATTTGTTTCTTGCTTTCATGACTAGCTAGATTTTAAGTTGGTTAATCCAAGGGAGACCTCCTCTTGGGTTTTTCATTTCGACTCATTTTCTTTCCTCCTCTCGGTGTACGATGATTCAATTTGACTGGGTTAAGAGTAGATGTGGTTATGAGTCTTTGATATTCCGTAGGCCTAATCGCGATTTATGCTTGGATCCTCACCATCTCGTCCCTAGCTTCCCACGAATCAATCGTTCACCTATGCACCATTGGAGGAAGGTTTCGAGCTGAGTTGGGATCCTATTGGAATGACCCTTTTGGATTAGCCAACACTTGTTTTCTTGCATTTTCATTAAAAACAAAACTCACCAAAACCAACTACAAGATTTTACATTTTTTTTCCTTTTTCAACAAAATCACCTTCAATAGAATTCCATTTCTTCCCTGAGGAGACGACCTTGAAATACTTTTTCAAGTAAAACACGACACTTAAAAGACTCCTTGCGCTTGGGGAGCACTTTTGTTCACACACATATTTTGTGCATTGACATATTTTGTTCATTTCATTCATCCACATTTCTGTTGTCCCATTGCTTGCATTGAACCCGAGGGAGAGTGACACTCCTTTCACACATAAGCCATATATACATTTAAGGATGATGTGTGGAGATTAGGGGCTACAACGAAATACATCAAGCACCTGCTACAAGTAATTTCCCGCGATTCTTAAAGTCAACTAATAAGTCAAGTATGACATCAACTTCATCCTTAGTAACGTCGGGTAGCTTCATTGTGAACTAAGACCTCAACAATTACAAAAACAAAATATATTTTCAAGTCATCATCAACAACCATACATACGTAGGAAATATCCATATGGATAGTCCAACATAAAAGTTCTTAAACAAGTTACTAAGTCATGCAAAAGTCTTCACAAACCTACATATGATCAACATACATAATTCATCATCATCTACCCAAGAAGAAGTAAAACATCTAATTAATAAGTTAAAGATCTAATTAATAAGTCAAACATCCAAAACACCCACATAATACATAAGTTGCTAAAGTTAACGTGACACATGGGTCAACCAAAATTAAGTTCACAAGCAGGGCACGGATAGCTTTACATACGACCTTGATAAACATCTAAATCAGGCTATAGTATGCTACCAACCCAGAGTGCTCGCTCTTCCATGGGCAAGCTAAAGAAAATGTCAACTGTGATGTTATCTGAAGCAATTTTGTATGCTTCCTCGTGTCGGTGTGCCATTGTGAGGCCATCTATTTTCGACAACTCTGCTAGGATGACACGTCTACTTGTAGATGCATCTTGCTCTTAGCCTACTCTCGGTACAATGCTTGCTAGTTGCTAATTGCTAGTTGGTTATCGCTTGAACCCGGGAGAGTGAAACTCCTTTCACACATAAACCATATATACATTTGAGGATGATGTGCAGAGATTAGGGACTACAACATAAAACATCACCAAATACCCTACATATCTCGAAAAGACTTGTAGCCATTGAATTGCTTAATCACTAGATTTTATTTTTTTGGTATTACGTGTCTGTGGGGTGACATTCACACCCTCCCGGCCTTGAGTTACACTTTGCGAGTGGTTAATGTCATCTGTTCTCCCAGTTGGATGAGCCTCTACATCGGCATCCTCAGGAACATCCCCAACAACTGAATTGTCTTCGATCATTTCCTCTAGTCCTTGTGCAAACTCTCATGTTGCCATATCTTTCCCAAATATAAGGACCCAATCATCATACAATGGCCATGATCTACCACACAGCCCTTTCACATTCTTGTCTTTCTACATTGTCAATAAAAAAATTACTAGGGTATAACATATACAAGTCATCTTGGTTTACTATTATTAATGGATGCAAGGGAGTAGTAAAACCTTCAGGTACTCCACCCATATATCTTCACCATACACATCCACTCTCTTGTTGCAATCATTCCATCCAAAACCATATGAGCTTGGCATTGAATACAAAGAGTTTTACTGCTTTTTTGAGGCTTTGATTTTTGACTCAATATGTGGTGAGGCTCGAAGGTCAGATACTGGGAATGCATCTTTAATGTTGTGCTCTAATGTTTGAAGATAACCCGGGCAAAATGTGCCATTTTGACACTTCCATCCATTGACACAAAGTTCTTTCAAAGCTTGAATGAGAGTAGCCTCCTCCGCGACAGTCCATGTTCGGCATGGGCCACGCTTTACTTGGCAGCTTCCACCAACACTTGACATAATCTACTAACATACATACATGCCACATACAATTAAATAACCAACAAACACCTGATTCATATATGAGTTGGATAAAGTAATCATAAGAAAACACAAATAGTTCGCATAAATTCAACAACATAATTGGTCCATTACTACAAATGTAGTCAAGCAATGAGCCACCCCTACTTTCACATCATTCATTGTACATATCATTAGCTAGTTGGTTTCTAAACGTAGTCCATTCATTAGATGTGTCAACCATGTCGATCACATCCGGCTCTATATCACCATGACCATCGACCAGAACATCTTCTAAAAACTCATCTTCCAATGGATCGAATGCCATTTCATTTCTAACCAAGTTATGCAACAAACAACATGCAGTAATGATTCGATTGTGTGCGCGTAAAGGGTACTGGCAAGACGTCCTTAGGATTGCCCAACGATTTTTGAGTAAGTTAAAACAACGTTCTATAACATTCCTCGCCATCGAATGCCTAAGGTTGAATTGCAGTTGTCCATTCAACCCATTGTTGAACATGGTATCTTTGGCCCCTAAATGGAGCTAAGAACCCTTCGCCACTAGTGTAATCGGCATCCACTAGGTAGTAGGTGCCTACATAAAAATTGTGGTTTCGTAAGAATAGGCCAACTAATAATGAAGCTAGAGAAATGAGGTTAGTGGTCATATATAACTTACCCCGAAGCCCTTTCAATCCATTCCTCCTTGTTACCGCATCTCATAGTATCCTAGAACTAGCCAACCGGGCAAGACATAAATGAATTTCATATCTTGGGAGCACACACCAAGGGCATTTGTTGAAATGTCACCGTGTCTATTCCTATATCTTGCTTGGTGAAGCATTGGTACTCTTGCTCTAATGTGCGTGCCATCTAGTGCTCCTACGCAATTCTACAACACAAACATAACAAAACATATTTAAGTCAACTATTATGTAAATTACATTCTATCCAATCACATTAAACAATCATATAGTTCCCTTACCTTAAACCACTTCCACTTATTATCTGTACAGTCGTCAATAACTGGCTCGAGATTCTTCAATATTACACGATGTAACTTAATAATTGTCTTCAACACAGCATTGAAATGCTTGCTTACAGTTTCACCAGATCTAAGAAAGTTGAACTTTATTGGCTTATTCTTCACATCGTGACCCAATATATTTAGGAACATAGCCACCATTTCTTTAACACTTACATATCTCGTGCGATTTAACCCACCAACTTGTTCGACCAAATTACAAAGAATGCGAAAATGTGTGTCTATCCATCCTAAGTTGTTCTATACAATTGATGTCACTCTCACCAATTAGACGACACAAGTGTTCAAGTTGCAATTGATTTCTACACAACGACCTTGCTGGTTGAGATTTTGATCATCTCTTCTTTTCCCATAACACTACTATAAGGATGATAAACAAATAGAACATTACTATCATCTCTCTTCTTGTTCTATCCAACACAACAATCAATCTAGCGATGTCATTAATATGGTTTGACATTTTATGCCCTTGCAATTTCATGTACAATAATGAAGTCAATATTGAATGTTATACGCATATAGCACACTTTAAGCTAAGCACAAGCAAAAAGAGTTGGACATACACTACTTTCTAGCATTTTTTTACAAGATAATTTACATTATTTTCAATATTCTAAGCTACCATGTTTGCCTCAACATATACATAAACAATTTCAGAATCAATAAAGAATGAAACAGAAACATATATGGATCTCTGGGTGAAAAATTACCCATTTCATGGTCCTATTCTTCCAAACTCACAGGACCACATGACATCATAATACCACATTACAGCAATTCATTTAGGTAAAATTAATGTTTCCAAGTTTTAGTGAGGGAATCAAAGCATTTCTTTTTTTTTTTTTGGGTCTAGAAAAAGATGGTTGGGGGAGTGAAACCAATGGGTTAACAATGTAAATCCAATAAATCATTCGAAATGTGGAAAGTGAGCACCAAAATAATCGTAGAGACTTCTCTAGAAAACCAAACTAAGTATGCATTCTTGCTCAGTACTCAATTAACCAACCACTAATTACTTATCAAACCTAACCACTTATATCAAAATGGTCATCAAAAGCCACAAGAAAATCTAACCACACAGTCCAGATTCATGAACCAGACTTGGTTTCCTATCTTTTTAGAACTTTAGGATAGAGAGGTATGAGTCTAGAATAGATCTGTTCAATTAAGGTTGTGGAATCAAAGCATTTCATGGAGTCATTTTTATAGCTTCGGCCAAGACAAACGAAGCCAGATTTGGGTGTACCTCAGTGAACCAAATCTGTTCGCGTTCGCCACAGGGGGGGAGAGAGAGAGAGAAGCTTAAAGGATGAGGTGAGGTTTGACTATTCCCAAGGCAGTGCAGGTGGGGCTCCTAAGCTCTCTTGATGACGTAGCCAAGCTGATGAGTTTGACTGGGCTTGGACCTCGTTGGGCTTGCTGGGTCTTCATAATTTTGAGCCCTTGATCATGACTAGGCTTTCAACATGGATTTGGGCCTCTTAGGCTTGGTCCATCAATTTCTAAATATCAATTCAAACTAGAATTGATTTTACCCATTTTTAATACTCATTTCATCCAATTAACAACAATAGGCAAGTGCTATACATCTCTAACAACCTACCCATTCCATATCACAACTTTAGGTTGGAAATAAACCTAATTAAGGGAAAAATCCTACCTCTTGAAGCGTAAAAACAACGGTAGAATCTTCAAGAATTCAACCGAAGATCAAAATCCTTGATGTCACAAAATCTCGTCTCAGAAAATTTGGTGAAATCCATCTTTTTTTGTACATAGGCGTAGCCCCCGTTGCGTAGATGAACTTTGACTCTTGAACCGAGTCGATTCGATCAACGGAATACCGTAGATCGTAGAGAGAAGTTGGTGATCTTGATTTTTTCTTCTCCGTACCCTACTTTCCTCTTCCAACATAAACCCAGTTGAACAATGGGGAGAAAATATGTTTTTCTCCCTTATTTATACTTCTAGGATGCTTGGCCCACATTGCACCACACGTCCTGCTTTCCTAGGTCTGATTTTGATCCGAATTGATTAAATTTCATTTCGATTCAAGTTTAAAATATTTTTATATTAACTTCCTTTAAATTATTTTTTAACTTTTGAAATTTTATTCGATATCTCGGTTTTAGGTTGTGTAACATCCGATCGCCTCGTAAAACGTGAAATTTGACAGTTTTAAAATTCGATAAAAATTGACTATGCAACTAGATTTTGTGAGACGAATCCAACCGTAAGGTCCATTTCGTCATCCGAGTTCTATAAAAATTCAGGTTTTCAACCTGTATCGAAGTGATAAATTACCGTTTTACCATTTTTCATAAAAATTAAAATTTACTTAGGTTTTACACCCAATGAAGTAGGAGACGAAAAACTCGTTTAAATCCACAAATGAGTGCATGGAAAAAGGCTTGAGCTTGACGAACCACTAGCGTGCGGACCCCTTGAGGGTGATAGGGAAGACTCTATACAAAATCTCATCAGGTATGTTGTGGAGTTGCATGAGAGATTTTTATGTGTTGAGTTGGTCGAGGGGATCTTTGGTGCCATCAAAGATCTCAATGGCAGGCATCTTAAACTTTGAGGGTAAATGGTACCTGACAACAATTGCAAAAAACGGGGTATCAGTGCGCCTTACTTAGTAATTCATTGTCTCTTGCGCCTGTGGTTTGATGGTATTAAGGGCATCACCGAGCTGGTTTTGCACCTCCCTGATATTCTTATCCCATTGGTTGGGGACGTCCTCCGTTGGGTCATTGTAGTGGCTTTCATGATCAGCATACTGATTTTCTCTCTCATCCTCTTACGCAGGTACATGAGGAAGAGGAACACATGAACTTCCTGCACATTGAGGAGAGATTCCTGGGCGAGGGGCGCTTTGGCGCTACCCAGGAGCTCTCTGACACTGGGCCCCATGGTGGGCGCCCTGGCGCCCAAAGTGGTGAGGCTGTGGCACCTCTCTAATTGGGGGGGGGGGGGGGAGTACTGCTCCCACAGACTGAGGGGTAGTGCCTCCAGAGGTGAGCATTAGCTGGATGATTTGTTGGTTTTGGCTTACCAACAACTGCATGGTCTCCAAGAGTTGTTGCCCGACCATGGGGGTTGCTGCAATAGATGGTTCTGCTGGTGCAAATGGAGGTGGAGCCTCTCCTGTCGGGCTGGGTTGTTATCCTCCAGTTGTAAAGTCATCGACCTGGTCATAATCGCTATAGAAAGTAGCAGGGTAGTAGAAAATTTAGTCGTTTCTCACAGACGACGCCAAACTAATCATGCACAAAATAGGCTTATGCAAGATCAGCAGTCGAGTGTATGATATAGTGTAATTAATGTACAATTAATAGGACAATCAATGACAATAATGTAAATATCGGGTCAACACACAAATATATAGTGGCTCGGTTCGGGTGACTTACTCAACTTCAAAAAAGGGCAACAGTGGCAGGGGACCTTTATTGTTAAAGTAAGGTGAACAAGAGAGAGTAATGGTTAGCTCCGGGAGAGGTACAATAGCTAGAAGAGAAAAAAGTTATGTGTAAGGTGTGTAGAGAGGTGTAGAGATAGATCAAGAGGTGCTCTCTCATGTAGAGAGAGCTTACAATTTATAAGCACAAAACCTTGGTTAATGTAGTGACATAAAGGTAAAGGTAATAATTTTTCAGGTAACTACAAAAGGTAAGTGTCGTAAGATGTTGTCTTGATCTTCGAGAATGAGTATCCCGATAATTGCTCCACACATGCTCTAATTATTCTTAAATTCCTTGGACCTTGGACTAGGTCGAATTCACGAATTGGGCTTGACCTGCCTTTTAGTTGATTTGAACTTACTTGATTTATTAGGCCTGACCCAGTTGAATCTGGGCTCGTCAATTATGAAATTGTTACATATATTATATTTCGATAATTGGTAACAAACCAAAAAATCAAATAATTAAGCGATTATAATGTATTTTAGTAAGGTTGGATCATGTTATTTATGTATATATATTATACAATGATTGAAAAGAGAGTTTTGTAACAAATGAAATTTGTAGGCTAATAGGACATGGAAGGAAAATGGAAGACATTAATAAGGATATGTGGTTTATAATTGACTTTATAATAATAATTATCGATAAAATAGATATAAAATATAAGTAAAATATAAGTATAAATATAAATATAATTTTTATCGTAAGAGATTTGAGGATCAATTTATATCAAAGGTAATAGTTATTGTATTCTATCTCTCTAATTTAGATCTCTCTACAATATTTTCTTGTTTCAATACTTGTAATATAAATTGATTAAATTATAAAAATATTGATTGGATTGAAATTTCGATATTCCGTTTTATAATATACATGTGTGTGCAAAAAGACTTTGCGCTTGTAAACTCCTTTTCATTCATTTTTTTTTAGTTCATTGGAATTTTCATTTGGTTAATAAAAACAAAAGTAATGAAAAAAATTGACCAAATATAGGGATAAAATATAGCGACAACAGAGTCATTTGATTCTGAATCATGTTTCAATTATTATTTTTTTGACCTGTAATTGTTTTTCATTCAGTCATACTAAACTGTACATTATTGAGATTTACATTTTCCCTAAATGGAAAAAAGTTTTTTTTTTTTTTTTTCATATTCCAATGATACTTTATGAGTATAGCCTTGTGGTATCTTATATTAGAGTGGCACTTTCCCCTAAGGTGGTGTTTGGACCACCATGGGAGTATTGAGTTAGATTGAATTTGAATCCGAATCCAATTCAACCCAATACAAAGTGATCCGGTTTAAAAGATTCATAATGTAATGTATCAAATTCTATCCCATCTTTGAATAAAAATCATTTGGTTTGTAAGCCCATTTACATGTGAAAATAAAAATAAAAATGTCAATAGAGCGGGGGCGTGGGTATAATTTTCATCGCTGTACACGCTTCAAAAATCTTCGTGCGGGTATAATTTTCATCCCCGTCCCCGTCCACAGATAAATTTATAATCCCCGTCCCCATTTCCCTTATACCCACCCAAGCCCAAGCTGAAGTCCAACTAATTCAAAATTCTAAATAAATCCAACAACAACGTTCTAGATAATCCACCATAATAATTTAAGAAAGTTGACGCTCAAAACCATAACACTTGGAAATCACAAATGCAATGACTCATATTTGTATTTCCAACGGGATCCATTAAACATCAAAATTCATATTGATCAATGGCAGAATAATTTAAGGGGAAAGTACAAAAAATTGAGATGAGTAAAAACATACAATCTAGATCGGTATTTCAATACTTCACTGGAAAACAAATTTCCTAATTAGGCAGCTTCATCCAGTAGCAGATGTTTAAAAGAAATAAATAGATCAAACTAATTTGCAGCACAAAATTTAACAAAAGCAGTACTAAACATCAAGAAATCCAAAAGCTTTTGAGTCTCAAATCAGAAAGAAGCAAAAAGTCAAGAAGCTTGGAAGCAAAAACACAGATCATTCAACCAAAACACAACATTCATTGCAGTGATCTTCTTTTCATGGTTTCCACTTCCAGATCTAACAACATCTCAAGCACAAAGTTCTATAAACACCGAGACATTCACAGAAAGGGCAAAAACTCAGCACCGAGAGAGAGAGAGAGAGAGAGAACAAGGTCGCATTTCCTTTTGATTATTTTCCTTCTTTCACAAGCTCAACAAACACTCGAAACTGCAAAAAATCTCTCTACAAACTATTTAGATCTAAAACGCCAAATCCAAAAGAGAAAAATAGAATCTAGAGAGAGAAAATATGAGAGTGGAAGCAAAAAAAAAAAAAAAGAATCAATGCTTATGCATACACGACTGTACATAAAAATGCTCGGGCAACCAAGCTCTGAACAAGAAATTGAATGTATGAACAAACAGTTTGTGCACCAATACCTCCAATAAACACGCAGAACACGACCAACACTAGGTACTGGTCTTTTACGAAGCACAAGCAAAGAATAAACAAGTAGGCAGGGTCGCTGGCAGTAGTCGGTCGCGGAACGTTGTGGGTCTGAGAGCAGTCGATCGGTCGCTCAGGCTGATCGCTTAGGGGGAGTGCATAGCGTTGTGGGTCTGAGAGCAGTCGGAAAGGAGCAAGGCTGATCGCTGAGAGAGAGATAGAGGAAGAGGTGGGCGGCTGACCGAATGCTTAGTGAGGAACAATAGAGGAAATTAGGGCTTTAAGAGTATATATATATATATAAACTCGGGCGGGGCGGGGACGGGGTAATCGTATACGGCAATACCCGTATAAATTCGGACGGGATAGAGCGGGGCGGGGATGGGTAGGGGTAAGGGTAAGTCCATCTCCGCCTTCATCTCCACACGAGTTTATACGGATATTTTCGTATACTTTTATCGTTTAATACGTATAATTCATCCCCTGTCCAAACGAAACGGGTTTGGACGAATACTTATTTTTCTCTGGTGCATTGCCATCCCTAGATAAAAGATACTAAAATAATCATTGCACTTTTTTGTAAATAAATGTAATATAATCTTATACTAAATTTGGAATATAATGAAAAAAATTCAATCCAATAATATTGTCTTATATAGGGAAAAAAATTTGATTCAATAAATTACGCATTTTTACAACATATTACAAAAAATATGTTTATAATTTATTTAATTTAATTTATACAATACACAATTAATCACAAAAATCATATGCATAAAAAACACAGATGCATAATCCTACCTCTCATTCCACAATCCCACACAACACATGGATTTTGTCAATCACTTGCACAGGGATTATCCCTTTCGATGCATACAAGCTATGAATTCAAAAGTCCATTCACAATTTTAATCCAATCTCCACTGCAATTCTCTCGAATCCTTTAATCAAAATACCACCTAAAAGTATTTTTCTATACAATTTAATATCATGGGATGGGATCGGACAATTGATTTAATTATAACTCATAATAATCGTAATAATTAGTCAAACACTTTATCCTATCCCAACTAAACACTAATTTTTTTTGAACTCCCACCAGTCAATGCAAACTCATTATCCCCTCTAAATTTTATTTGGATCAAGGTTTAGATTAATGTGGACCCCATTATTCTAACATTTATCTCATGTTTGGATGAAGGATTATTGTATGGTACTAAGTTTTTTTTTTTGAACATGTATGATACTAAGTTGAAAAGGACAAAAGAAGCCTATACAAACGCATACAACTTTAGTCTCTAAGATTTTCTTTTTTTTTTTTAACATTTTGAATGTTAATATTAATCGTGTTTCATTTAATACCATATATTATATGGTATTAATATATACCAATTAGTATTGGTGGTAAATAACATTTTAGTATTGAGTCAGAACTAAAATCTTTAAGACTAATATTTGTAATTTGATCCAAACTTGATATTAAATTATAATTAAACTAGTATAATCTAATATCAACTTTTAATACCTCAAACAAGAACACCATTAAAGAGGAAGTTACACTGACGCTCTTAGAGTCTTTTTTATAATTTGAAGAGATACCATCGTAATATATGATATTACATATTACACTATTAGCAATAATTTTGTGTCCGTAAACACTATACGACATCAAAAATTAAACTAATATTAATATATTTGTATTTTAAATAATAATTTAATTTTTTTAATTACGCAATTTAAAATTAAAATAAAGAGAGGTAGTGTGAATTGATGAGATTGTTTGATATGGAGAAGTATGTTGATTGAGTTGTCTAGCGGGCATTTGGCCATCCTGGTCCAATACACAGACAAATAAACTTTACCAATTAGTATAAGCTATTAATTTTTTTGAAATATATCAATAATTAAGACTAACACCTTAATAAGTATGGAACAAAAGAAAAAGGTGCAATATTTGTGCCTCTGTGCGTTACATCTCCATCTATTTGGTGTTATTTCATGTATCGAGGGTAATCTATAACTGATTTTCTAAAATTTATGAATGATTTTCTCTTTAATATACATATCGATGAGTCCACAAATAAATTGTCATTAATTTTGTTCAAAATCTCAATTTTCAACTCAATATATTTTTCTCTTTTAATTAATGATGATTGGAATTAAGCCACTACTCAATATATTTTTCAACCTGTTCAAGAAATAGGTGAATATGAAGGGGATGAACTTAAACGTTTTTAAGGCAATCACCAAATACTTCCACATGCTTGGGCCACAAAAAAAAATATGTAAAAATTAGGGGAATTAGGAAGCTGATACAAAAATTTGGACTTAATTGAGCTAAACTATATTAAGAAATCTTATTTGACCCTAAGTGTATTTTTTTAAAAAAAATAATTTATTTTTTGTTCAAATATGTAAAAATGTAATTTAATTTTTTTTATCTCTCTCCCCTATTTTTTTTGTCTGTTTCTCACTTTTTCTCCCCCTATTTTCTCTCACTATTACTATTTCTTTCCTCTCCCTCTCTCTCAAGGTTACAACAATACAATTACGCTAATTAGGTACAATTACTCTATAATACACCAAACAGTTGTTCATGTGTTATAATAAAATAAATAGTTACACTAAACAATTACAACACCAACCAAATTTGTCATTCAGTTGTTTAAATAAATCAAAGAGTTACACCATTTAGTATCACGATATGATTACACTAATTATATACACAAAACTGGGTCTATCATTACACACCAAATTTGATGTATATAATTGGTATAACTATGTCGGATATTAAATAGTGCAACTCTTTGGTTTATGTAAACAAGTGAATGACAAATTGAGTTGATGTCATAATTTCGTGTAATTGTTTGGTGTAACTGTTTGATTTATTGGAACACATGAGTAACTCTTTGGTGTATTATAGGACAATCACAACTGATTAGTGTAATTGTGTTATTGGAGAGAGAAAATAAGGGAGAGAGATTAAAAAAATAAATCAAATATTTACATATTTGAAAAGAAAATAAATTTTCAATGGGAGATAGAGAGAGAAAATAGGAGAGATAGGAAAGTAACTGAGAGAGAGATGGAGAGATAGTGGAGAGCTATGAAGCACGGATATGGATACGGGATACGGGATACGGATACGATACGATACGAGTACGGGGATACAACAAAACCAAAAACAACAGGATACGGGTACGGTTAGAATACATCCATAAAATATATATTTTTTAAAATTTTATTATTATATTTAATATAATAATTATGATTCTTTTAGACTTTTAGTTTAATAATATTTTTTTTTTGCAAATAAGGGCCTAAATATATTACTCTTGTGCTCTTATACTTTTTTAAAATTCGAGTAATACCCCGCCGTATCCTTATGCGTATCTTAGGCGTATCCCCACGCGTATCCAAAACGTATCCGGCAGTATCCGAAAACCAATTTTTTTTTTAATTTTAGGATACTTCTCAGACGTATTCGGTACGTATCCGACGCGTATCCGTATCAAAAAATATCCGATACAGATATTTTGACCCTTTTGAAGTATCCGTGTTTCATAGGTAGAGAGTAATGGAGAGAGATGGAGAGAAAATAGGGGGAGAAAGAGATGAAGATAATAAAAATTATGCATAATTTAATGAAGGATAAATAAGTAAAAAAATTCAAATGTCATTTGAATTTTTTACCTAATCACAAGATGTTTTATTAAAATTGAACTTAATAGAGTACAATACTTATCTCTACACTTTGTTTTAAATAAGTCTAAAAAAATGTACCCACACCAAAAAAAGCCTAAAAATTAATGTTGCACTAACTAAAAATTAATGTTGCACAAACTAGGAAACAATGGATGTGTCTATGCGATCGATGTTGGAAAATCAAAAAGATAAAATGATAAAATGAGCAAAAAAGTTCAAAAAGATAAAAGCAACCTACATTCATGCATAATTCTTTAACTTTATAAGAATATTCTCGTCTTTTTTATATTAATAGCAATCATAGCTCATGTAATGCCACATATTAAATCGTATTGATTTATAACAAATACAAGGTATTAGATGACACTTTAGACTTAGACTACCTTATAATTTGATCTAAACTTAGTATTAAAGGATGATTGGACTAATTTAATCCAATTCCATGCATTATAGGCATTTGTTTTTCTTACAAAACCATTGTTCAAGGAAGAAGAAACTTCATAACTTTACAGTTTACATCAACGGATCTTTGGATACATTTATACTCTTTGCTCGTGAATTGGAATTGATACGATTTAGCAAATCCTTTATTTCATCACTCCCCTTTCTATGTCTTTAGTTCTTTTTCTTTTCACTTTATTTCCACCTTTAATTTCAGCTTCAAGTCCCACTTGGAATGGTAGGCGTGACTGAAGGTGGAAAGAGTTTGACAATTTTTTAGAAAAGGCAAAAACACTTCCAGCTCAAGGGCACAAATCACTTTAGCTTTGCTGGTTAATTATATATTTCGTTTTAGTCGAGTTTTTATTTTATTAGTAAATTATGTGTTTGTTGGTAAACAAGGTGAAGAAGGGATAATTTGGACTCAATTTGATGTTATGAGAAGCTTTGGAAATTAGTGAAATTGAGGTAGGAGGCATTGCGGCAAAAAATCAGAAAAATAGCAGTTGCATTGGTTCATTGAAAGTGTTGAACAGGTTCATCCAAAACAGAAAGACTTGTATCGGTTCATCCAAAGCTGCTGTACCAGTTCATCAGAGTTAAAATTCAACGAGGACTCCTCTTCCCAATCATTAACCAGCAACTCCTCATGCTATCTTTCTTAAGGCTTATTGGAGAAAATTAAAGAGTATTTTGATTAGACTAGGACTCTCCATATTAGTCTATTCTTCGGAAATATTTTTGGAGATTTTCTAGGAATGAGATACTGACTTAAAGACCGTCTCTTACTCTTTAAATACTGAGACATGAGGGCTTTCAAAAGAAGGTTTTCCCTGGAAAGTCTCTCCTTCCTCCTCGTTTTCTGAGGAGCCCTTTTTTCTTATTCTTCATTGTTTGTTTAGGGTTTTATAGCAAATCACAAGTTCTTCGTTTTATGCGTACTTTTCAATTTCCTTTTACAATTACGATATTTACAGTTCTTTATTCTTGTAGTCCCTTCTAATTTTTGTTTTCAATACAAAGTGTCAATTAAATTCTGTTTTTCAATATAATTCTTTGTGTTCCTTTCAATTACCATGTCTTTTATAATTACTTTTAATTTTACTTTCGTTATGAGTGGATAGTTTAATTCCGATATGATCGGATGAGATATTCTCATATGTGAATTGGTAATTTTGACCTAACTAGGATTTTAATGTTTATTATTATTTTATTGATTGAAATAATTAATTTTGGAAATATAATTAATTTGTATCTTTACTTAGCCATAAACAATTAAATTTGGCATGGATAATTCTTAGAGTCTCTGCATTCAATATGATATTAATTCTTTCTTTAATTAATTATATCATTAAAATATATATTTTTCTACATTTTGAATTTATAGTTAAATATTTTCTGTCCAAGTGAGTTTGATTACAATCATGGATGAGTTATAAAATTAGGTCAAATTTTCTATTCATGGCGAGATGAACTTTGATGATTAGCCAGTTTGTTTTAATATTGTCTTTTAGTTTTTATCAACCATCACCATTACTTTTAAATCAAAACGTGTTTATTTTTTTTTAAAGTTTGGTCATTATTCAAATTTGTCCTCATTTTCATTGAGGAGATTACCTCAGTATTTTTTAAGTTAGTACAAGATAGGTTTTCTACGCTTGAGAAACATTTTTATATTTACCACATTTAGGGACAAGTAACGCACATGATAGAAAAACTGGGTAATCATTTTTTGTGAGCCTAAAAGTAACTGGGTCAAGCCCAATTAATCAAGAGAAGCCCACGCCACCTCAGAGCCCAAGTCAACAAGTTAAGGAGGAGCCTAAGTTAAGGAAAATCAAAGTCAAGGAGGAGTTCAAGAGGGACACCATCAAGGGACACCCCAAGGGGCTATCCAAAGGGCGCTGCCCAAGGGCTACCCCAAGGGGATCCCTTTTCTTCTTTGTCTCATGCTCTCTCTCTTGCGCAACCTCATGGAGTCTTTTGCCCTCTTGACTCTTGTCCAACACCCACTAACTCAAGTCCAAACCCAAGATCTTCCTCCGACTGAATAGAAGCACGGGAAGAGAATATCGGGATACGCACATAAATCTAATTCTACCATAACTGTATTTACTAAAAAGTAATGACCGCCTCACCGCCTCACCAAACCTATATACTGTAAACCCTTCTCACATAAAGGGCATGACCTTTGAGACTACTCTACACACCAAGTTTCTCTCTCTCTCCCAAAGCACTGTAATTCTCTCAGAGTATACTCTCCTGGTGACTTTTATTCATCAATAAAGATCTCCGACCACTGCTGCCGTTTTTGAGAGCGAAGTAGGTCACCCGGACCGAATCACTATAAATCTTGGTGTTGATTTCTTATTTACAATTTTGCTATTGATTACCTATTTACTGTTCAGTAATTGTGTCTCTTGATATACTCGACTGTTGATTTTGCGCAAAATCGATTTGTGCATCATCAATTTTGTGGGAACACAATCATTTCGCTAAGCTTGTTTTTCTCTTTTAGACATGAGCAAGAGGTTGCAGGGAAGAGATCAAGGATCGTGGATGAGTTATTGAAAGTTGTAGGGCTTAGTGAGGTTGACATGCTTAAGGTAGCAAATATAATTATTACTGACCATTTGAAAGTTAATTTTTTTTTTCTCTTTCTATAGTGTCAAGAAGCCATGGGTGGATCTGGTCCTTAATGTATAAGATTTATGGAATAACTTACGATTTTTTATTACAACTCCCTAGAAGTTTTTTTATGTGATCATAGTAAGCTATTTTAGGTCTAATGACAATAACTTCTTGGGTATTTTATGAAGCAAATTTTATTTTGGAATATGTGTATTGACTTTTTATTCATATAGGTTATGAATTGGATGACATGCTGATGGTGAGGTAATGATCCTAGTTTTCTATGTTTAAAGAAAAAATGGGATTAAAAATAGAATTTCAATGTTAACTATATCTAATTTCATTATAAACTAATTTATAATGTATTGTAAAAACCAAGTAAAATAAAAGGGTATTATTGAAAAATGATGTATTCTTCATATTAATTTGACATAAACCACCAACACCTTGGGATTACATATGGATTCCCATACAAGGTTATTGACGATAACCAAACTATCAATATAAGATGTCAATGATATATAAAACCTGGGCATTCCTTTCCTAGGAATGAGATTCCCATTCCCACGCAAGATTATCGCCAATCAAATGGGACCTTGATGTTTATAAAAAATAAGCTGAAAATCAATTTAATTTTAAGATAAAATTCCTAACATCGAATGGGGGGGGGGGGGGGGGGAGGGTTGCATACCAATTTGTTGCTTATTGTGAATTAGTAGTCATTATACATGAAACTTCCATAGCTTAGGGGATCGAAGTTGGATGAATTTCCTGTGGCTCCTTCCATCGGTGTCATCTGATCGAATTGAGCTCTTAGAATTGGAATAAGTTTGGCAGTGGATCATGAAACCTTGGAGGCAAAAGCCATTACTCTCTCTCCTGCCATTGATAATTCTGGACTTAGTAGAGGATTTTGGGAAGAAGCCTTTCTAAGTACTTGTTATATTCTTATTAGAATACCTCATAATAAAACAAAACCAAGCCTATATGAACTACAGAAGAAAAGGAGCCCAATCTAAGTTATTTTAAGGTCTGGGGCTGTAAAGCTATTGTCATATTACTAGAACCTAAGATAAAGAAATTGGGACAAAAAGTGGTTGAATGCATTTTCTTGAGCTATGCTAATCATAGTAAGGGATATAAGTTCTTAGTTATTGAACTTAATGATTCAAGTGAGGTTAATATAGTAACTGGATCAAGAGATGATGAATTTTATGAATATAGATTACCATCAATACCAAATATTACAGATTCTAATAAGATAGTGGAATCATTAGAACCATATAAAAGTAATAATGATTTAATTGAACCTATCAAACCTAGAAGAAGTAAAAGAATAAGAACAGAGAAGTCCTGTGGACTAGATTTCATAGTTTATTTGGAAGGAAGTAGGGATTCACTTGTAATCAAACAATGATTTCAACTAGCATAGAATCTGATCCCAGACGTAGGAAGAGTCAATGAAGTCTCAAGATTCAATATTTTGGAAACAAACTATAAATGATGAAATGGATTCTATAATGGATAAAAAAACTTGAAAATTTATTGATGTGCCCCAAGCTATAAGCCTATAGGATGTACATGGATTTGTAGGATGAAATTAAGAGTAGATAGGACTATAGATAAGTTTAAATCAAGGTTAGTAGCAAAAAGTTTTAAACTAAAAATAGGTTTAGATTATTTTGATACATATACTCCAGTTGCTAGAATTGCTACTATTGGATTATTAATTGCCTTAGCTTCTATCTAAGAGTTCAACATTCATCAAATGGATGTTGAAACAATATTTCTAAATGGAGACTTAAATGAAAAGATTTACATAATACAACAACCTAAAGGGTTGTCATGCCTGGACAAGAACATAAAGTCTGTAAACTAGTTAAATCACTTGATGTACTTAAGCAAACACTAAAATAGTGGCATGAAAAATTTTTATTGTCTAGTGGTTTTAAGATACATGAATATGATAATTGTGTTTATAGAAAGTTTTATAAGAATAAAGGTGCAATAATATGTATATATGTTGATTACATGTTAATTTTTGGCACTAATAGTGAAAGTATTGAAAATATAAAGAAAATTGTGTCATCTCAATCTGATATGAAAGATATGGGTATTGCTGAAAGACTGGGATCTTACCCAATCCCCTTACATTGAGAAAATGCTTAAGAAATTTAATGCATATGCTTGCAAGCCTGTTACGACACCTTTGGATGCAAATATGAAAATATATTCAAACACTGGTAGAGCTATAAATCAATTAGAATATGCTAGAGTTATTGGTTGTCTAATGTATGCGATGACATGTACTAGACAAGATATTGCTTTTGCAGTAGGTAAACTTAGTAGACATTGGAATGCTATAAACATAATTTTACAATATTTGAGAAAAACCATTTGTAATGACAACCGAGGTTTAGAGGGTCGGGTCTCCAATGTCATGCTGCAAGGATAAGACCTTGACCAAGTGTAAATTAGATGAAAGAGAGTGTATGATAGTGAAATTAGAAGTAGAACAAGGGGAATGAATAATGGGAAACCCGACGAATTAGGTCAAATGTTTGGGTATCGACCGAGTAGGGTTTAGGGTTCGAATTGAGCAAATTTAATTTCATGCATTAGAGTGTGTGATTTTAGGAATTTTATATTTCAATTTAGTGAATTAAAGTGTTAGTTTTAAAAAAAATTAGGAAAAATTTGAATTTGGTGGAAATTATGAAAATGCCCCTCCAAGCACCTCACATGGTGCTAGGAGGAGGTGTCCAAAGGGGGCTTCCTTAGCCATGCAAGGTAATCCTGAATGGTATTCCTACTTATCTGATGAAGTTGGGAGCTTAAAATCGAAGCTAATCAGGGGAAATAACGGGGGGGGGGGGGGGGGGAGAGAGAGAGAGAGAGAGAGAGAGAGAATTTTTGAAAAAGAAGGAAGTTCAAAAAATGAGTTTGAGATTCTGAGGGTTTTGGACATAAAGGCGAAAGAAAAGCTTCATCTTGCTTAAAGGAATCCATTGATAAGCTTGGTTTTCCATTTGGTTAATTGGTTGTGCACAAATTTCAATTTGAAGTGGGAAATGGGTTTGGATTTGTGAAACATATTTCATAGAAAAAAATATTTTTTATTCCAATTGAACTTATTTTTTGTGCTCTTGGGATGTTTTGAACCTGTGTAGGGGTGTAAAACCCATGGCGGTGGCATGTGGAGGTGAGGTGATGAAACCCTTGTTGGGTTTAAAGCTTGAAAATCAAAATCTTTAAACACTTGTTTTTAATTTGAAAGGGGTACTATGTCTAGCTATCAAGGAATTTATTTATGGCCTCAAAATTACAAAATGATGATGTTTAGGGAAATGGAGTTGCAAGTTTGGTCAAACTTGTCCAACCAAATTTTTTGGGCTACTTTGGCCTCAAATTTGAGGAGTTGTGAGTAGTTTTTATCCAAGAGGACTATGGGGTGTGCACATAGGATATGTTGGGAGTATATTGGCGTTGAAATCAAAGGATTTGGTTCTATGCAGAGTGAGAGCAATAGGAGAGAATGTGGGTAGGTTGCTGGAAATTCAGGTGAAACTAGGGTTTCAAGGGAGGAAGAGCGAAGAAGAAGAAGAAAAAGAGAAGGAGGAGAAGGGGGGAAGCCACCTTAATAGTGCGTGAGGGTGCGTGGGATGTCTCCTCAACCCTTGTTTTCCCAAGGAATCCGTTGGTGTCCTAAAATCTCTGATCTGATGCTTCGAGGTATATGTCGCGTAAAATAATTGTTTTCCCCTTCAGGTCCCGAGTTGACTGGATTTTAGGGGTTATTTGACCAACCTAACTTTATAGTCATGTTTAATTAGTTACAATATAGCTATGAGTGAAATTTCAAAGAAAAATTCATCTGTTATATTTTTTTGGCAAATTTCAAACCAACATGCAAAATGAGTTAGGGTTTCTCAATTCCAAAACATGTGGGATTTTTCATAATATTTCCAAATATATAAGATGTTTTATAAATTTTGTTTAACTTGTTCATGAACTCGTGATTGGAGGGTTCACATTGAATTGAAACTCCAGACCCAGTTAGGGTTTTGAAATGCGCGTTATGCGATCGTTTGAATTGTTCATTGACTATGAGAATTTGAGATCCTTCTGCATGAAATGTAAATACACACAGATCGAGTGACAAAGGATTTACATTCTAGGTTGGCACCGTAGTGGGTTTCATTGAGTTTGTAAATGCTTGGATGGCTTTGTGGGCCTTCAGACTTTGGTATCGAATTGTGAGTAGGGAGCGTATCTTCCTTGAGGTAGAAGTCCTCCAAAAGTTTGGATCGTATGATTTGTATCGATTCTGAGTGGTCTAGTAGGATGATGCTCTTCGGCGTGACACTATATTGGTATTGCTTTATAGTTTTTGTACACAACTATTTTTGTTTGATGTTTTCAAATTCTTAACTATGTATGAAATAAATGTTCTTTGAAATGCCCAATCATTACAGACTACTTATTTTTGAACTAGTGTGATTTAGAATTGAGATTTCCTACTGAATTGTTGATGTTCACCCTATATTGATTTTTTTTTTCCAAAGTGGTAAAAAAGGAGTATGTCTAGACTACGAGTTTTTGTTCATGTTGATTTAAGGTGCTAGAAACGAACATATACATTGTAATGAGTTGAGTTTGTTTATTTGTACATACAAGAGTGAGATATATGAGTGTGAGATTTGTAATGACCCAGTTTCACATTCCGAGGCATTAACTAACTATAAATCATGCAACCATGAGAGCATACTAAAGTACCATTAAATAAATAAAAATTATTTAACATCCAATAGCTAACTAAATAAATCCCCAAAAGAAACACAAACAAATCATTATGTTTACATCCAAATACCAAAATAACAATATTTCATCTAATTAATAAACGAATGTTCCAAACATCCACAATTCAAAAATTTAAATTAAAGAAGCATATCTAAGCCTTCACATTTGGATCCACCCTACATGAGCAAAAACAAGTTTTCTTTGCCAAAAGCCCAATAGGAAAACCTTCACACACCCAAACAAGGTTTCAAAATTAGAAAATAGGTAAGTCTTGACTTGTAAAATAAATATATAACTTTTGAAGTAAAACAATGACAATTTGTGAGATCTCTAGTTACGATACAAAACAGTTCAGTTCATTCATAAGAATAAGAAACAATTCTTAAAACAATAGATGATCACAATAATTATATCTCATGCACGCAGGTAGACTAGCATGAAACTAAATATTGAACATGTCTAGTCAACACCACACCACACCACAAACCATCTAATAAATTCCCACAGGCCTATAAAACTTTAGAAAGGGTGTATACTGACGCATTAATAGTGACGAGTCCTTCCCAAGACTAGTATACCAATCCCCAACCTTGATCACCATCAATGAATAGCGTGAACCCTTGAACCTCGCAAGAAACCAAGGAATTCCACTATGAGTTATATGAAACCTTCAAACCCCTTGAGGTAAGAAAAAAATATCTAAATACTCTACTATATAGATTCGAGTGCAATTCACGTTAATCTCATCCAACCATATAAGAGATAATTTTCCACCAAATCCACACATAATCACAAATCATGGTTTAACAATTGTTCAAAATAGAATAATTAAAGAAAAAATGCAAGAGATCTCCAAGAACATATTTACATTGATCATAATCAAGAACTAGGGTTTTTAAATCAAGAATGGATTAATCTTGGAAGTAAGACATGTATTTTGTTCAAGAAAACCAATCATGGATTCAAATGAGCGTACAAACATTGCATATCTATTATTTATTTGATAGTAAATATGAAAATGATATAAACATATAATCCAATTATCAATGAATGAGTTTGAGAAAGAACCTCTACCTTAATTCGCATATAATTGATCCTAACACGGTTAAATGCGATTTCTACGGACTAATCTTCCAAGATCTTGCCCCTTTTCTTCTCTCCTAACTTATCTTAGTTTCCTAGAGCTGAAAACCATGTATAGGAATACTAAAACTTGGCCCTATGACATTTATAGGCTGAAAAATGGAGAAAATCCTAAAAATTGAGCATTGTTATTTTTAGTGAGGCATTCAGACAGTTATGGGGGTGTCCAGCCTGTACCAACTCTCTGTTTCTCTTTTGTTTTGATGAAACACAAAATTTTATTTTCAGGGCAAAAACCCGAACGGTTCATGGGGTGTCTGAAAGCTACAAACTTTATGTTCAAAATTTCAGCTCAATGTTGACCTAGTTAGAAGCTGATTCAGGAAATTTTCGTGAAATACATTTTAGTAGCCCTTGAAGTCTAGTTTCTACTGTCCAAAATTCAAATCAATTGGACTTTGGGGTAAAAAATTATATCCACAATGCTAAGGTAATGTCAAACTCCTTTCTACCTGAATTCTCTCTAAAATATGTTTTAACTCCGGAATGCTTCCCAAGGTTTATTGAACTTTTGGATTCATTTTTGATGTTATTTTGACCTAAAAAGTTTTAAAATTCTACTTAATTCCTCTTAAGAGTGATTATCCCAAAATATCAAATCACTTGAAAGTCTCTACGATTCCGGAACTCACCATCTTACAATCATCTATTTATCCTTAATTCATTTTGTGTCAATGCAATACAAAATAGTCTAGTATAATTTAAAATAAATACATGGCGATTTACAAGAGTTATGTATTTTCTTTTGTTTTTTAGGTGGTTAATTATATCCCTTATGTTTTGTTGTGGGTTGGGTTGAGTTTTTACCTTATGATGCTGTCATTATCACATAACATGCTCGTATGATGTAGGGCATTGTACGTTATATTCCTGGGGAATTCAGGGTGCGATAGTAAATCTAGGCACATTGACCTAATACATATTTATGTAAGACAATTACTCATAATGGAATGATTACCATCGATTTTGACATTGGCATATCCATTGACTAAAGGGCTTGCAAGGGATTTGGTGTGGAAGACATCAAAAGGGATGGGTCAAAAGCCCATCGATTATAATCATCAATGATGGAAATTTGAATCAACACTTGGAAGATCAAGTATTTAAGTTCAATGAGCCATCCAAAGTACATCATATGTAATAAGAAAGTGCTTGGTACATGTAATGAGAAAGGTGGAGGTTATGGGTTAAGCTCTTAATAGGTTTATAATATAGTTTTGTTAAACTGTTTAAATTTTGAGGACACTTTTGATAAGCCAATCTATATGAGTGTAAAAGTTGGTGCCACTTCTTATGAGATCAAGGGCTTTTGACTTTAAAGAACTCATGAAACAAGATCACTACAAGAATTATGGTCGTTTGAGATAAGTTTTTTGTGGCGGCAGTGTTCACCATCACAAAAAAACGTGTTTTTGAGAAATTTTTTTTTTTGTGGTGATAGTGCTATCACAAAAGATTTATTTTCTGTTGTTTAGCACTTAATATTGCATATATCATTTAGTAGATCATTCATTTTATGCGTTTAATTGATAATCTCTCTCCAATTTTGGTTTGATTATTGATTGAAGTCACGTTTGTATTGTAGGTGTGAAATAGGTGATAAGGAGTTATGTTAATGCTATGGAATGAAGAAGAAAGCAAGAAGAAGCAATAGAGGAAAGATTGCAACAAGGATTGAGGAAAAAGGTACTTCAACCGGTTGATCACGAGACTTCAACCAATTGATTAGGAGAAATGAAGATGATGAGAGTACTTCAACCAGTTGGTCATCAAATTTCAACTGGTTGATCAGGGATTTGACAAATATTGAAAAATATTGGGAGTGCATCAACTGGTTGGTCATCACATTTCAACCGGTTGATCAGGCAAAGTTAAGACTAAAGTAAAGTTCAACCAGTTGATGCTAATTCGATTTGCACAAAAACTTTCCTGCAATTTTATTTGTTAACGGAGGTCAGCTAAACACTCATGAGGGGCGACTCTGAACTTTTAGGTGAGCATTCTCATTGGTTGATCTCACATCCCCAACTTCAAGTAAGGTTTTTCATTGGCTAACCCAGGCGGACTAAGCTTCTTCAACAATGTATCCACCATTTGGGTCACATGCCATGACCAATGATAAGGGGGGAATGGGGGTATATATATGAAGATGTAATTTTAGAAGAGGGGTCCTCTCTCTCTTTTCTTCTTTTTCATTAAATTTTTCACTTAGACTACGGAGTAGAGTTTTTGTAACTTTCCATTTTCAAAGCTTTGCCGAGTTTTGGAGACGACAATCCTTGTGGGTAATTCAAAGTTTTGTTCTTGTGATATTTGCACTTATAAATTGTGAAGCACTTGTTGTGTGATAAATCTATTTAATTTAGTTGTTCCTTTTCATATGATTACCATGTTATCTTTTACCAAATTCAAAGTTATGAGTTTTGTTTCCGGCTAAATTTTGACAAGGCTCAATGGATGATTTTCATCCATAATCAAGCATGATGACTCTCTAATGGGTTCTAATCAAGCAAATGTTTTGTAGGAATGAAAAACTAATTTTGAACATTAGTTGCTAAATGAATATTTTGATTTCTAGTCTAGGGTCCATCCAACACGAGTAATGCTTAGAACTCATTTATTCAATCTAAATGCTGACCATGCTAATTTCTATTTCATATCTTCAAAGCTACAAAAGTAAGTGATTTTATTTTTTTCGAATATCATCCATTCAAGTGTGTTTTAATACAACTCTAAATAAGTAAAAATAAAGTCAAAATGTTTGGTTATGGTGAGTTGATTCCTAAGGATTGACCGATTGTTTTTCGATTGACTACAATACATTAAATCCCATTTTCTATCTCTTCCACAAATCACAAGATTCATATTTTTACTTACACACATTTCACCATTCGAATTCCATTTGTTTCCTGAGGAGACGACCTTAGATTTATCCAAGTTACTACACTGCAATATCGTGTACATATAAAAGTGACAAACATTTTTGGCACTGTTGTTGGGGAACGATGGTGTATTTGAAAGGTGATTCGAACAGAAATCAGGTAAGTATTGTGATTTTCATCACTGACTTAGACACGTTTTTCCATTGTGAACATATCTATATTTGTTTTGTTTGTTGTAGATGTGCATTTTTGTTTCAATAGGCTATATGTGAGCACGTGATAATACTAATAGACTTGTTAGGCAAGACCTAGAACCATATAGAGATATGGATGACATAAATTTGAATGAGGGACAAAATCAAAGAGAGGGGCAAAATATTCTTCCATTGGTTCATCCTATACGAACAATGAGGGAATATCTTTAGCCCCCAAGAAATGTTTCACCATCATGCATTATATTGCCTATTTAAGCTCATGCATTTATAGTAAAACCTAGAATGCGAATTTAAGTAAGTGGTTGAAACATTGCTTGATCAGATTATGCTCAAGGAATTGGCTACAATGAAATTGTTTCCATTTTCTTTGAAAGATAAGACTAAGACTTGGCTTTAATTCTTTGAAACCTCTATCGATTGGGTCTTGGTTCGATATACAAAAGGAGTTTTTGAAATTTTTTTCTAGTACACAAAACAACATCTTTGAAGAAATTGATTAAAATTTTTTCAAAAAAGGAACATGCATGGTCAATTTTATGAATGCTGGGAAAGATTTAAAGATTTGCTGAACTCTGTTCCACATCATGGATTTGAGCCTTGACAACTGGTTAGTTTCTTCTACGAAGGAATTACCCCTACACATCGCCAGTTCATTGATATTATATGCATCGATGAATTTTTGAATAAGGACCCAGAAGAGACATTAGATTATTTTGATACTTTGGCAGAAAATGCCAAGTCTTGGGACATTTCTAACCCTGCCAAGAGATCTAAGTCATCTCATGTATCTCAACTGACTGGAGGGGGCAAATATGTGTAAAGAGAACAAAATGAGCTTTATGCAAAAATTGCTAAATTATCTCAGAAATTGGAAGATCTAGAAGTAAAAAGGGTCAATGAGGTGAATTCTATACCTAAGATTGATGAGCCATACACTATTTGTGATGCAAGAGAGCATTCTACTCAAGAATGCCTCACCATACTAGATTTTAAAGAAGTGTTGGATGAGCAAGTCAACGTATTTAACCAATCTAAGTAGTCATCTTTTCCATGTTTGAACACATAATCCTGGATGGTAGAATCATCCTAATTTTAGTTGGAGAAATGACAACACTTCTACATCTCATGCATTTACACCATATATCCTTTTTATCCAACATAATCAAAATTTTTCTAGTCAAGGTACGTCTGCAAGTTCTTATTATCCCAATCATGCACCACAAGGGTTTTCTCAAAGCCGACCACAACAAGGTTTTGGCCCGCAGGGTCAACAACAACATGCATCCACATATCAACCCCCTCACAGAAGAAGGTTAGAAGACACAATGCATCAGTTCATACAAAGCCAAACTGTAATCAATAATTAAAATACACAAGCCTTTGGAGACATTAGAACTTAAATCATTAAGTTGACAAATTATTTGGGTGTTTTACAATAAGAAAAATGAAAATTTTCAGCACAGTCATAGGAGAAACGAAAGGGCCCATATAGTATTGTGACATCTAATGCCAATCAAGAGAATGTGGAAGAAATCAAGACTATCAACATTTTTGAGAAGAAGTGGAAAAGAGATTAATAAGGCCATTCTACCAATACTCTCAAAACATATAGAAAAAGAGACTGAGGATGGACCAAAAGAACGTGATAACCTTGATGAGCCAAAGATTGTTAATTCTAATGTTAGTAAATGTTCTACCCCTGTCCCATATCCTCATTGTTTGAAAACACCTGCAAAGATTCCTAATTCTAAAATTTTTAATGTTTTTAAGTAGGTAAAGATCAATATTCCATTGTTTGATGCTATCAAACATGTGCCTACTTATGCTAAATTTTTGAAGGACCTTTGTACTGTGAAAAGAAAAATAAATGTATAGAAAAAGGCCTTCCTAGTAAAGTAGGTAAATTCAATCCTACAGACGAACACTCTACCAAAGTTCAAGGATCCAAGATGCCCTACAATTCCTATTATAATTGAAGATCTCTGGGTGGAGTCTGCACTACTGGACTTAGGAGCAAGTGTTAATCTACTATTATTCTCGGTATATTAACAACTAGGCTTGGGAGAGTTAAAGCCAACACCGATTACTCTCCAACTGGAAGACTGTAGTGTTAAAATGTCGAGAGGGGTTGTGGAGGATGTTTTAGTCCAAGTGGATAAATTTTATTTTCCTGTTGATTTCATTATTCTTGATACACAACTTGTTGCTTGCCTTTCTGTGCAAATTTCTATCATTGTGGGTAGACATTTTCTTGCAACTTCTAAATCTATTTTCAATTACAGGAATGATGTAATGAAACTGGTATTTGGGAACATGACATTAGAGCTAAATGTTTTCAACATTCGTAAGCGGCTAGGTGATGATGGTGAGATACATAAAATGAATATGATTGACACTATCATAGAACAACATGTTAAGCACGTGGAAGAGGAGAATTTTGAGGATATGGAGTTCTTGGAGAAGATGAAAAATGAAATTGTTTATGAGATAGGCAAGTGGTTGCCTAAGTTCAAGGAATTGCCAGCAACTGAGAAAAGTACTGTACCATCCATTATTCAGCCACCAACAATAGCGTTGAAGCCATTACCAAACACCTTGAAGTATGCATTTTTGGGAAGTGGTGAGACATTTTGTGGTGATCAATTCAACGTTAAATCCAAAGCAAGAGGAAAAGTTTTTGGCTGGATCATAGTAGACATTAAGGGGATCAACCCTCTTATATGTACACATCAAATATATATGGAAGACGAAGCTAAACCGTCCTGAAAATAACAGAGAAGATTGAATCCCATAATGAAGGACATGGTTCGAGTTGAGATTCTAAAGCTGCTTGATGTGGAAATTATTTGTCTGATTACAGATAGCAAGTGGGTGAGTCCTATTCAGGTGCCTAAGAATTTGGGGGTTACCGTTATAGCCAATGAGAACAAGGAGCTAGTTCCAACTCGGGTGGTAATAGGGTGAAAAATGTGCATTGATTATAGAAAACTCAATTCCTGCAACCGAAAAAATCGCTTCCCATTGCCCTTCATTGATCAAGTTTTGGAAAAGGTGGTAGGTCATTTTTTCTACTACTTATTGGACGGATATTTAGGTTACAATCAAATTGAAATTGATTTGGAAGATTAGGAAAAAAAACCCACCTTCACTTGTCCTTTTAGAACATTTGCTTATAGACGTATATCATTCGAGTTGTACAATGCCCCTAGAACATTCCAAAGGTGCATGGTGGAGATTTTTAGTGATATGGTGGAAAAGATTGTGGAGGTATTTATGGATGATTTTTTAATATTTGGAGATTCATTTGAAGATTATTTGGAGAATTTGGAAAAGGCATTTGTGAGGTGTGAAGAGAAGACTATGGTACTTAATTGAGAAAAATGTCATTTTATGGTAACTGAAGGAATAGTTTTGGGTTATATTGTTTTTGAAAAGGGGATCATGGTCGAAAAAGTAAAGGTTGAGTTAATTTCAAATTTGTCTACCCCAAAAATAATAAAGGATATGCATTCATTTCTCGGTCATGTCGGATTCTATAGATGATTCATAAAGGATTTCAATGCTACATCGTGCCCTTTATGTAATCTTTTGGCAAAAGATTTTCAATTTGTGTGGTCACTTGACTGTGAGACTGCTTTTTAAAAACTTTAAAACATGTTGATTTTGCCTCCAATCATGCAACCACATAATTTGGACCTCGAATTTGAACTTATGTGTGATGCAAATGACTATACAGTGGGAATTGTATTAGGCCAAAGACAAGACAATAAACTTCATGTTATTTACTATGCTAACAAAATCCTAAATGAGGCACAAATGAATTACAATACCATAGAAAAATAATTGCTACTTGTTGTCTTTGCACTTAATAAATTTAGATCTTATATCATTGGTTCACCCATTTTTGTCTATACTGATTATTCTACTTTAAAGTATTTGTTATCTAAGCATGATGCAAAACCGAGACTCATTAGGTGGATCCTCCTCCTACAAGAATTTCATATGACCATTAAAGATAAGAAAGAAGTTGAGAAAGTGGTATCAGATCATTTATCTTGGCTTGTGTTTCAGAACACGCAGGAGCATTTGCCAATTCAGGATACTTTTTTCAATGAATATTTATTTTCTATTACTGCATCTGGTCCTTGATATGTTGACATTGTCAATTTTCTTGTTACATGACAAATACCATCTCACTAGAGCCTAGAAGATAAAAGAAAATTTTTGGTGGAAGTGAATTTTTTTTCTTTGATGACCCTTATTCGTTTAAATACTGTGTTGACCAGGTTATGAAAAGATGCACAACTGATGGCGAGCAATAGGATCTTATATCTTTTTGTCATTCAGAAGCATATGGAGGCCACTTTTCCTTAAAGAAGGCTACTGTAAAGATCTTGTAGTGCGGTTTCTATTGGCCTAACCTGTTCAAAGATTGTTTTCAATTCTGTAAGATCTGCGATGAATGTTAACGGTTGGGTGGAGTGACTTGAAGGAATATGATGCCCCTTACTCCCATTTTGGTGATCGAGATCTTTGATTGTTGGGGTATCAATTTCATGGGGCATTTCCTATCATCTTTTGATAATCTCTATATTTTACTGGCCGTTGATTATGTGTTTAAGTGAGTAGAGGCTATATCAACTAGGAAAAATGACCATAAAGTTGTTATCAAATTTCTAAAGGAAAATATTTTGTCCAGATTTGGTATGCCTAAGGTGATTATTAGTGATGGTGGCTTACATTTCTATACTAGACCATTCAGGATTTTAGTGCATAAATATGGTATCACACATAGAGTGTCCACTACATATCACTCACAGATAAATGACCAAGCTGAATTGACTAATAAGGAAATTAAACATATATTAGAAAAGAAGGTGAACCCTAATCATAAGTATTTGTCAATTCGATTGACTGCTGTTTTATGGGCCAACTGTACAACATACAAAACTTACCTAGGTATGTCTCCCTAGAGACTGGTCTATGGCAAGGCTTGTCATTTCCCAGCTAAGATTGAACACCTAGCATATTGGTCCATCAAGTCATTGAATTATTATTTGGGTTTAGCTGGTGAGCACAAAAAATTACAATTGAATTGTCAAAATATTTCATGATAAATCAATAGTGAGAAAGACCTTTGACCTAGGACAGAAAGTACTGTTATACAATTTCCATCTTTACATTTTTCTAGGAAAGTTACGGTCACAATGTATTGGCCTCTATATAGTCTGTGTTGTTTATTCTAATGGGGCAGTGAAAATTCAAAATCTTAAGAATGGTTAGAATTTTAAAGTTAATGGACAGTAGCTTAAGCCATTATTGGAAGGTTTTTCAAAGGAGGAGGTTGTGGAAGATTTGGTTCATCTTGTGTATCAGGATCTTAATACTGAGTGATTACTTTCGATGATAGTAGTGTACAATTAGTAATTTTCACTTTCTTTCTTTTGTATATAGCTTATTTTCTTAGACTTACTTCTTTTTGTATATCTTGTGTTGTTTTGCAGATGGTGGTTTTTTTTTATAGATGCAGTAGTGCTAGGTGTTTTCTTACCCTTAGTATATTCATTTTCTCATTGCATGACTGTTCTACAATGAGGACAATGTATGATTTAAGTTGGGGGATAAGGGCACACAGTTGTTATGTACATCATCATGTTGTTTGTGAAAAATGATGAAAAATTAATTTTTTTGAAAAAAAATTGAAGAAGATAAGAAAAAGAAGACTAAACATCTTATTTGTATTATATTATTTTATTTTATTTAGCATGAGATTGATTGATTATTTGACTTGAATCTTGAGTTATTTCCATACTAACACATTAAATGAGTTTATTCTATGCTTAAGTATCATGTACATGTTTTCATGAGAAACACAATCCTATGTGCACTATGAGAATGCTATTTTTTGCAATTTATTGAACAGGATTCACATCTTAAGATACTTGACATACATAGTAGAGATGAATGCATTACCCTTATGAGCTTTTGTGCTATTCTTTATTGGAGGGTTGAATCACATTTACTCAAAAATAATATTTTTATTTTAATTTCAATATCTTTCAATAATCTCATTATATTTGTTTTGGTTAGTGTAAATGGGGTAGTTAGTTGATGTTATCTCAATGCAAAGGAGTACCTTGCCCTGTATTTTTGAGAAATGATCTTAGCCACATGTTTGAGCTTGAATGTAAATTTCATTTCTTTAGCCACATGTTTAACCAAGTCATGTATAAAATATGTTATCCTATCTTGGTTATCTCGGGATGAAGAGTGCCACATGAAAAAAAGGGGACTGTGGTTGAAAAAAAAAGGGAAACAAAAGAAAGCAAGAATGGAAAAAAGTGGGATGATGAATTTTGAGCATATTGTTGACATTCATGGAAAGCACAACAAAAAAATTAAGAAAGAAAAAAGGTGAAAAGACAACAAAAAGAGAAGAAAAAGTGATAAAATGAAAAGGGGAAAGAAAGAGAAATGAAGATAGCGAGGCAATTGATTTCAAAAGAGGAAATGTGGTTAATAAAGTTATATTCTCGAGATAACTTCTTTTTGAATTCCTATATCACTTCATTTCTTTAGCTTAATTTTTAATATAGGCCACGTTACAACTAGTTAAAGTCTTTTTTATCTCAGAAATTATGGCAAATGTATGTTCTAAATCAAGTTAGAGATAGGTTAGTTGGATTACTTTCATTTGCCTATCCTTCCTTTTATGAGATTTTGCCAATGTCGTTTCATTTGCATAATTGTACCTTATTTCTAGATTATATGTGAGCTATGCTTTGCTTTGAATTACAAGGATTTATCTCATATATAGGCAATGAGTGACACATCAGTATAATCAGAGTGTTGTATGTTTTGAGAGAAAATCGTTGGTGAGATTTGTATTAAAGCTAATTTTGGATAACTAATGTAGATGTGGGTTTTACCTAAAAAATTTCTTAAATTGCATCATCATTCCACACACACACACAAGTCTCTTATGGAAATGTGTACGTGAATACTTTTTCATAGCATTTAAATATGTGGTGTAGTAATGTGTAAATGTCTTAAAAGGATGGGAGAATGATTAGTGTATCTCATTGTTGTTTAGAAGATTATAATATGTTCTAAGTTCATGATTTACAATAAAGGGGAAGTTTGTAGGTACCTCTATTGAAAACTTTCAAGAGACACAACTCGTCTACTAGGGGTGACCTAAGAGTTTAAAGGCTTGTTGCATTTGCTAAATGCAATCGTGTACCTACGAAAGTGGCTTTAGTTTTCATTTAGTATCTTTAATTGACATGCATCTTAAACTCTAGGTAATGCGTAATTAGTACATGTTCTGTGTGTTTAATTATTAAATTATGTGTAATTAGGTAATGGTGCGTCTTAGGTATGTAAATAAGTGTTAGGAAGTTTTAGGATTAGTTAAAAAAAATAAAAAAATAAAAAAAATGAAGGAAAACACAACCAACTAGTTGATTATGAAACTTCAACCAATTGATTAGAGGAAAAGTTGACTTCAACCTTTTGAAGTAGTCGATCAACCGGTTGAAGGTCAAAAATGACATTTTTAGTGTTTAAAGGGGGGAGACCAACGGTTTCTTCATTCTCTCATTTCAAAACACTCCCCCACTCTCTCTTTCTCCTCTATAACTTCCAAAAATACTCCCCCACACCCTTCCTCACCAAATCTATCTCTCATCTTCTCTATTCATTTCATTTCACTTACTCACTCAAACCCTAGGTTTAGGCATGGTATCTAGGAAAGTTGTAGGTTTCATTGCAGATGGTTCGTTTCTAGGGACCTTGGGCCATTATTATTTTCATTTGTGCTATGGGTATCTATTTGATAGGCATGGACAACACTTGAGGGACTTCTATGCCAGCATCTAGGCAGGCCATGAGGAGTGAGAAAGGCAAGGGAAAGACGACTGTGAGGGAGCAACATCTCAAGGTATCGCCGGAGTCTGAGTTTTGGAAGAGGCAGAGGGCTTGGTACTAGTTTGTAGGATTGTGCAATTCAGTTTAGAGTTATTATTTTAGAAGGTTGATGGGTATATTTGTGTAAAGAGTTTTATAGTGGCTTGAGATAGGTGGATGGAGATCTTTAGATCCTAAGGACGACGATGAGAGGCTAGATTATACAGGTTACACTCAATACAAATAGTTGAGTATTTGGGTTATCAGAGGCCAGTAGAGGAGATTAAGTACCCATACCCTAAGTTTGTTGCAAATTTGTTAGCTGAGTATGTGATAGCGATGTACAAATACCCAGCTTAGTTTGATGGACAGTTCATTGTAGGCAAGTTGACTGCCAATTATCGGACTATGAGTAAAATTTTGCATTATAATATTATTCGTAAGGAGTCCGTTAAGAATTTGTCTATGGGGAAGATTATCTTGTTGTACAAGGTCATGCAAGGGTCATAGATAGACATGTCATTGTTTATGTGGCGAGTGATCAGAGACTACATATTGGAGACTAAGCCTAGGGGGAATATGCCATTTGGGAGGATGATTAAACAATTTTGTATCTAGATCGGAGTGAAGAAGACACACGAAGATCATTTGACTCCTTTGGAGAAGGGACTTATTAGTAGTTGGTCAGAGAGAAAAAGTGAAACAATGTTACGAGTTGGTACAGATAGACTGACATCCACTCCTGCACTACAACTCTTTCATCTACCACTGTTCCAACCACTTCAAAAGTCACGCTACCACAGAGGATTAATAGGTTGGAGAAGATAATGGAGGGTATGGAGGGCAGATAGATGGATATACTGGAGACACAGTCACGGATTCTGAAAGACTTGGAGTTCTCAGCTATAGTTTAGAGGATGATGTTTGAGGCCCTGTTGCCTGGTGTGATGTATCTAGAGGTTTCACCACCAACACCTACCTCCCAGCCTAATAGTTCAGTGCCACCTGCATCTACAGATGTGCCATCTCCTACTTTTGTGACTGAGCCTCGAGGAGATGAGCATAAGTTAGGCAATAGTGATTCTAAGGAGGAGGGAGAGTATGAGTCAAAGGGGGAGGCTTTTGATTAGTCTGTTTAGTTGTTAGTAGGAATGTGTTCCTAGGTAGTAGTCTAGTTGGGTTTTGTAAAAGCTTAGGTTAGTAAACTTTTAGTTATTATCCTAAGGTTATTGTATTTTGACTTTTTATACATGATAGCATATATATATATTGGAATCCTTTGGTTTGTTTTGTGTTTTTAAATTTCTTGTTATGTTTAGTTTGTTGTGTGATTGCTGTTAAACACATCTCTTATTTTTGGTTTGCTAAGGACAAGCAACACTTATGTTGGGGGTGCGTTTAACACTTAATATTGCATATTTCATTTAGTAGACAATTCATTTTATGCGTTTAATTAATAATATCTCTCCAATTTTGGTTTGATTATTGATTGAAAGCACGTTTGTGTTTGTAGGTGTGAAACAGGTGATAAAGAGTTATGTTAATGCTATGGAATGAAGAAGGAAACAAGGAGGAGCAATACATGAAAGGTACTTCAACCGGAGTTTGATCACCAAACTTCAACCGGTTGATCAGGAGAAATGAAGATGCTGAGAGTACTTCAACCGGTTTCGTTATCACATTTCAACCGGTTAATTAGGCATTTGACAAAAGATAAAAAATACTAGGAGTATATCTACCGGTTGGTCATGACATTTCAACTGGTTGATTAGGAAAAGCTAAAGCTAAAGCAAAGTGCTAAGAGTTGTTGAACCAGTTCATTGAAGCATTCCAACAGGTTGATGCTAAGTCGGTTTACACAGAAACTTTCTTGCAATTTCATTCGTCAAAGGGGGTTAGCTAAACACTCATGAGGGGCGGCTCCGAACTTCTAGGCGAGCATTCTCGTTGGTTGATCTCACCTCCCAAGCTTCAAGTAAGGTTTTCCATTGATCAATCCGGGCGAACGAAGCTTCTTCGACAATGCATCCATCACTCGGGCCACATGCCATGACGAATGACAAGAGGGGAATAGGGGAACTTATATGGAGATGTAATTTTAGAAGAGGGGTCCTCTCTCTCTTTTCCTCTCCTTCATTAAGTTTTTCACTTAGAATATGGAGCAGAGGTTTTGTAACTTTCCATTTTCAAAGCTATGCCGGGTTTTAGAGAAGAAAATTCTTGTGGGTAATTCAAAATTTTGTTCTTGTGATATTTGCACTTATAAATTGTAAAGTACTTATTGTGTGAGAAATCTCTTTAATTTAGTCTTTCTTTTTCATATGATTACCATGTTATCTATTACAGAATTCGGAGTAATGAGTTTTGTTTTCGACTAAATTTCGGCACGATCCAATGGATCATTCTCATCCATAATCAAGTGTGATGACTCACTAATGGGTTGTAATCAAGCAAATGTTTTGTAGGAAGGAAAAACTGATTTTGAATATTAGTTGTTAAATGAATACTTTGATTTCTCGTCGACGATCCATCTGACACGAGTAATGCTTGGAACTCATTTATACAATCTAAATGTTGATCATGCTAGTTTTTATTTCGATCTTTAAAGCTACAATAGTGAGTGATTTTATTTTTTAAAAAATATCATCTGTTCGAGTGTGTTTGAATACAACTCCGAATGAGTAAAAATAGAGAGTCGAAATATTTGATTATAGTGAGTTGATTCATGAGGATTGACGGATTATTTTTCTATTGACTACAATGCATTAATTCTCATTTTCCATCTCTTCCACAAATCACAAGATTCATATTTTTATTTACACACATATCACTATTCGAATTCCATTGGTTCTTTGAGGAGGCGACCTTGGATTTATTCAAGTTGCTATATTGCAATATTTTTCTTACGCTTGGGAAGACCATTGTTATATTTTGAGAAGAAGTGATTCGTTTATATACAAAAGTGACAAGTAGCTACCGCAAATACTATTTGAGACGGCCGTTGCCGCTACAAAGACTTTTTGAGACTTTACTTATTATGACGAGGTATGCCGTCACAACACTTTGTCGTAATAAATGGAGTTTCAAAAAATCTTTGTGGCGGCAACAACCTATTTCAAATTGTATTTGTGGCAAAAAATAAACCTTTTATAACAACAATATCATCACAAATTTTTTCCCCTCCAAAACACCTTTTTTTTTTTTTGTGATGGTGAACATCAACTATTAAGATTATACTAGAATATCTAATCTTCTATTTTTAGAATATGTATATTTTGTTTTGGTCAATGGTATAATTTCCATATTATAGCCATATTTATAGCTTGTACGCATAACTGTAGCCAGACTTTAGTTTGTAATATTGTATATATATTACCTACGGGTGAATCAAGAAGAAAAAGGAAAACCAATTCTTTCATGGTATCAGAGCCCTAGCAGCCTAGCAAGCCCTTACCCATTTTTTTTCCACGATTTCTTCAGCCATCATAATCAGCCTTTCTCTCAGATTCTTCTCATTATGGCCGACGATGGGAAAATAGATCCCCACTCTCCCTATTATCTTGGGTCTGGAGATCAACCCGGGAATATGATCACCCACGTGATCCTCTCTAATGACAATTATATTGCATGGGCACGTGCAATTAAGTTGCCTTTGAAAGCTCGCCGAAAGTTTGTGTTTGTTGATGGGACATTCACCAAACCGACGGAGAAGAAGAAACAACTCGATTGGGACACTGTCAATTCTATGCTTGTCTCATGGATCACGCGGACTCTTGATCCAAAATTGGCGGCCTCCATTACTTTTCATGATGAAGCCAAACGACTTTGGGATTATCTTGAGAAGCGATTTTGCGTGGCCAATGGTCCTCGTCTTCAACAATTGAGGGCCGATATTACCAACTGTAAGCAAACTTCGAATATGTCTATTGATGATTATTATACCCATTTGATGGGATTGTATGATGAATTGGATCGTCTCAAGCCTCTCCATGTGTGTGCCTGTGGTAATTGTACTTGTGATGTTGCTGGTCGATTAGTTACGGATCGGGAGGAAGAGAAACTCCATCAATTTCTCATTGGCATTAAAGATGAGTTATATGCAACGGTACATTCTAATTTGTTGTCCACTTCTCATTTACCTGATCTCGATTGTGTGTATCAAACATGTCTTCAGGAAGAAAAGTCTCGGGGTATTGCTTGAGATAGAGCGGACAGGGAGGAAATCCATGTGTTTGCTCTACAAACTGCACGACCCAAGTCTCGTTTTACCCGTCCCGATAAATCAAAATTGTATTGTTTTGTTTGTAAGCGATCGGGTCATGATGACAATACTTGTTTCAAAACGTAAGGATATCTGGATTGGTGGGAAGATCGGAACCGTGGAGTCCAAGGCAGTGCAAGACCCAATGCACAACCACCTCCTGCGGCTCCTCTGACTGCTCCTCGTGGTCGGCCCAAAGCCGTGGCCGCCACGGTCGTGGCTGCCAATGCTGTGGCTGGTGGGGGGACCGATTCAATGGCCTCATCTCATGGGTCCTCTGGCATTTCTTTGCCTGACTTAAAACCGGAGCAGGTTCAAATTTTATTGAATATGATAAATAATCGCCAGCATGATCAGATGATGGGTGAGTTCTCTTCTTTTTCCTGGATTATTGATACTGGTGCTTCTCACCATGTTACTGGCACTGAATCATGTTTGACGGACACTCATCATATTTCGCAATGTTCAGTTGGGTTACCTAACGGCGCACATGCCATTGCTACTAAGGCTGGCCGCGTTTTGGTGACTGATGGGTTGATACTTGAACATGTTTTATTTGTACCACAGTTACATTGCAACTTAATCTCGGTGTCACAATTAATTGATGATTCTAAATGTCTTTTACAATTCACTGATTCATTATGTGCTATACAGGACCTACGCTTGGGGAGTCTGATTGGAGCCGGTGAACGTAAAGATGGACTCTATTATTTTCAGCGGATTTCTACAGTGTGTGCGGTAATGGTTCTAGAGATTTCAGATTTTGAGTTATGGCATCGTCGTCTGGGGCATCCGTCAGATAGAGTTGTCAAGTTAGTTCCGGCTATTTCTTCCAGTACTTCTAGAAAGAAATTGAATAAAGCATGTGAAGTTTGTCCTCAAGCAAAGCAAAAACGTGATAGTTTTCCTGTTAGTGATAGTAAAGCTAGTCAAATCTTTGAACTTATTCATTGTGATTTATGGGGCTCAAATAAGATACCCTCTTCGTGTGGAGCACATTATTTTTTGACTTTGGTGGATGATTTTTCAAGAGCTGTATGGGTTTATTTATTGCGTTCAAAAACACAAGTTTATCAAGTTTTTTGTTCATTCTTCGCTATGATTGCCCGCCAGTTTGAAACACATGTCAAATTAGTACGGAGTGATAATGGTACGGAGTTTAAATGTATGTTGGATTATTTTGATACACATGGCATTATTTTTCAAACCTCTTGTGTTGGGACTCCTCAACAAAATGGTCGTGTGGAACGAAAACATCAACATATTCTTAATGTGGGTCGTGCTTTGATGTTTCAAGGCAATCTTCCTATTACTTTTTGGGGAGAATGTGTGCTTGGTGCAGTGTATCTCATTAACAGAACTCCTTCTGGTTTACTCCACAATAAAACTCCCTTTGAAATTCTCTTTGGCCAGGCACCTGAGTTTGATGAACTTAAGGCATTTGGTTGTTTAGCTTTTGCCCACAATCAAAAGGCCAAAGGTAATAAATTTGCTCCTCGAAGTAGGAAGTGTGTTTTTATTGGTTATCCACATGGGAAGAAAGGGTGGAAGTTATATGACCTTCAGACAGGTGACATCTTTGTTTCCAGAGATGTAAAGTTTCATGAAAATGAATTTCCTTACGAGACTGTTTCTACTTCTCAAGTGCATGCTTATTCCTCGTCGCCACCGGATTCTAATGTGGGGATTGATGTTGATTTTTTGGAAGACTTGGAGTCTGCTTTGGTTGATGATCATGCAGCCCCTGCGATTGGGACTGACATTGCGCTAAATCCCACATTGCCTCATGTGCCCCCTGCACTTCTGTCTCCTCCTGCCTCCACCGATGACTTAGGGCGCGGGTTGCGGGATAAGCGTCCTTCCGTTCTTCTTCGTAACTTTGTTACCCACACTGTACAATCTTTGAGTCCATCTGAGTGTTCATCGTCTTCTACTAGCTCCTCAGGTACTCTTTATCATATAGCACATTATGTGAATTGTAATAAGTTTTCTCCACGACACCGTGTTTTTCTTGCAGCGATCACTGAAGGTATTGAGCCTCGTTCTTTTAAAGAAGCTATGCAAGATGAAGGTTGGCGCGAGGCTATGCAGAAAGAAATTGCTGCTTTAGAAGCTAATGGCACCTGGGAAATGGCAGTTTTACCTCCTCATAAAAAGGCTCTTGGTTCTAAATGGGTATACAAAATCAAATATCATGCGGATGGGCAAGTAGAGCGTCTTAAGGCTCGTCTGGTTATTTTTGGCAATCATCAAGTTGAGGGGGTTGATTATAATGAAACTTTTGCTCCAGTTGCGAAAATGGTCACTGTTCGTGCCTTCTTAGTAGTTGCAGCGGTCAAGAATTGAGTTTTGCATCAGATGGATGTTCATAATGCGTTTCTACATGGTGATCTTGATGAAGAAGTTTACATGAAACTTCCTCCTGGTTTCAAAGTTCGCACTCCTGGTTTAGTGTGTCGTCTCAAGAAGTCTTTGTATGGTCTACGACAGGCTCCACGGTGCTGGTATGCTAAGTTAGCTGCTTCTTTGAAGACTTATGGTTTCCTTCAGTCTTATTCAGATTATTCTCTGTTTACTCTACATCAGGGATCGATACAACTTAATGTCCTTGTATATGTTGATGATCTCATTATTTCTGGTAATGATGCTTCCGCTGTTGACCATTTCAAGGCCTATTTGCACGAGTGTTTTCATATGAAAGATTTGGGTGTCTTGAAGTATTTTCTTGGTATTGAGGTTGCTCGTAATTTCGAAGACATCTTCTTGTGTCAACAAAAATACACTCTTGATATTATTGGGGTCCCGTCCCGTTGGCTTTCCCATGGAGCAAAATCACACATTGGCTCTCGCCAAAGGCCCTTTGCTCGCCGATCCTGAAAGGTATAGACGACTTGTGGGTCGTCTCATTTACTTAACCTCCACCCGTCCTGACTTGGTTTATGCAGTTCATATCTTGGCTCAGTTTATGCAACACCCTCGTCAGGATCATTGGGATGCGGCGCTTCGTACGGTTCGCTACTTAAAAAGGTGTCCGGGTCATGGCATTCTTCTTCGCACTGATTGTGAGTTATCTCTGACAGGTTGGTGCGATTCAGATTGGGCTACGTGTCCTTTGACTAGACGGTCTCTTACTGGTTGGATAGTGTTTCTTGGAACTTCTCCGATTTCTTGGAAGACCAAGAAACAACATACGGTGTCCCGGTCTTCTGCTGAAGCCGAGTATTGTTCCATGGCTGTCGTCACTTCAGAATTGAAATGGCTCAAAGCTTTGCTTGTGAGTTTGGGTGTCACACATTCGCCAGCCATGCGCTTATACTGTGATAGTCAGTCGGCACTCTACATTGCTCAAAATCCTGTCTTCCATGAGCGTACCAAACATATTGAAGTTGATTGTCATTATGTGCGTGATGCCATTCGTGACGGTATTATTTCTACGTATCATGTGTCTACTGATGATCAGCTTGCCGACATCTTCACCAAGGCTCTTGGCAAGCGCAAGTTTCTGTACCTACTTGGCAAGTTGGGCATTTGTGATCTCCATGCTCCAACTTGAGGGGGGTATTAAGATTATACTAGAATATCTAATATTCTATTTTTAGAATATGTATATTCTGTTTTGGTCAATGGTATAATTGCCATATTATAGCCATATTTATTGCTTGTACGCATAACTATAGCCAGACTTTAGTTTGTAATATTGTATATATATTACCTACAGGTGAATCAAGAAGAAGAAAAAGGAAAATCAATTCTTTCATCAACGCAACAAAAACCTTGTCTTAAAAAACCCTAATTCTTCTAATGATATAGATACTAGGCTAGTTCCCGTGTTGGCTTTTTGGAATACTTGAAGAGAATTAAATTTGTGTGTGAAGCTCGTTTGGTTAGCCAAATAGGATCGCTGGTTCAAAGTTTGCCTACCATGCCATCCTGGTAAACTTTGACATTTTATCAGTAAGTGGAGGTTTATGTCCGCAAAACACCTTTGTTTATGCATAAGTTTTCCTTGCTTAGCTAAATGTTATTTTTCACTTATTTTGAAAATGGTGGGGAATTATTCTAAATTTTTTTTAAATGATAACTTAGTCTGTATGTATTTTAGTAGGGCTTTCAATGGAGTAATGATAACTTTTATAGAAAGTTGTGAAACGCCTCCCACGTTGGAAAGTCATGAGCAACAGGAGTGATCATATTCCAGCTAGAGGCGCATTGTGGCACTTTAGAATTGCACTTAGCACTTGGCACATAAGTATCGTAACGAGGATTTCATACGGTCGTAACTAGGAGTGATCAGATCATGACTATTAATTATTTGATTATTTTTTATCGGACGGTTGATGTCACAAATACATACGATCGTATGGAGGATTTCCTGTCTCATCATTTGATTGTGATCCATGATCAAATTATGATGGCTGGATATGGATTGTAGATCGCTAAAACGGACGATCGAATGGATATATTTAAATCTAAAAATGTCTATTAAAATATGATTGTTAGTAACGGTCGTAATTCAAATATTTACATGTCTATTAATTTACAAACATGTCTTTTTACTCTTGAACAGGCACAATACATGGTCAACGTCTATCTAAACAGACACCAAAAGGCCTCTAAATTGGCCAAAATTCTATCATTCAAGATTACTTTCAATTTCCTATAATATCTCTCTCCCTAAAGCTTGAACTCTATCTACTCATCATTATTTCCGTTTCCTATTTGCTGAAATATGTTTTCTACAAAAAGAAATTCAAGTCTCTTTGCAAACTAGAGAAATCTGTAGATATTTGGGTTTGACTTCATTTGTGTATTATGCAATGAAATATTGGATTTGATTATGCACTTCATTGTATTATGTAGGTAAATTCGATGCAACCTGGTATACATTGATTTACCAAAAGTGCTGGGGGCGAATATTGTCTTAGGGAAAAATGACTCAATAACATGATTTGAAGCATATTACAATCATCTTCTTCATTATAGAATTTTTGTAATAAAATATGCTTGGCAGTGGATTGATTGAAAAAATCCGACTAGAATAAACAATTATGGATTACTATATTTGATTGATTGTCTGAAATTCTCATATCATTTTTACGGATTTAGATTTTGATATACTAATAATAGTAAAATAACATATAAATATGCAATGAAATTAAGTGATTTGTGATAAAATTGCAGGGGAACTCATATCTTGCTAAAATTGAACTCATTGAATTATTTGGGTTGGGTCGAAATCTTGATTCTTACTCGGATTTTGGATATATATTATACAATATGAAATCCATCGGATCAAATAGAATTCAAATCCTCATATTTAAATATTGAGGGCTGGTTTGATGGGGACTTTCTTTTGTCTTCTATTGTATTTTTTTTTTTGGGATTTTTTGGATTTATATACATAACTTTGGAATGAACAAAGGGATTTTGTATTTTATGCAGTGAAATTTTCAATGAGTGTGGAATTCGTCTGTTAGTTGTTTATAGAATTAGATCTATTCATGTTTGTCGCCGTTCTACTTGTTGGATTTGATTGTATATGAAAACAACTACATCACATGCAACAAGCAGATTGTGGATTCATTTTTGTCTTGTGGGTCCTATTTATAAATGTATAAATTATGTTGTGCTAAAATTTGTACAAACCATAAATTATAGTTGGATTCCTGTCACGTTAATATTATCATATATAGTTCGTGTTTAGTCAAATTTGTGTCGTATTTAACTATGTTCATGTCGATCTATTTACTTAACACATCTAGTAGGTCTATACATTTATCACCTAACACTGCAAAGGTTAAAACTCAAACCAGTTAACTTTGTCATTTTGTATTTAGTTTGCGAAGTAGGTCTTGAATCATCAGGCCAAACACTGCAAAGGTTAAAACTCAAGCCAGTTAACTTTTGTCATTTTTGTATTTAGTTTGCGAAGTAGGTCTTGAATCATCAGGCCAAACAGTCATGACATGCTTTCAAGGCTACAAAGCTTACAGTCATTGTCGTAGAAGTTTCTTGACAACCCACAAGGCATATCCTGGAGTGTTACTAAGGCATGAGAATATCCTATACATATAGCTTTCTATCAACATCTTCTTGTTAGCCATAAACCTAGCTTTAAACGACCATTAAAATATGAAAATTTGTGGCAATTACTTTAGTACAACCTACTGTATATAATCTTGAACACCATAGATGAGTTCATCAATCAAGCCCATCAACAAAAATGGCTTCAGGCAACATTGCTGTGCTTAATGCTCTTGACACTGCACGAACCCAATGGTACCATATCACGGCCATTGTGATTGCCGGGATGGGCTTCTTCACTGATGCTTACGATCTCTTCTGTATTTCCACTGTCTCCAAACTCTTGGGTCGCCTTTATTATTACAATCCAGCAACAAATAAGCCTGGCAAGCTTCCTCATACAATTAACAATTTTGTTGTCGGTGTTGCCCTTGTTGGTACAATAACCGGTCAACTAGTCTTCGGTTGGCTCGGCGACAAGTTAGGACGGAAAAAAGTTTATGGTGTCACTTTAATACTTATGGTCATTTGTGCCATTTGCTCTGGCCTTTCTTTTGGCTACAGTGCTAAATCTGTGATAACCACACTTTGCTTCTTTAGGTTCTGGCTCGGATTTGGCATTGGGGGAGATTATCCGCTCTCGGCAACGATCATGTCTGAATATGCTAACAAGAAAACACGTGGGGCGTTCATCGCTGCAGTGTTTGCCATGCAAGGTGTTGGTATCATCTTTGCCGGGCTAGTGTCTATGGCACTTTCTAGTATCTTCCTTAGCAACTATGAAGGACCAAACTTCCAAACGAATCATGTTCTTTCTACAGAACCAGAAGCAGATTATGTGTGGCGAATCGTGTTAATGCTCGGAGCACTTCCAGCACTTTTGACTTATTATTGGAGGATGAAGATGCCTGAAACAGGACGTTACACAGCAATTATAGAAGGGAATGCCAGACAAGCCGCGATTGACATGGGTCGTGTTCTTGATATCGAAATTCAAGAAGATCATGACAAGTTATCACAGTTCAAAGCTTCCAACAACTACCCATTAATCTCAAGAGAGTTCTTTCAACGCCATGGACTTCACCTGATAGGTACCATGAGTACATGGTTCTTGTTAGACATAGCTTTCTATAGCCAAAACCTCACTCAAAAGGACATATTTCCAACTATGGGCCTCACTAACAAAGATGTTAATGTGAGTGCTCTCAGAGAAATGTTCGAGACATCAAGAGCAATGTTTGTGGTTGCCTTGCTTGGCACATTCCCTGGCTATTGGTTCACAGTCTATTTCATCGAAAGCATGGGTCGATTTTACATTCAACTAATCGGGTTCTTCATGATGTCCGTCTTCATGCTTATTATGGGTATCAAATATGATTACCTTAAAAATGAAGAGCACAAATGGATTTTTGCAGCTTTGTATGGATTGACATTCTTCTTTGCAAATTTTGGTCCAAACAGCACAACATTTGTTCTTCCAGCTGAGCTTTTTCCCACTCGTTTGAGATCCACGTGCCATGCATTGAGCGCCGCTTCTGGGAAGGCTGGCGCGATGATTGGGGCGTTTGTCGTGCAAAGCTACACATTGGATGGCGATATTAAAAAAATAAAGCATACGATGATATTTTTGGCATTCACAAACATGCTAGGGTTCTGTTGTACGTTCTTAGTGACGGAGACAAAAGGGCGATCATTAGAGGAAATTTCAGGCGAGGATGGTGGTCAGAATGAGACGCAGATGACCAATAAACAACGGGTGACTCTCCCAGAGGCCTCATGGGAGGGATAGAAATAAGTGGTCTTTGTCTTTGCCTGAAGGTTGGGGTTAATAAATGGGCAAAAGGTAAATTTTTTTGCCTGAAGGTTGTGTTGGGTGATGCGTTTTGGATCTTCCATAAATAAGAGAAACGGAGACTTCTTTTGCTTTTTGAATTAAAGTGTGATTTTAATGAAACTGAATACAAATATGGATAAATGTTTATATATTTCATAAGATCTTCTTTTGGTTTGTTTTTGTGGTGATATATGTTTTTGGTATGTTTTGTAATTTAATCTAATACTTATATTCATCTTATGCAGAAAACGCTCTTGGGATTGTGTTGATTATTGTGATATATAAGTGGATTGCCCGCAGAGAGTAGACATTGGTATACGTAGTTGAATGTGTAGTAATTTGAACAAAATACGTTAACACGACACAAAATTAACATTTGTTAGAGTTGATTTAATCTTCAAATGGACCTGAAAATGACACGACATGCTAACTTAGTAATTAACTGATTTGATTAGTGTGAAACACGAATCATCTAAAATTGACATAATTAATATGTTTAATTAATATTGTATGAACAAAATGCCACATTTTTTTCATTTTTTTTTTTGAAGTATTGACGTGAATCCTTATAAAGCAAGAGTATTTTTTATTGTTCTTAACATTACAAAGATTCAGTGGATTTTTAGTTTATGAAAAAATCATGGTTTAACAGAAAATATAATTTTTAATAGAGTCCAATGATGAAACATAATTCATGTAGTTGAGGCAAACAATATTGGGACAATGTTGAGTTAAGTTGGACCTAGTAGAGACATAATGAAAATTTAAACTGGTGTTTGTCCCAATGAAAAATCAAATGCCAGTGTGTTTGCCAGAACCGGTGACCGAAAATTACTATTCTTGGAGTTTAAATAAACGACAAAAATTTAGTTTTTTTTTTTTTTTTTTTTTATTATAATCAAAATTTTTATTACAATAATTTGAGTCTATAATCAACTTTATAACATTACAAACTTAGGAATTAAAAAAATCTCAAAAGTTAACTCATTGTTACTACCACCCACTTTTTTTTTTTTCTCTTACTCTCTCTCTCCCCGATAAAAAAAAATAAAACAAAAATTAAAATTAAATACTCTATTTCCCTCTCTGTGGTAAAAAATAAAAAAAAAATTGAAATATCTTTCTCGACAATATTAACATATTTTTCTTTTGTCTCTCTCTCACATAAAAAATTAAAAATAAATTAATTTTTTTAAAAAAAATAATAAAAATAAAAAATTTTCATTTAATATTTCTCTTTTAGATCTCAAATTGAATTGAGCCGCCCCAACTACAACTGCCTTGGTATTGCCATTCGTAAACACTCAGTGCTACAGCAGCACAAGCAATGTCATGCTAGAATGCAGGAACATTATTCATTGTTTGCCAAAACGTCTCCACAGAAACTTATTAATATTTCCCCAATCTGACATAAAACCTAACTTGACACCAGCCAACTTCAAAAGGAGCCAAAAAGTACCACATACACTTTTTTTCTTCTCTGTCTAAAATGACATAAGTTCCAATGTACCACAAGTGGGAATCTTTCATGGCTTCCCTTTCGATGTTAAATCATGCACAATGATGTTGGAACATTTTAATTTAATTTTTATTTTATTAAAACATTCTTATAGGTCCTAAACGTGTGGTGCTTTAATCATAAGTTAAAGATTGTCTAACTCAACTCAACTAGAAGTATATAACTTAATTGGTTATACGCGAGGTGTGGTTTCTTTGAGCGGAAGTCTATCACTCTCCTAGGGCTTCTTTAATGGACAAATGATTAGGAGATAAAGTCTTTTATATATATACTAGTCATAATCTGTGCCTGAATGTATGATAGAACAAAAAATTCGAGTCCTAAAAAATCAATATCACTATATTAAATAATAATTTTTTTTCTTCATTTATTTGATTAAATCATTCAAAATTTATTTTTATTCATTATTTTCTTAAAGATATTGACAAAATTTTCTCAAAATATGTAATTCGATAATTTTTTTTAACATATCTATAGTATCGTATATGGATAATATCTGAAATAAAAATTATGTTAACTTATAAATTAATCAAATATTAAATGGTTGAACATGTGATAGAAATGAGTGATGTGATGGTTTGAGGGAAAATGTATAAGGGATAAAATTCAACTTCCTATGTGTTTTATTATATAGATTTGTATAGATATAAGAGAAAATTTTATCTAAATCCCCTGTAATTAGGTCTAAATTTAATGATACTTCATTCCAATTTTGAAATTTCACTGTCACTCCATGTTAGTGATTGTCGGGTTACACCGATAGCAATGATTGATTTATAGAAATATTCTCAAGTATTTTATAGAGTAAATTTTATCCACACTCCTTATAAATAAACTTAACTCTAATAATACTCCTTGTAAATAGACCTAACTTAACAACACTATTTCTTGATTTTGAAATTTCAATGCATTTCCTTGTAGTTCTATTATATTAGCTTTTATTTTGATCAATTTAATATTCAATTTTATCAAATTAATTTTATTTATTTAATTTAAAATAAATTAACATTTTATCTCATCAAATCAACACAAAATTGATATTTAATTTTATCAAATTATCCTTTAGTTATATTAATTTAATATTTCATTTAATCAAATTAATATTATTTCTTTAATTTAATATTAAGTTATTATTAATTTTTATCAAATCAACATCAAATTGACATTCAATTTTATTAAATTAAACTATTTAATTTGTTAAATAGAATATTAAATTCCATTAATTTAAAATTTAACCTTATCAAATTAATGTCATTTTTTTTAATTTAACACCAAAATGAACATTCAATTTTATTAAAACAACATTCAAATTTATTCAATTAACATTAAATTCAATCAAATTAATACTAAATTAATATTTAATTTTCTCAAATTAATATTTAAATTTATCAAAATTAAGATCAAATTTATTCAATTAATATTAAATTTTATCAAATAATTTTAAATTTTATATATGAAGTATGATGTGTGAGAAGCGGTCGGGCGACATTGTGGAGGATATATGATAGCAGAGAAATTAGAAATGGATGACATTGACTTTGACTTTATCGATTGTAATTTTTATTATAGAAAAATCATTTTTAACTATAAAATTATTATGATAAAAAAATATAAAAATTATAAAAACTTGATTATATAACCAAATGAGTGATAATATAATGACTAATATTGTAACAAAGTTATAATACAATGGTTTAAAATAAAAAATTCATTGAGATAATATAATGATTGAAATTATATTTATTGGCCGACTAACACATATATAGTGGGGAAATAATTAATGACATTTTAGTCTATTTACATAATAAAGGGTAATTTTAATATTTTCACAAAATATTTAGTGAAATCATTATTTTATTTACTGATAAAGACAAAAGTTATTGTTATAGGAGTTGTCATTGAATTTAAACTAAACTACATGGTGTTTAGATGAAACTTTTCCTAAATATAACATGTAGATATAGTATGATTTCAATCTTTGTACTATATATATGTACAATAAAGATGTGTGTGATATGAACAATAAAGATCGAGAGCAATGCATTAGGATAGAATTTTGGAGAGACGTGTTTTTCAATTTGGAAAGAGAATCATGAAATATAAGAGTATGAAAGACAGTTAATGTTTCAGTATAGAAAGTGATCCCTTAACATAAGAAATAAAATCAGGAAAATAATGATAAGAGTTGTAATTTATATTTTAGGGAGAGAGAGAGACAGAGTTGAGGAATAAGAGATCGCTTAATTACCAGATTTGATTGGGTTAGAGAATTAAATTTAGGGATGTTAGTTTTGGAAACTAAAAGTTTTGAGCGGCCAAATTTTTTTCAAAGCTAATATGGTACATCGGATCGAAACGATCTATGACGTTAATACCTTGAGACAGTTTAAAATATCGTCGGCCGTTGAATGATGTTTTTTTTGATCTCAAAACGATCTGAACTGTTCTTTGTCTCTTGAATTCAAAATCGTTGTACTTTATATATATATATATATATATATATATATATATATATATATATATATATATATATATATATATATATATATATATATATATATGTGTGTGTGTGTGTGTGTGTGTGTGTGTGGTAGCCATCCCTCTCTCAATTTACCACTTTTCCATCACTCTTGTGTGCATCAAAGATTGAGGTAGAACACCACTTTTTTCGATTAAAGCTACAAGAAAACAAGAGGTCGCTATTGTTATTAAGTTTGATCGTCAAAATCACGATTTATAGATTTGTCGACTACCTTTATTAAATTTAAGATGATTATTAGATTTGATTATGTAGCATATTTTAGATCCATATTTATTAGGTTTGATAACCCAACAAAAGAAATCACATCAAGTTTAAGTATTTTCTTAAGTATTCTTCTACAAAGGGTGACCAATGGATTAAATGGCAGCCTCCTCTAATGGGCTGGCTGAAAGTTAATATTGATGGGGCATGCAAAGGAAATCCGGGGGCTTTTGGAGGTGGTGTTATTATCAGAAATCAAGATATCCAAATTCTTTTAGTGGCTTCTAATAACTATGGGATTTGTACTAATTTAGAGGTGGAATGTCGAGCTTGCATGGATGCTATAGAGATTATTTGTGACCTCGGATTAAGGGATTATTATAGAGTCAGACTCTAACATCTTTGGTTGATATGTTGTATCAGTCAACTCCTCCAAATTGGAAATTATGGTATTTGTGGCCGATGATTAAGGACTCCCTACAATCTTAGGATATTATCATAACTCATGTTTTTAGGGAAGGAAATATGGTTGTTGATTTCTTAGCCAATAAAGGGGTAAGAGATGAGTATTTTTGGAGAGACTTTCACTATGATAAGCTACCTTTACAAGGTAGGTTGCTTATTCTCCATGACTCCTTACAATATGGTAATATTCGTAAAGGCATGTGAAATTGGATCGCATTGGAAGATATTCTTTAAAGCTGTTGCAGAAGATTTTTTCGACCTCATCTTTTTACTTCAATTGGCTTTGTTGCTTTATTTCTTTTGAAGGGTAAGGCTTACTAAGTCCCCCCTCCTCAGTGTAATCTCTATTTGAAATTAATAAAATTCTCCCTCGTATTGCCTTGGTTTAATTAAAAAAAAAAAAGTATTCTCTTAATTAAATCTATGTTATGAAAAGGTTTTACATAATAATTAAGCAAATCCAACGTGTTTGACAGTGAGTCGGTGGCATTTTTTGTTTCTTCTTGCGTTCTGGTTAATTGACGTTCCCATGAGATGCCTTCTATGTGTAAATAATCTGCTCTACATAACCGAGGAGATGATTTCATGTTTGTTATCCACGAAAGTCCAACCCAAGTTTGTCTTTTTCTGTATATAGTTCACAATAAATAGTGATGAGACATTTTGAGAAGGGGTGTTAGATCAACGACGCGTGTCTTTGGCGCCGAGGATATCCTTGCCTCTGGCAAGTCCATGTGTCCTCGGCATTGAGACCCCTACTCTGATAGACGTGTTCTTCGGTGCCAAGGCATATGCCCTCGGCTCCTAGGGTACCTCAACTCCAGGGGAGTCAAATGTCCCCGGCCCCAAGGGTACCCACTGAAATCCTGATCTTGTCACGAGTCATCGCCTTCTGGAGAGGCTACTGATTGACAGCTGAGCGTCTAAACTAGACTAGGAATTATGAGGGCACTCTGCACAATGAAGCTAGAATAGCAGAATAAACTTGACACTCAACCAAGGAAAGTCAGACACGTGGCATAGAGTGCAGAATTAGGGGTAAAAAGACAATAGTATCCCTGCAGACATACGACTGTTTCAGACAAACGTTTAATGAATCCTCAAATGATAGGACATCCGTAGTGGCTTTGGGAGCCGAGGAGGGGGAGCATTAAATGATCCAGGGCTGGTGCATTTAATGTCCTCACATTGAAGTCACAAGAGATGGGATGTTATTGTCTAATCTTGGGGTCAAGCCCACCTTAATCAACATAATTAAAGGTATCCAAGCTCAAGACCCTCAGTTGCATAAAATTAATGGTGAACTGGAGTCAGGTACCCCGTCTGAATTCAATGTATATGAGGATAGATCCTTGCGACTTGCTAGAAGATTATGTGTACCTAACGATGTAGAGTTGAAAAGATTGGTTCTCAGAGAAGCTCATATAATGGGCTATATGGTGCATCCTGGAAGTACAAAGATGTACTGCGATTTGAAGGAGACCTTATGGTGGAATAACATGAAGAGAGATATTGTTTAGTTTTTTTGTTTTTACAATAGATAGTATGTCAACAAATAAAAGCTGAACACCAAAGACCAGCGGAATAATTACAGCTCTTCCCTATCCCTGAATGGAAATTAGAATATATAACCATGGACTTTGTGGCAGATTTTCCAAAAACCCTTACTGGTAATAGGTCAATTTGGGTGATTGTAGATTAATTGACAAATCAACTAATTTCTTGGCTATTAAGGTTGGCATATCACTTGAGATGTTATCGAGACTCCATCTCCAGGAAATAGTGAAGTTACATGGGATTCCAATCATTATCGTGTTTGATAGGAATACCTTCTTTGTCTCTGTTTTGGTGAAGCTTATGTAAGGCTTTGGGGGCTACTTTGAACTTCAATATTGATTTTCATCCACAAACAGATGGTCCATCAGAGATAACTATTCAAACTTTAGAGGACATGTTGCGAGCTTGTGTTATTGAACTTTGAGGATTGTGGGATGAACACTTGCCCCTTGTCGAATTTGCATATAACAACAACTACTAAGATAGTATCAATATGGATCCCTATTAGGCACTGTATGGAAGAAAGTGTAGGTCACTTATTTGTTGGGATGATGCTGGGGAGAGGTAGTTATTAGAGCCAGAGATTGTACAACAGATGGTTAATAAAATTCGATTGATCTAAGAACGACTTCGCACAGCTCAAAACAAGCAAAAAAGTTATGTGGATGTTGGGAGGAAGAAATTAGAATTTCAAACATGTGATCATGTGTTTTTAAAGGTATCCCCTAGCAAAGGGGTCATGAAATTTGGGATCCGTGGAAAACTGTCCTAGGTTTATGGGACCATTCGAAGTCCTTGATAGAGTTGGCAAAGTGGCTTACAGAATTGCCATGCCACCTGTTTTAGCTCTAACATAAAAAATAATTATATATATAATTTTTTAAAATTAATTTATGCTACATCAATATAATTTTTCAGTTTACAATAAACTTTTTAAGTTGTATTAAGATTTTATGTGAAAATAGTTTGTAGTGTATTCTTAAGTAAAACTTAATTTTTTTTAAATTTTGATATGTTTTAAAATATATATTGTAAAATATTATATTAAATCTTATCTTAATTGACCTAACTAATTCTTAATTACAGTAAAGTTTCAATATAATTAAGTAGTATATTGGCAATAACTTTTATTTTATTTAAAGAATTATAAGTATTTAATTTCAAAGAATTTAATATCTCAAACATTACTAAAAAATCATTCTCAAGTACAAAATTATAAAAAAAAATAAAATAAAATAAAAATTTAACTATTTTTTTTTAAATTTTTTTCTTATAGTTAGAATAATGAATTTTAGAAATATACCAAGTTCTCATAATCCTATAATAAAATATGAGTAATGAAAAATTAACTCTGATAAATTTGATATAATATTTAATTCTAATACACATATACTAATATACTATATCAATTTTTATATACAAAAACTATTCATTCACGTGTAAGTAGATAGTTGGTCAATTAGGTCTTCTTCCGTCACAATTATATTCCCAACAGGAGAAAAAGAGAGGGGCGGCCAAGTGTACTACAAGGTAAATGTCAAACCTACTTATCCTAATGGGTACACATGTTTAGTGATATACATAGATGTATACGCACACATATACATGTATAGTTGTACTTGTATGAGAGTATGGGCTGCAATGCCAAGGAGTAGGATTATTTTATGAAAGTATGACAGGCCTTTCGTGTCCTTGTCTACATCTCATGAATGACAAAACCTAATGTAAAGGGAAACACCTATTCGGCTAGTTTGCTCATCTATAATTAACCCAACATGTACATTAGAAAGGTAAATAAGTTGGACGCTAATAGCATGATAATGTATTGTATTAGTACCCACTGTGTTTCACAGATTGAGTAAGAAGTATTTTTAGAAGCAATTAAATATTTTAGCCTTACTAATTTAAATGGCCTTCAGCAATTGATTAATAGTTTTATTAGTTGTCCGATCACTTGTATTTAGTTAGTCATAATTTGTATTATTATTATAGGACTTGTAAAGGAAGCGTAGCAGGAGACTTGTGTTCCTTTTCCTAGTCTCAAGGGGTGTTTTTGCTTGTGAATATGTGGATGTCATGATTATGATAGAGAAATTGATTATGATCCGACCCGATGTCACACGGGTTAATATGACGAGTGGACCTAACAACCAATAGGGGAGATGCAGACTTGGGAACTGATCTCACACGAGTTAATGTAACGTTTGGATCCAGTGGCCAAAAGAGAAGATACTTTTGGCATTAAGAACCTGGTCACTAGTGAATGTGGCCATAGTTGTTAAAGAATGTTTAGTGTCGATTCTATTGTGGAATCGTTATGATAACATTTATTATTGAACAGCTGAATTTTTTGTGAAGGTTTTGAATACATGTTTTGAAGTGCATGTTTAGTCCAATTGGTAGAGGTAGACTATTGCTTACTAGTTATTGGGCTCACCCAATCTTATTCCATTTTTTGTTTTTCAGATTTTGGGGATAAAAAATTTTGACAATCGGAAATGGAAGTGAGCAGGATTTGAAGATTTTATTTTATTAGCATTTCCTTGGAAAGACCATGTAGTACTTCATATATTTACGTTGGGATCTAGATGAAGATCTGGTCTGTTAGATTTTATTTCTAGACATGTGCATATGGGATTATTTGTTTTTTGTTTTATGCTCTATTAATATATTAGTTATTGTCTGTGCCTGAAGACATAAAGTAATAAAAAATAGTATAAAATAAACATATTTGTATTCATATCCAAAATCAAATCACAAATATAGAGAAGAGAAAAAATAATTTAAGCATAAATTTGTAGTGGGGTTGAAAGGTGGTGGGCGGCAGTGGTGGTGGTAGGGGACGGAGATGGAGATGGTTGTGGTGGGTGGTAATGACTGTGGTGGCGGTGGGGGTGGCAGTGGGGTCGGGGGTGGAGGCGTAGGTGGTGGCGGTGGCGGTGGCAATTGTGGCAGCGGCAACGACAGTTGCGACGACAGTGGTGGTGGCGATAGCAGCTGTGGCAATGGGGGCGATAGTGGTGAGGGCTGCGGTGGTGGTGGGGGCAGTGGTGATGGTGGTGGTGGCAGTGGTGATGGTGCTGGTGGCTGTGTTGACGACAGTAGTGGTGGCGGCGACGATGATGGTGGTGGTGGTGGGGGTGGTGGTGGTAGAGGTAGTGGTGAGACGATTTTAAACACTATTTTTTTTAAAGTACTTATAAGAAATAATTTTTAAAAATATTTTTAAAAAGTCACTCTAAACACACCTTTAGGGGCCTATTTTTCTTATTAAATTTAGGGTGTTAATATTAGCTGTTAGATTAACTTTAAAGTAAAATTTAAAGTGATCTGAACCGGAAAAAAAAAGTCATTTTGTTTATCTTTCGAGATTTGAATTATAAGCTACTTTATTATATAGATAATAAAAGGGTTGTTAGATATGGCCTTAGGAAATAGTGTTGAGATAATTTATAGGTCGATGCCTGGCATACTCGTAGGACTTAGTTCCATGGGTGTGTGGCGATTGTCATGTCATTAGGCTCGTATATTGAGTTCAGGGGCTTAACAAATTATATAAAGATCAAGTACTTTATTGTTTGTGCGAAGGTTTGAAAAGGAGTCATTGAGACACTCATGTGGATGCTAGATTGATGGTTACAGATCTTCTCACAAAAGGTCTCCATGAAAGTATTTTAAAGAGCACATCAGTCATATGAAAGAAGTTGAGGCGTTAGATTATGTTGTTCATTATGTTTCAGTTCATATTTTATATTTCAGTTATGATTTAAATTGTACTCTTACTATTGAATGCTAGCAATAAAGTTAATAGTGATTTTATCTTTCATATTATTGAGTATTTATCTATGCATATACTATGAGGTTATAATGGTTTTGGAATATGTGATATATTCATGAGGTATGCTTGTGTGAGGCAACATATTGGCAAACCTTCATTCTGATAGGTTGGTGATGGTTTTCACATATTGGTATATTGTAATATATTAGGATGACATACTACAAGTGTGAAGGATAACGGATATATGAAATGTATGATTTTGATTCCATCAGGGGTGTACTTTTTTTTTTTTATCCACTTCTTTATTAAAACAATATAAAGTTAAACTCTCAATTCTGCTAATTAATGACATTAGCTTTGAGACCATGGAACTGTGTTGGAGTTAATAGATATAACTCTAAAACATTCATCATCCACGATTAGTGTTGGTTTTAGTATTTGGTGAAATTTAAGGCAATATCCAAGTTGTTTAGGCAATTATTTTTTTAAAAATTAAAGAGCGGCCACTTGATTTTAAATATAATTTACCCATGTGTGTTATTTTCAAAAATTATGACTTTACATGTGTGGACTGATTAAGCCTAAATAGTGCATATTTATCATATTATTTGTGGGTTAATTGTCACGAGCATAAACTTAATTATAGAGATTAATGCTATATTTGTTTCTATCATGATTTAATTGGTATTTGTCTATTTTGTAGGTAAAATGACAAAATACGGAGGCAAAAAGGCAAACATGGGAATGGAAGGTACAAAGAAAGAGAGAGCATTGAAGAACACACTTGGACATCATTTTGACAAAGTTTGGACGTGGGGTTCTGCATCAGAGAAAAAATTGTGAGGACTTTCAGCCTCTCACGTCCGGACGCGTGTCCTCATTCTCAGCCAAGTAGAGACCTCGAGGACGGGCTCTTTTGGTTATCTTCCCCGATTTGGGAAAGTACTTTCCATACTTTTTTTTCTTCCTTTTGGAGAGTTTTCTAGATCTAGAAGTTTTCTTTTAATTTCTTCTTTAATCTTAATTTTGTTTTGTTTTAGACTCAATTAATGGTAGGTCAGACTTTTTCACTAAGGTTAGGAGAAAATTCAATGAGCTTCAATTGACGTTTTTCCTTAATTGCTCGATTCATCTTATTTAACAAAACTTTCTCTGTATATAATCTCTTGAATTATTATGCTAAATGTGATGAAAACTTGAAATTTCCTGTGAGTAGAATAAGTAGATGCACATGTTTGGGTTGAATTGTTAATGAATTCATCTAATTTGTTGATTTGCTGATTTATATGAATTGATATGTTTGATTGTTCAATTGCTTGTAATTAACAATTGGATGTTTGAATTCATTTAAATTAACTTATTGATTATATCTTAGAGAATTTTCTCATTAATCATTGTTAAATCCTCCAATTGGGTTCACTCCATAGTTGTTTCTCAATTGAAATCGGAAATTACGATTAAATCACTACCCAATTGTTATTGACGAAGTATCCAATGCCTTAGTATTTTTCCTAAATCATTTCTCAAAGTTATTTTTGTTTATTTGTTTTAAGATTCAACTACCAAATCAATCTCTCTCAAACACACAAGATGTATTTTTTTTTTAATTTATGTTTTTTCACTCTAAACTCCCCATCTCCCTATGGTTCGACCTTGAAATTTATCAAGAAATTACTATTTGTTTGACACCTACACTTGAGTTACAACTTTCGAAGAGAAGCGTAGACTAAGTGGGAGATTGTTGGAAGATTTTAATTTTATGTTTATTTTATTAAAACATTCCTATTGGTCCTACACATCTGGTGTTTTAATAATGGGTTAAAGGTTGTCTAACTCAATTAGGAGTGTATAACTTAATTGGTTATACGTGGGGTGTGGTTTTCCTAATAATAAGGAGTGGAAGTCTACCACTCTCCTAGGACTTGTTTGATGGATAGATGACTAGGAGATAAAGTCCTATACATATGTGATAGTTGTTTTCCTCTAAATGAACTTTGAACGTATAGTTTTTCATCACTCCTGTGTACATTAGAGAGTGGGGTAGAGCACCACTTTTTTCTATTGAAGCAATAGGAAAATAAGGGATCGTTATCGTTATTAAGTTTGATCGTCGAATCACGATTTATAGGTTTGTCGATTACTTGTTTAAATTTAAGATGATTATTAGATTTGATTATGTAGAATATTCTAGATCCATATTTATTAAGGTTTGATAAGCCCAACAGATAAATTATGGAATGGAAAAAATTATGTGCATAATAAACTACAACCTCATGGATGAAAAAGTAAGAAAAATGCTTATGTAGACAATAAACTACCGCTTGTGTAAGAAATAAATCCTTGTTAGTATTGGGATTGCTTTGTTTAAGAATGTTTCCATATCCTTTATTTGAGGCTTTGGTCTCAACAATTTTATACCATTTTGAATTTACCAATGAAAGGCATGATAAGTGTTTAACTTTAAGCTTAATTTTTCTTATAGCTTCAGTATGAATATCTGTCCAGGGACAGATTCTTTTGAAGTCTAAAATATAAAATAAAAGTGTCTTGTGCAAGATTTTTATAAAAATCTGTTAAATAATTTAGACTTCTCAAAAACTTTTGCAATTGTTTTTTATCTTTAATTTCATCAAGAAATTTAGAAGCGATTCTATACTTCTTTCAATTGAGACTATACTCCTTTGTTCAATATAATGCCCTAAAAATTAAACTTTTAATTGAAATAATTTCATATTAATAGCAGATAAAACTAATCTATTCTTTCTTACTACTTGAATGAATTTATTTAAATGTTTAAAGTATAGATCAATAGAATCAAAAAAGATTAATATATCCTCAATATAAACAATACAAAATGCATAGTAAGGATTGAATATATCATTCATAATATGCTGAAAATTTTGATGGGACAATTTTAAGCCTAAAAGGCATAAAATTCCATTCATAATGTTATTTTTTTAAAATATTAATATTGAATGTTACTATATATATATATATATATATAGTCCTAATAGATATGAGAGAAAAACTTTTAATATTAGTTAATGTAAACTCCTACACTCTTATCTTTATATAACAAGTAATTATTTTTGAAATGTTATTATAGGTGATGAGGTATGCATGAACCATATATATTTCAATAGTATGAATAAATACTAGGGAGACAAATTAATGGTGAAATTTAATTTTTGGAGGTGTTTAAGGTTGATAAGGGTAACTAAGTAAAATATAAAATTTTTTAGGTCAAAATAATATTATTATTGAACCTGGGAGATCCGAAAAAACTTGGAATAGTCTTTTAGCACATATAGTGGTTCGAAGGAATAAAATAGTAATTTTCGTGTTTCGAGTATAAATTTATTTTAATTTTGAGATAACTCATAAAAATAATTTTTTTTAGGGTAAAATAACATTAAAAATGAATCCGGAACGACGAAAAACTTTAGGATAGTCATATGGATCAAATTAAAGATTCTTAGTGGTAAAATTGTAATTTTGGAAAAAACCAAATCAGCCTGTGAACAGAAAAAATCGGGGCTGCAGTGTTTAAAAAATCCATTTTCATCCCATTTACTCCAATTCTTTTCATTCCACTCTCACCCCACACCTCTTGGAACCTTAGAGGAAGATTAAGGAAGGAAAAAAAGGGAAGGAAGAGGTCACTAGAGCTTGGGTTCTTACTTGAAAATTTGATTCAAGTAGGGGTTTTCTTCTATTCTCTTACATTGAGGCTAGGGTTATACATATATATTTTCTTTGACTCTACATCATATTAATATACTATGAAATCATGAATTTTTTATATTTTTGGTAAATGTTAGCATGTTTTAAACAATGAGATGGTTGGGTAACCATCAAAATTCTTTTATCATATTCAAAACCTTAGATTTCAAGAGAATAGAGCTTTTCTTTTGATTTCTCCTTTATTCTTGATTTCAAAACTTTAATTTTTCGTATTGAACAACACAATGATATTTATGATGATCTCTTGTTAATTTTTCTTAAATTGTTCCATTGTGAAATAAATGTGGATTTGGATGTAAAAAATTGGGGATTTATGGAATTGAGTGTGTTTGAGAAATTGTTGGTGATTGTATCTCATGAAGGTGTTTGGATGACCATGGGTGACCGTTGACTGGGTATCGTAGAGTGGATAAATGTGTGTGGTTCTTACTCCGTATGAGTTTGAACTTTTCCTACTACTCGTAGTGGGGTTGGTGTCTTGCGAGGACCAAACAACAATTAGTTCACGGGTGCTGTGTCAGAGGATGATATGATAGATATTACATGTGGTGAATGAAATTTTATTATTTGATGGGTAAATGGACCCGGTGTGGTCAATGTAGTATAATTACACAGGTTGTATTTTGGGTAGAGCTTCCCGTACAAAGGAGACTTTGCCCGAATTTTGTTAAATTAAGGACCCCCACTGTTTTTGGGGTGTTACAGTTAAACTCTTAGTTTTACTTCACTTCTAAAAGGAGAGATAGTCTGATAAAATTGACAAAAAATGGAGTTCATAATAAATAAATTTCGTTGGCAAACTTAAATATAAATAAATTCATATAGGGGATCGGCCTCCAAATCTCTTTACTTTTATCATAATTTTTGGACTTTTTTTTCGGATATATATGCGTAACTTTGGAATGAACAAAGGGATTTTGTACTTTATGCAGTGACATTACCGATGAGTGTTTAATTCGTCTATTAGTTGTTTATAGAATTAGATCTTTTCATGTTTGTCGTCGTTCTTCTTGTTGGACTTGATTGTATAAGAAAACAACTACATCACAAGAAGCAGATTGTGGATTCATATCGTCTTGTCGGTCTTATTTATAAATATAAAAACTAAAATTGTGCTAAAATTAGTACAATTAATAAATTATAGTTGGATTCATGTCACGCCAATATTATCATATATAATTCGTGTTTAATCAAATTTGTGTCGTATTTAACCAGGTTCATGTCGAACTATTTACTTAACACATCTAGTAGGTCTATACACATTTATCACCTAACACTGCAAAGGTTAAAATTCAAGCCAGTTAACTTTGTCATTTTTGTATTTAGTTTGCGAAGTAGGTCTTGAATCATCAGCCCTAACAGTCACGACATGCTTTTAAGGCTACAAAGCTTACAGTCATTGACGTAGAAGTTTCTTGACAACACCCAGGGCATATCCTGGAGTTTTACTAAGGCAGGAGAATATCCTATACATATAGCTTTCTATCAACATCTTCTTGTTAGCCATAAACCTAGTTTTAAACGACCATTAAAATATAATAATTTGTGGCAATTACTTTAGTACAACCTACATTATATAATCTTGAACACCATAGGTGAGTTCATCAATCAAGCCCATCAACAAAAATGGCTTCAGGCAACATTGCTGTGCTTAATGCTCTTGACACTGCACGAACCCAATGGTACCATATCACGGCCATTGTGATTGCCGGGATGGGCTTCTTCACTGATGCTTACGATCTCTTCTGCATTTCCACCATCTCCAAACTCTTGGGTCGCCTTTATTATTACGATCCATTGACAAATAAGCCTGGCAAGCTTCCTCATGCAATTAACAATTTTGTTGTCGGAGTTGCCCTTGTTGGTACACTAACCGGTCAACTAGTCTTCGGTTGGCTCGGTGACAAGTTAGGACGAAAAAAAGTTTATGGTGTCACTTTAATAATTATGGTCATTTGTGCCATTTGCTCTGGCCTTTCTTTTGGCTACAGTGCTAAATCTGTGATAACCACACTTTGCTTCTTTAGGTTCTGGCTCGGATTTGGCATTGGGGGAGATTATCCGCTCTCGGCAACGATCATGTCTGAATATGCTAACAAGAAAACACGTGGGGCATTCATCGCCGCGGTGTTTGCCATGCAAGGTGTTGGTATCATCTTTGCCGGGCTAGTGTCTATGTTACTTTCTAGTATCTTCCTAGGGAAGTATGAAGGACCAAACTTCCAAACGAATCATGTTCTTTCTACAGAACCTCAGGCGGATTACGTGTGGCGAATCGTATTAATGCTCGGAGCACTTCCAGCACTTTTGACTTTTTATTGGAGGATGAAGATGCCTGAAACAGGCCGTTACACAGCAATTATAGAAGGGAACGCCAAACAAGCAGCGATTGACATGGGTCGTGTTCTTGAAATGGAAATTCAAGATGATCAAGACAAGTTATCACAGTTCAAAGCTTCCAACGACTACCCATTAAACTCAAGAGAGTTTTTTCAACGCCATGGACTTCACCTAATAGGTACCATGAGTACATGGTTCTTGTTAGACATAGCTTTCTATAGCCAAAACCTCACTCAAAAGGATATATTTCCAACTATGGGCCTCACTAACAAAGATGTTAATGTGAGTGCTCTCAGAGAAATGTTCGAGACATCAAGAGCAATGCTTGTGGTTGCCTTGCTTGGCACATTCCCTGGCTATTGGTTCACAGTCTATTTCATCGAAAGCATTGGTCGATTCTACATTCAACTAGTCGGGTTCTTCATGATGTCCGTCTTCATGCTTATTATGGGCATCAAATATGATTACCTCAAAAATGAAGAGCACAAATGGATTTTTGCAGCTTTGTATGGATTGACATTCTTCTTTGCAAATTTTGGTCCAAACAGCACAACATTTGTTCTTCCAGCTGAGCTTTTCCCCACTCGTTTGAGATCCACGTGCCATGCATTGAGCGCCGCTTCTGGGAAGGCTGGCGCGATGATTGGGGCGTTTGTCGTGCAGAGCTACACATTGGATGGCGATATTAAAAAAATAAAGCATACGATGATATTTTTGGCATTCACAAACATACTAGGGTTCTGTTGTACGTTCTTAGTGACTGAGACAAAAGGGCGATCATTAGAGGAAATTTCAGGCGAGGATGGTGGTCAGAATGAGACGCAGATGACCAATAAACAACGGGTGACTCGCTCAGAGGCCTCATGGGAGGGATAGAAATGAGTGATCTTTGTCTGGCAGAAGAGGGTTTAGCACTTTAAGCATCAATAGTAAGAATGTATGGGGTTAATGGATGGGCAAAAGAAAATTTTGTTTTTTGTTTTTTTGGTTTGGAGGTTGTGTTAGGTGTTGTGTTTTGGATCTCCCACAAATAAGAGTGGTGATTGCTAATGTAGTATAAGTTGTATGATTGTCAACAAGAAAAGGGAGACTTTTTTTTTGGCTTTTGAATTAATGTGTGATGTGAGACTAAATTTTGAGATCAAATTAAGAGATAAAATGACATGACAGCTGACTTGAACTTGTTTATTTGATGTGATGTTATTTGAGCTTCAATAAAAACTCTAAATAATATGTTGTCATGTCATTTGATTCTAAAATTTGATCAGCGCAGCATTACTGTAAATAAAAATGTTCACAGATATCCGATGTATGTTTATGTTTATATATTTCGTATAGCCTCTTCCTTTGGATTATATATGTTTTGTGCCTTTGTAGTGCAGTCCAATGCTTTTTCTCATCCTATGCAGAAACACCATATTGGGACTGTGTTTATATGCTGTGATACACAAAAAAGTTGTCGTATGAATGACAGTAAACTTGATGTCAAATGGGGATCTCAATTCTAGTAATATAATATCCGAGTTTCAATTGTCGCAATAATCTTCTATTTAGTATATGGTTATTATTAGTAATCAAATAAAGAATTGCAATAATCTGATGATACTTAAAAACTTGGCACCATTAAATAGTGACTATTTAGTCAAAGTAATTGAAGTATGGTGAAGAATCGTTCAAATTGCCTCACAAATATCCCGAGTAAGATTGACGTTACGAGAGCAAGACAATTGGCCGAGCCAATCTCTTTATGAACTAGTTAACCTAAATAGGAAAGCTCACTCCGAAGCATACTCGATTGATGGCTAACTCCGCCAAAGGTGTACAAGATCTTCACATATCCAAGCTAGAAAACAAGTCATCATGTCATCATAGCATGTTCTAGAAAGTCACGTCATTCTTAGAGAATGTAACATTTAACGACCTAAGAAATATAGACTCAAATGACACAAATATTCTCTCAATAAAATCTTAACAAAGTAGGGAACCAGCCGATGGTGACATCATTGTCACATATAAATACCCAGACCCTTACTCAAGTAAGGGACAAGAGAGAAACTCTTTAATCGGTCCTTCTTCTCCAAGAAATACACAAGATTTTTTAGAACAAGAGATTCTATTAGAGTGGACTAGTCATACTTTATAGCTAGTGAACCATTGTAATTCATTTGTAATCTAATATCCCTAGTTGATACCTTCTTCCTGTTTCATCAGCGAGCTTATTACGAGCCTTTAGGCTCCACCATGAATTAATCATTCTCCCCGATACACTCATCACAACAAAATCACCAAGCTCTTTAGCTCCTTACTTCAATCACCCGGTTCAGATCCTGAATCTAAACATCATCAATATCCTTTTTATATTTTTTTAAGGAATGAACATAATTTTAGAAAGTAGATTATTCTAGGAAAATAACTTGATTTTAGAAAATAAGTTTTTTTTTTTTTTTGTTCAATATTTTAGGAATAGAGTGAATTTTGAAAAAAAAACTTGATTTTGCAATTTTTGCCTTTTCTAGAATACCCAGTTAAGGTAGCATATGATTACGTTTATAGGCCTTGGGTTTGAGATAAGCACTATCATTGAAAATTATAAAAAATTGTTAAAAAAATACAGTTTACCGATCTATTTAAGTCATTAAGCCCATCTCAATTGATTTTTTTTGTTGTTTAATCCAAACTAATTATATTATTTTTTATTTATTACAAAAATACCCCGTTGGTATTCACACATTCGTTCTCTTTCACTCACACACACAAAAACACAAGTGAAAATTCTGAATGAAACCACGACATTGAGGCGTGTCAAATCGGACAAAAAAATTAACTTTTAAAAAGTAAAATCAACGTTACTTCTCATTGGTGACACAGTGGAAGGGCCTTTGGAGCAGTTGGAAATTGGTAATTGCAGAGATGAGCATGAGAAGTTATCGTGGAGTGTTGGGATCTGCTTGAGGAGAGAATCGTCTTCGCCGGAGATTTCGATGAAGTCCGACTCCATTCTCTCTCTCTCTCTAACGATCTGTCTGTGTGTATTATTTTCACTGGATTTTAGACAAATTGGTGAAGATTATTGCATAAACATGTGTCATTGGTTAAGCGTGTTTGGATTGAGTTCAATTTCAACTACTACTTCGAGTTGTTTGGGTTTTCTTTAACTGGTTCAGTTTCTTCTACTACTATGGCTACACTTTTTTCTTCAACTTTGTGTGGACCATCTTCTTCGAGTTCGACAATGGCTACGCCAGTATTTTCTTCTTTTTCATCTTATGGTCTAAATTAAAATCTCAGTAAGCATTGATATCAAATGAAATTATTCTAAGTTAGATGAATATCAAGAAATAAGAACATGGCTTGAATGAAAAGGTTCCTCATGTGTGTGCCTGCATGTGAAAACAAAAGCCAATTCAACCATATCAAATTAAAAAATCCAAATTTCGGCCTATTAAGTACAAATAAACTTATTAAATACATGATCACGTACAAAAGACATTACCATAAATCATCCCAAAAATATTTGCATATCTAACATAATTTTAGGGTGTTGTTCTAAAACTTATAACTTTTTATAAGCACTTTAAAAACAAATAAAATGTGGCGTATGGAATAATTTATTTTAATTACTTTGTAATAAGTTAAAAGTAGTTTTACCACTTAAATTTAAAAACTTGTAATACCAATTTTCGTCACATCTTTGCCAACTTCTCCAGAATTTCTGATAGAAAAGAGGATTCATTCTATTTGGTCCAGGGCTTTTTGTTGAATGCATCAAGTTCAAAGCTTCAGTTTCTTCATCTGGGAGAAATTCCTTCGTAAGAGAACCGTTACTCTTGGCTCAATGCATCTGTCTGTGTTCTTTTAATTAGTTTTCATCTTCACAATTAGAGTGTTTGGATCTGTCATTTAAAGAGAGTTTGCTATTGATCAGGTTTACTAGGCTAGAGAATGTTCCGATTCAGTGTGGTGGCCCAGTCATTTGCAAAATGGTACACCAAAACTCAGGTGTCAAGTGAAATATATTTGCATCTATGTGAATTTGGAGTCGTGATTCTTTATATAAATGTTCATACTAATTACTACTTTTATTGTATAAATTGAGTACATAGGCTGATATTGTTCAACGATCATGTATTTAGAGGAAACTCTGTCGATTGTTTTTAAAAAATAGTGGGTCTATACTAATTAATAATTTTTTTTTTGTTTCATATAGTACCTTCACATATGGGAAATTGTTAGTTTATATATAAAATCGGAGTTTGAGAAGGATAAATTGGGTGTATATCTAGCCTTAAATATTATTTGCATGAAATGGCTGTTCTCGTGCTCAAACCCAGGAATGTAACTATGTTGGAAGCTTTTACAATAACCCATATTATTTTTTAAATTATACCCAAAAGGGAGTGGTTTTCAAATTATTTTCTAAATTCAAGCATTTTTTAAAACGTCAATTAGAATGACGTTTTTATACCAAAAAGACGTCATTTGAAATTTTTTTTTCTAAAAAGTCACTTCAATCAACATTTTAGGAAATTTTTTATTTTTTAAAAAAGACACATAAATGTTGGTCTGATCAATGTCTACTGCTTTTGTTTCTTAAAAACATTGGTTAAACCAACGTTTTTATGCTTGCTTTTTATATAATTAGAGGGAAATTATACTCTGACTTTTTGAGATTTGTTATTTAATCACTTAGACTCTTTGACATTGAAATATTATACATAAACCTTCTAAGATTTGTATGTGTGTAACACTTAGACATCTGCTATAAATATATCAGTTAATAAATTATACCTAGACCCCCCTAAAGTTTGTACGCATATAATACTTAGATTTCTTAAATTTAAAATGTTGTATTTAAATTAAAAATATTTCAATCAAAGATAGAATGTCAAATATTTTAAATTTTTTTTAAAAAAATTAATGATCTATTGTTTCATTTATTAAAATAAAATAAAAATAAACTATTTTCCCTTAACATTAAAACTGATATTTACAAACATAGTATTACAACAAACTGGGGCACCATACCCTTTTCATTATTTTCTTTGGATTTTCAAATTAAATATAGTACTACATTATAAAAATATTTTGATTTTTTAAAGATGTTTGTTGAAATGATGTATTTACACAGTGAAACATCAATTAGAATGATGTTTTTAAAAGTACTTGAATTTGATAAATAATTTGAAAAGTACCCACTTTTGGGTATAAGTTTGAAAAATCCCATGGGTTAGTGTAAAAACGCCTATGTTGGACCAAATAAAATCGACAGCCCTCTCATTCTTGCAAATGGTAGTGTTCCAATTAGATTCAGCGCCCAATTAACGCTACATTAAAAATGTGTCAAGAAACAATGAACAATGCACAATCATACCTCTACCATGGCAAAGCAGGACTTCAGGACTTCCGCCGGAATAAATTTTATATATTCAGATTTGAGTGAAATCTGATCATTTGAATTTGATTTAGCAAAAGGTCTTTGAGAGAGAGAGAGAGAGAGAGAGAGAGAGAGAGAGAGAGAGAGAAGAAGAAGAAGAAGAAGAAGAAGATTGATGATTGGATATGGGAACAAAATTAAGATATGAAATTTTGACATTTAAATAAGTTTTTTGTTGTTGATGTTATCAAGGGTATTGTTGTGGGAACGTAATGCATTTTGATCATTGGATCAATAGTAGAGTGTTTTTTATGCTAAGGCTTACTGATAATCTAATAATTACAATCATTGTGTTTTAATAGCATTGCTCTTAAAAATTTTGAGGATTGGTTTTGATGGAGACTTCTTGTTATCTATTTTTTTTCTTTGATTTTTTGGGTTATATATATATATAATTTAGTCGAATATATTTGGAGAATGAAGAATTTAATAATTTAAAATTCTTAAAAATTTTAAAAAATAAGAGGGAACGCTTCTTAAGCTCTCTTTCTAAGAAATTGTTTGTATATATATTGTATTACTTTGGAATGAACAAAGGTATCTAGCATTTTATGCGGTGAAATTACCAAGGAGTCTAATTATCTGAAGACTTTCAAACCATTATATTTATTTCGTCTATTAGTTGGTCAAAGCACTAGGTTTATTCATGTCTGTCCTAGACTCCAAGTGCATTGTTTGTCCTCGTTCTCCTTGGTTGCCTTTATTGTATAATGTATATGAAAACAAACAACATCACAACAAACAAATTGTCAATTGATCTTTCTTGTCATGTCCTAGTTCTAAAGAAATAAATTATGTTGTGTTAAAATTTTTACAACTCGTATTGATTTATTTATTAATCATATATAGTTAAATTAGTATTGAGTCATGTTATCTCATTTAAAAATTGTATTTAGTCTGATTCGTGTCATTTCTAGCCAAATTCATTTAAAAATTGTGGTTTTTAATATTTTTGAGTTCACTAATTTTGATATATATATTTTACAATTCAAAATTTCAATCCTTTTTTAGTCATTATTTGTAAAAATTTTGGACAATGAATTAGAAGTTTCATTCTATTATAGTTTATTGTTTGTTAAATTTTTTTGAATTAGACGTTTTATTCTATTAAAATTCACTAGTTTTGGAGTTCACAGTTTATGTTTTTTTTAATATTTTTTTAGTTCCATATTTATTATATATATTTATCAATTTAAAATTTTAATATCTTAATAGTTCACTGTTTGTGAAAATTGTGGACATTGAACTAAGAGTTTTATTTCATTAAAGTTCATTGTTTGTAAAACATTTGTAAATTAGTAGTTTCATTTTATTGGTGGGTGATGGGTAATGGTGGTGGTGGTGGAAAATGGTGGGTTGTATGGGTGGTGGGCGACAGTCATTTTTTGGGATTTGAGAGTGTTCAGATCTGAAAGAATGAAGTAATGAATTTTGAACCATTTGTGTTTTACTTGAAATTTTGGTTTCCCAAAGAGATGATTATAAATAACTAATTGAATAAGTACTCCATTATTTACACCCACAATACATCCACAGTATATAACAAAACATACATTCATAAAATGAGAAAAAAAAATATTATTTTTAGTTCACTGTTTAAGTTAATTGTTTTTGAATTTACTATCTTTAGTTCACAAAATCGAACCAATAAGTTCATCCAAAATTCGTCAATCTAAATAAAGATCTTTCAAATATTTTATGAAACAAAATCAAATCTAAACCAAATTTCACATATCAAACAATCGATTCAAAAAAAAAAAGGGAGAGAGTGTTTTTAGTTCAATTTTTTTATTTCACTGTCTCCAAGTTCATCGTCTTTAGTTCAATGTCTTGAGTGCATGTTGGAAGAGGGGGATGTAGAGAAGAGAGAATTAAGTTTAAGAATGACATAAAAGAATTTAAGGAATAACCTCTGATGGGCTCGACCCAAACGAGGACCAACTTAAGTAATAGGCCCGGACCATACAAGGCTCGACTTGGATAGTTAGGCCAGCTCGAACAAGGCCTAGCTCAACTAATGGGCCCGGCTCAAACAAAGCCCAAAGGCCCTAACCCATATGAGACCCAACTCGACTTATCACGGAGTTAAGGGAGTACAGTCAGCCACGTCATCTTGGAGCCAAGGAGTCAGCCACACCATCCTGAAGCCAAGGAGTCAGTTACGCCATCCTGAAGCCAATGAGTCAGCTACGCCATCTTGGAGTCACGTCATCTTAGAATCAATGAGTCAGTAACGCCATCATAAAGCCTCAGCCACGCCATCCTAGAGTCAATGAGTCAATCACGTCATCCAAGAGTCAATGAGTCAGTCATGTCATCCTAGAACCTCAGCCACACCATCTTAAAATCTAGTCTGCAACTGATAAAAAGATCTCCATGAACTATCCTGTCCGTTGCGAGAGTGATGCTACCTCCACCGAATTAGCCTATCTGTTACGAATATGGCGCCTCAATCTTTTAGGAGTGCTCCTATAAATTGAAAGCCCCAACTACAAATAGGGGGAGGGATCTTACATCTTTTCTCACACTTGACTCACCTAAGCTTTCATTGCTTTCACCTGAGCTCTCCATAGTCTTACAACAAAAAAAAACACTTCGACAACGAAAGCCTTTCAAAGTAAAGAAGATCATCCTGACCAAACCACTCTATTTATGTGTATTGCTTGTGTTGAGTTCTTCATCATATTTACTGTATTTTATTAATCATACTAATCACTCGACAGGTGGTGCATAAAACCAATTTGTACATTATCAATTTGGCATTGTCTGTAAAAACTTAAATTAAAATCTCAATAAGCATTGATATCAAATGAAATTATTCTAAGTTAGATGAATATCGAGAAATAAGAATATGGCTTGAATGAAAAGGTTCCTCATGTATGTGCCTGCATGTGAAACATAAGCCAATTCAACCAAATCAAATTAAAAAAAATCCAAATTTCAGCCTATTAAGTACAACTAAACTTATTAAATACATGATCACGTATAAAATTTTCCTAGAGAGAGAGTCAAAGTGAAAAATCACAAAAATTCTGTTAGATATGCAAAGATTAGTGCTTTTTTGTTTGAGCATCCAACCAGTATTTATTTAGTGAAAGTACTTTATAAAAAAAGTACTTTTGAGAACTACTTATTTAAGTAGTACTTTTAAAATTTTATAAGTTATCTCAAACGCAACCTTAACCAACTTACACCAAAAAATTCTATCGATGGTTTTGAACTAACCAAAGATGGTGGATTGGACCAAAAGTTGATCATGTTCTAGCATATTCTGCAATGGAAAGATTAATTTGAGCTCTTGGATACAATAAAGATTGCACTAGAGATGGGAATGAAATGATTCAAATAAGGATACCAATAACCTTCCATCTGTAACGGTAAGGTTCCTGAGTGGACTCCTGATGTTCAATTCTCAAGAAGGGAAGAATGTCCACAAGTTGGTAAATATGACTTCCACGGAACACTTGTTCGAATTTTTGAACAATGTAGTGTTGGGAATTGAAAGCAAAATAGATCACCAAAGGAACATAAAATCAAGTAATTACAGAGAACAAAAATTTGCTACACTACCACACTAATTTCGCTCAAGAAACACTTCCCTTTTTCATCAAGAATGATCACAATATCAAGCAATACAAAGGAAAAGACCAATCTGATTTTTCAGCAAGAAAAACCGCACAGTAAACTATGAAAGAATTTACAGAAAGAGCTTCTGCTCGGTAGACACACCTGCTGGTTTTTTCTTCCCCAGCAAAACTCAATTTTCACTCTCTTTGTGATTGACTATAATAACCTTAATAAAATAACTAATGCCGATTAAGCCTCTTAGATTCAAGTGCCTGTTGAGTTTTCATCTTAAAATTGTTTCCATTAAAGGTGTTCATGCTTGGAAAACAAAGAGTCACAGTTTAATCTACCCGAGTTTAATTTAGGCGGGCTCGAGTTGAATTCGGGTTAATGATTTCGAGTTATTTTACGGGTTCAATTCAGGTTGAGTTAGGGTAGAGTCCAAAATAGACTTGTTGTTCTAAATTTAATACATATATTACATAATATTCACATAAATTAACAACCAATAACTTCAACCAAATTTTTAACAGTACTAATGCTAGAACAAAAATGAAAATAAACGAGAGAGACAAAGAACGATAGAACAAAAATGAAAAATCAGTGCTAATGTGTTATATATATATATATATATATATATTTTAATTTGTCGGGTTCGGATTGAACCCGTGAACCTGAGCCCAACCCAAATTGAATTCGGGTTGAGATTTTTTGACCTAAGTCCAACCAAAGTATTAAAAACTCTTGCTCAAGCCTTAATTTTTTTTGGGTTGGGCTCTGGTTGAAATCGGGTTGCCCAACCCAAGTTGCACCCCTACTTTATGCTATGTATCATTGAATTGAAGACAAAGTTGGATTCTTTTCAGATTCATTCTCGAATTTTCTGCACCAATCATATAATTCCCTTTGATTTTGTTTGTATTTATGCTCTAAGAAAGATGCAATAGAGAAAAAAGATTGTATGATATGCAATATAGGCAAATCTCCTATCTGATTTATTACACACATTATATAAAGATTGTATGAAATGTTAAAAAAAGAATGTCCATCCACTTCGGATTTAGTCCCACTCAATCTATCACAGTTAGGTGTTCTATTTAATTAGTTTTTTTTTTTTCTAACGATTTGGTAGTTATTAATTACACAATAAATACCACATAGAAGTTGTAAGGAAAAGAAGATGAGAAAAGAATTAAAAAATCCCATAGCACAAGATTAGGCAACTGGATGCCAATAAGTCAAATTAGAGCATAACTCTGTAATATAAAAAATTCTATTCCATCTAGCAAATCTTGTTAGCATCAAAGACAAATTAGAAAAAAATACAATTTGCGAGTGAATAGCTTGGTGAATTATACCTTATAGACTCGTTTGGTAGACGTATTATAAAGGGATTAAATATTAGATTGTACTATTTATTATTTAATTGAGCCTAATATTTTATTTGGTAAGTAAATTTGATACCGTATTAATTTCAAAAATGTATACTAATCGTATACTTATTATATATTTTTATACGATAGGTCTGTATAATAGAGGTATTTTAATACCACAAAGAGAGGTGGTATTATAATCCAACTCAAACGTATTATTCTACACATTTACTATTATAACCCCCCAAATTGATAAAATCATATTGTCATCAATGTAACAAACACTGATTTAGGGTATTTTTGTTAATTCAACATTAATACGATAAAATAATTTTCTAACCAAACAACCGATTGGATTAAATAACTACTATCCAACGTTTATGTTCTATATTGTCAAATATTAGATAAAATTACATATTATTCTAATACCCTATTTATTCTTGTCTTTTATCCTTTCGTATTGTATTAGACTGAGTTACTTTATCTAATCTATCCATTTTCTGATATGGCAACCAAACGAGCCCTATATGTAGTGATGATGTACAAATTGACTTTACACACCACCTGTCAAATGGCTAATAATTAATGTAGTAATTAAGTAGAGAGAGAGAGAGAAACACAAGTAAGACAAAAATTTAGTGGTTCGGTCAACGTGATCTACGTCTACTTTGAAGAGCTAGAGTTGCCTGGCTATTTTATTACTTCAAGGTGTCTAGTGAGAGCAGAGAGATACAAGCTATAAGAGATAGGAGAAAATAACAGATGTGCTCGATTATATGTGATGCCCCCCAAGTGTTGATAGGGCTTACAATTTATAGTCATCTCTATCAGTAACTAAAAGGCTAATTTGGTGGAGTTGACACCATCTTCTGAACAGATGAATCAATTACGGTGCTCCCAATAAGATCCAGTCAAAAGATGACGTGGTGGTTGACTTCTTCCAAGGTGGCGTGGATGAGACTCTTGGATGACCCTTACTCCAAGGTGGTTAGGATGAGGCTCTTGGGATGACTCTTACTCCAAGGTGGTTTAGATGAGGCTCTTAGATGACCCTTACTCCAAGGTGGCTAGATGAAACTCTTAAGATGACCCTTACTCTAAAGTGGCTTGAATGAGGCTCTTGAGATGACCCTTACTCTAAGGTAACAAGGATAAGGCTCTTGGGATGACCTTGTCTACCTTTATAATGTAGTTCCTCGAACCCTAATGAGCTTGATTGGGGTGGACCTCATTGGGCTATACCCATTGGATCTCTTAAAGTTGGGTTCTTAATCCAGACTGGGCTTATAACATGAGTTGGGTCCTTGGACCTGCCCCATCATTTGCCCCCCAATGCCCTATGTCTAATCAAACTTGGAGAATAGGGCATTACCTAGATTTTGGTTGTCAAAGACTTCTCTTGATTGAGGACTCTTTTCCTTCCTTCCTGATATATAAACTCCTTTTGCTTTAATAGGGGATTCCTTTCTTAAGACACTTTGAGAACCCAAGTTGGATGAGTGAGAGTAAAGTTTTTGTTCTGGGTGTTCAGAAGTCATTATCAAGCGAAGGAGGAGAACTAATTGATATCCATGGTGATGGAATGATAGACATTGAGGTAGGGCGTCAGGAGCTTGTTGGTGTAGTGGTGACCGAAGGAGGAGTTTGGGCACCGTGGTGGTGAAGGCGAGCCCAAAGACTCCACAGTCGATGCTGGTCTGATTCACATGGGATGCCTAAGCTGCAAGAAGGAGAGAAGGTTCCATGGGTGAGACCCTGTGGGTGTCCATGATTGTGGGGTGTCTCGAGTACTGCTAGCAGGACGCTACCATTGTCGAAAGAACGTTGAGGATGAGGCGCGGCGAAGGGAGGCGAAGGCGTTATGGGTCGATGCCAAGGACTACATGTCATAGGCGCCGTGCATTAGTGAGTGGGTCGGGGGCGCTAATGGTGAGGTGCAAGGGTCATCGGGCGCCGCAAGCAAGGCGTCGTGGTCATCAGGCGTAACAGGAGAGGTGTCATAGACAACGAGGGAAGGTGTTACTGTTGTTTGAGGTAGAGTGGCACAGGTAGTGGAGCCTGCGGGGAGCCTCGCCAAATGTTTGGCGTAGTCAGGCTCGCACACTAGTGGCATCGTCCAGCTCTAGGCACTGCCAGATGGGTGTGCGAGCTGTTCCATCTAGGCTTGGGTGTGATCAGGTGACGCTGAGCGCAAATTTTTCAATGCTAGGCAAAACAGGCGCAGTGGTTAAGATTGAGCATGGAGTTGTGAGGCCCAATTGTTGACATTCAATCTAATGTAGTCTCGCGGGTTATAGACAGCTTGAGTTTCAAAACTATGTCTAGAGATGGTAAAAATAATGTTATTCGAGCATCAAAATATCTAACATGATTACTTGGAGGGAAATGAGGGTTGCTTGTGTGAGAGCAAATACAGTGTTTGAGGATTGCTCGTGAGTGAGTTATACCTCTTTAGATCGAGTTTTTGGTGATCTGTGAGAGAGTCGCTAAACTGGAGGTAGGCTGACTGTGAGGCTACTCGCATGATAACAAAGACAGAATTTGAGGGTTGCTTGTGAGAGAGTTGCACCTTTTGCGATCTAGTTATTAACGACCCATGAAAGAACTACTAAGCTGGAGGTATAGGTTGTCTGCTTGAAAGCAGAGTAGAGACCAAGCTTTTGGCGACTCGCAAGAGAACTGCTCAGTTGGAGATATAGGTTGCCTACTTAAGTGTAGAGCAAAGATAGATCAAGCTTTTGATGACCATCAAGAGAGCCGCTCAACTGGAGATATAGGTTGTCTACTTTAGAGCAGAGTAGAGCAGATGTCAAGCTTTTGCCGACCCGTGAGAGAGCTGCTTAGCTGGACATATGGGTTGCCTGCTTGAGAGCAAAGAATAGATAGGCCAAGATTTTGGCAACCCGCGAGAAAGTCGCTTAATTGGAGATATAGCCTTCCTATTTAAGAGCAAAGTAGAGATAGGTCAAGATTTTGACAACCCACGAGAGAACCACTCAGTTGGAAACATAGATTGCCTGCTTGAGAGCAGAGTAGAGATAAGTCAAGCTTTTGGCGACCTACAAGATAATTCACCTTGCCTAGACCTATTGATGTTTTCAGCATTCATATATTTTTGAGCTTTTGCCAATAGTTCTGCGATGTTCTTTGATGGGCGCTTCATCACTGAAAAGAGGAAGCTTGATGAACGAAGACCTCTCAAAAAGGTGGTCGTGGTGACCTTGTCATCGAACTCCTCAATCTTGAGGACCTCCTTGTTAAAACGAGTGAGGTAACTCCTTATATTCTTACCTCGATCTTGTTTTATGTTGAACAAATGGGTGGTAGGCTTTTGGTGATAGTGTCCACCAATGAAATGTGTCACAAAGGATCTACTTAGTTCGGCGAAGAAGCCTATGAATGCCGGGATAAGCTTGAGGAACCACTATCGGGAAGATCCCTTTAGGGTAGTTAGGAAGGCTTTGCACATGATTTTGTCAAGAATATTGTGCAGTTGCATCAAAGACTTATAGGTGTCGAGGTAATCTAGTGAGTATTTTGTGCCATCAATCGCTTTCACCGATGATATTCTGAATTTCAGAGGAAATGGGTAATTTGCCGCACCAGCTACAAAAGGTGTGTCAGTGTGTCTTATGAGGTACTTAACAATTTCTGGTCCTTGCACCTTCATGGTGTTGAAAATGTCACCCAGTTGATTCTGTAGTTCCTTGATTTTTTTTGTCCTCATGATTTGGGGCTCTTTTGGAATTGTCATGGAAATGACTCACATACTCCACACTTTGATTCTTGCCCTCATTCTCTTGAAAAATAAGGGTCTCCACCAAGAAAAATGGGAGCTGGAAGAGGAGCTGGAGCTCTTTCATGGTTCTGACGAGGGGGACCCAAGTGGGGAGCTCCGTGACGCCCAGGGCGTGGAACTCCTCTTGTTTGATGCCTTCCAGGTTGTATGCCTCCTTGTTGTCCAGCAAGCATAAGTTGCAGAATCTGTTGATCCTGAGTCAAGAGGTGCTACATTATTTCCAGCATCTGCTATGCATTCGTAATAGAATTGGTTGGTGGAGGGGCAACCTCCTCCTCTCGTGGTGAATTTCTTTCGGACTGATTCATAGATTGGTAATTGTCATGGGCACAACAAGAAAAAATGATTAGGTGAGAATTTTGTAGATTCCCACAGACAGCGTCAAACTGATGGTGCACAAATTGGCTTTACATACCAACTATCAAGTGACTAATAATTAATGTAGTAATTAAGTAGAGAGAGAGAAAAAAACAAGCAAGACAAGGATTTATAGTAGTTTGGTCAACATGACCTATGTCCACTTTGAAGGGCTAGGGTCGCTTGAATATTTTATTACTTCAAGGTGTGTAGTGAGAGTAGGGGGATACAAGCTATGAGAGATAGGAGAAAGTAGTAGATGTGTTCGATTGTGTGTGATGCCCCCCAAGTGTTAGTAGAGCTTACAATTTATAATCGCCTCTATCAGTAACTAAAAGACTAATTTGACGAAGCTAGCGCCATCTTCTCAACAGATGAGTCAATTATAGCGCTCCCCATAAGATCTGATCAAAGGATGACATGGCAGTTGAATTCTTTCAAGGCGGCGTGGATGAGACTCTTGGACGACTCTTTCTCCAAGGTGGCTAGGATGAGACTCTTAGGATGACTCTTACTCTAAGGTGGCTTAGATGAAACTCTTGGATGACCCTTACTCTAAGGTAGTTAAGATGAGACTTTTGGATAATCTTTTTTCTAAGGTAATTAGGATGAGGTTCTTGGGATGACCCTTACTCCAAGGTGGCTAGGATGAGGCTCTTGAGATGACCCTTACTCTAAGGTGGCTTGGATGAGACTCTTAAGATGACCCTTACTCCAAGGTGATAAGAATGAGACTCTTGGAATGACCCTATCTCCCTTTTATGATGTAGTTCCTCGGGCCTTGATGAGCTTGACTGGGTGTGGACTGGACCCATTAAATCTCTTCAAGTTGGACTCTTAATTCAGATTGAACTTATAATATGAGCTGAGTCATGGATCTTGGCCCATTATGTAATAGGCCACAATAAAAAATATAATTTAATGGAAAGTTGCCATATACACACAAGAAATGTATATATGATATGTCAAATCATTTTCTGTTTTTTTACTATTTAATTTGGTACGGCCGATTATCCAAAATTTTCTTAAATTTGGAAAGTTGTAGTTGATATTATAAATTCCACTTTGAATATCACAAGTCCTACTATTCAGAAGGAACAGGGTTTGAGGAATGACATTGAACCGGTGAAATCAATTTCTGATATCATGCTCGTTTGAGATATTTCTCAGAGCCGGGAAATTAATCTTGAGTGGGCATTTTTTTTTTTTTTTGCTAAGTATAATGATATATTTATATTTATTGAAATTATTTTTGACACAAAATAAAACCATTCAACATAATAGGGCCAAAAATGCATAAACAAGACAAAACAAAAAAGATTAATTTTAATATTTTACAAAAAAATATGAGGTTAATTATAATAATTTTAACATTTTACAAAAAAATATGAGGTTAATAATAATGCTTTTTTTTATCATTTAAGAGCATTGCACAATATCTTCGCTATAAATACCACCGAGAATGTCTTCTTTTTATTTATATTAGTATACTATTAGTCATAGTATCATCACTATTTTGGTTACGTAATTGAGTTTTTATAATTTTTATAGTTGAAAGTATTTTATTTATACTAAAAATTACAATCGATAAAATCAATGTCAAAGTCACAATAAGTAATGTGTTTTTTAGTCTAATTTTTTTTTTGAGTAGAATATCAATCCGAATATATCCAAAGCATGTCTAACAGACAATAGTTATTTAATTATGAGTCTATTCTAATGCACATCATAAGAAAAAAGTAGGGTGGGTATATTTAAATATGTTTAAGAAATATTTAAAATATACATAGATAATGCCGAGAAAATTTTTTTGAGGGTCGGCTTGTGTCCGTCCTAAGCCAACGGTGGCTCCGCCACTGATCCTGTTGTTGGTTTTATATATACTTGAATATACTTTTTGCACACTTGCCCTCAGGCAAATTTTAGTGCACCTTCTCGCATTCATAGTTATTGATGTATGAATAACGGCTCAACTATTGAAGATGCTTTAAAGTACTAGATACCAAAGGCTATGGGATATCCAATTATATTAAAATGCATACTAAAGTTAAACTTTATGCTTTCTCTTGAGTGTCACTGTATAGATGCCAAGTTTGGAGCGTGCATTAGGGAAACTCTGGTAAAAATGCCTCTCTAATTCTTTTTTGTTTTTTTTTTTTGGTATGGATGATAAAATTGTGCACCATTAAACGTTGTGTTTAGTAGTTTTTCTTTTCAAATAAGTTACTTAGTCTAGAGAAATATGTAGCATGTACATATTTATGTTTTTCATAAGTTATTATCTACAACAATATACTAAATCCAACCTTCTCTTAGCTAATTCTTTCGGTATTGAATAACTTTTTATATATAACTAAATTCACTTGATATTTAAAAAATCAAAATATGATGAAGTGGAACGCTGAAGTTAAAATGAGATAATAAAAAAAATGTAATAGTTTGCAATTAAACAGAAAATTTGACCCTTATGAAACATATAATAGAGGAACAATACAAGCACTCCTGAATAGTAGGAGTAGCAGCATAATAAATACAATTTTATTCAAGATTTGTAAACTGTTTGTGGTATAGAAAAACATTTTAAAAAAAAGTTTTAGTTGAAAATTTATAGTCAAAATAGTAATAGCAATGTTGATATTTAAAATTATTCATGTGTAACGCACGTGTGCGTCAACTAATAATATATAAATATGTAATGAAATTAAGTGATTTATGATAAAATTGTGGCGAAAATCATATACCTTGCTAAACTTAAGCTCTCATTGAATTACTTTCATCAGATTGAAATTTAGATTTTTACTCAGAATTATTAATATAGAAGGAAATCCACCGGATTTAATAGAATTCAGATCCTAATTTAAGAATTGGAATTTTTTTTTCTTTTTTTTTATAGCAACAATTTTTTACACTACAAGGAGGGGGATGGGAGCCAGAGAGGAGAATCGAACCTTTAACATGTCACTTAATTGCAGAGGGCTTAAATCATTTGGGTGGGACTGAGGTCCTAATTTACGAATTGGATTTATATATTCATATTAGAGTAAAATCTAATTTTAATTTGATTTGATTTATCAATAGGTCTATGAATGAGAGAGAGAAAGAGAGAGAGAGAGGGAAATGAAGATTGATGATTGGATATGGGAACAAATTAAAATATGCAATTTTGACATTTAAATAATTTTTTTTGTTGATGTTATCAAAGGTATTACCTTGGGAATATGAAGGAATTGCGGCTTTAATATTAAGCACAAATTATATTGAGACATAATTTAGGGACATAATCTGTTGTTGTTATTGGATTGATATTGAAGTATTTTTAATCTAATAGTGGATTAACACAAATAATTTAATGGGCACATCATTATATCTCCAAATTATGTCCCAATAGTATTGCTCTTAAAATATTAAGGATTGGTTTTGATGGAGACTGTTGTTATCTTCTTCTTTTTTTTCTTTTTGATTTTTTCGGTGTATATATTAACGTCCGGCCTCGTTCGATGCACGGGCTATCTCCTTCTCCTCCCAATTCCCTTCTTCACCCTTTACTTTCTCCCACTCATTATTTTATGGGGGTGGCGCTAATCCCACCCCTTAAATCTCTGTTCCCATCTCATTTAATAATCTTACTTTAAACTACTAAGTTCATTTTATCTATACTCATCTCATTAGTTACTAAGTTCACTCTATTTATACACATTCAATTAAACTATTAAATAGGTGTCAAAAATAGTAATTGAAATGAAATTTCAATGTTTCGAGCTGATCTCTTTTATTTCAAGGTGTTTTGAGATATTTTGATATATTTTTACTATTGTCTTTGGAATATTTTAAAGTATTTTAAAATATTTTGGCATATTTTAACTACTAAATTCACCCCATCTATACTCACCTCATTACTTAAATATTTTGAATTAAGATGATTAAATAGGGTGGGAAAGGATAATTATTCTTAAAATATTAAATTAGTGGTGGTTAGAGAGAGTTTATGGATAATTATTTAGGGTAGTTAGTTGAGGCAATTTAATAAAATATCATTGATTGGAGGATGAAAATTTTAATAATTTAAAACTTTTAAAAATTAGAAAAGTGAGAGGGAACGTTTCTTAAGCTCTCTTTCTAAGAAGAGTGGGGCTATTTTCACCCACAAATCTTTATTTCAACTCCATTTAATTTTTCATTATCAAACTATTAAGCCCACCTCATCTATACTCATTCCTTCTATACACATCTCATTAGTAATTAAGTTCATCTCATGCTACATACACCCCATTAATAGGTAAACTTACTCATTCTATGTATACCTTTTTAATAAAAGCAATCATCGTAAGAAAAAAAAAATGAAAGAAGACAATTAGTTTAAATACATAAATATATTTACGAAACAAGAAAAAAAAAACCAAACAGAGAAAGAAAACCAAAAACGAAAAAAGTAAAAAAAAAAAAAAAAAGCATGTCGAGACAAGAAAAAAGAAAAGAACAAAACAAGGAAAGAATAGAAAAAAAGAAACAAATTAAAACAAGGAAAAAAAATCAAGTAAAGATTAAAGAAACAAACAAAACTATAATACACAAAATTAAACATGAAAAAAAAAAAACCAAGCATCAAACAAAAACAAAAAATCAATCAAGAAAAAAAAATAACAAGCATAGATGCAAAACTTAACAAGGTAAAAATAAACAAATAATATGAAAGCATACATATATATACACTCATATAAATTCTAAATTAAAATTTTTTAAACTTCACAGAGATATCAAAATATACTGAAAATGATACAAATTTTTATAACAAAAATGAAACAAAATACATAATTAAATTTATAAGTAATACTAACCCGTATCTCATTGGAAAAATTCATATTGAAAAAATATTTTTGTGATTGTATGAAATAAGATAGAGAATGAAATCCTAATTATGACAAAATATATAATGAGTTTACTTATTAAATGAGAATGTATGTAGTATGGAGTGAGTTTAATTACTAATGAGGTGAGTATAAAAGGGGTGAACTTAGTAATTTGATAATAAAAATTAAATGTAATTTGATAATAAAAATTAAATGAGAATGAAAATAGAGATTTGTAGTGTGGGAATTACCCCACCCTTCTAAGAAATTGTTTGTTTTACATATAATATATATATATATATATATATATATATATATATATATATATATATATATATATATATATATATATATATATATATAGTGTGTGTGTGTGTGTATTGTATTACTTTGGAATGAACAAAGGGATCTGCCATTTTATGCGGTGAAATTACCGAAGAGTCTAATTTTCTGGAGGCTGCCGAACCGTCATATTTAATTCGTCTATTAGTTGTTCATAGCATTAGGTTTACTCATGTCTGTCCTAGTGCATTGTTTGTCCTCGTTCTCCTTGTTGGCCTTTATTGTATATATGAAAACAAACAACATCACCACAAGCAAATTGTCAATTTATCTTTCTTGTCCTTTCGTAGTTCTAAAGAAATAAATGATGTTGTGTTAAAATTTTTACAATTTGTACTGATTCATTTATTAATCATGTATAATTAAATTTGTATTGAGTCAAGAATATATCATTTACAAATTGTATTGAGTTACATTCGTGTCATATTTAACCAAGTTCATTTGATTTATTTATTCGACTAGAAGTCTAGGGAGTCTATCCGTTTATCAACAAAGCCTAACTCTTTGTCAATTTTCCATTGAATCATCAGACCCAATAACCACAAGGCAAGCATATACTGGAGCTTTACTAGGCACGAGAATATATTATACATTTACGTACCTTTCTATCAATATCTTCTTGTCACCCCTTTAGCATAGCTTTAAACGACCATTATAATACTTTGTGTCATTCACTACAATCCAACAATGTCTATATATACAATCGTGCACACCACAAATGAATTCATCAAGCAAGCCCATCAACAAAAATGGCCTCAAAAAACATTGCCGTGCTTAATGCTCTCGACACTGCACGAACCCAAAGGTACCATATCACAGCCATTGTGATTGCTGGGATGGGCTTCTTCACTGATGCTTACGATCTCTTTTGCATCTCCACCGTCTCCAAACTCTTAGGTCGTCTTTATTATTACGATCCATCGACAACTAAGCCTGGCAAACTTCCTCATACAATTAACAATTTGGTTGTCGGTGTTGCCCTTTTTGGTACACTAACCGGTCAACTAGTCTTTGGTTGGCTCGGCGACAAGTTAGGACGGAAAAAAGTTTATGGTGTCACTTTAATACTTATGGTCCTTTGTGCCATTTGCTCTGGCCTTTCTTTTGGCTTCAGTGCTAAAGCTGTGATAGGCACACTTTGCTTCTTTAGGTTCTGGCTCGGATTTGGCATTGGGGGAGATTATCCGCTCTCGGCCACGATCATGTCTGAATATGCTAACAAAAAAACACGTGGGAGGTTCGTCGCCGCAGTATTTGCCATGCAAGGTGTTGGTATCATCTTTGCCGGGCTAGTGTCTATGGTACTTTCTAGTATCTTCCTTAGCAACTATGAAGGACCAAACTTCCGAACGAATCATGTTCTTTCTACAGAACCAGAAGCAGATTACGTGTGGCGAATCGTGTTAATGCTAGGAGCACTTCCAGCACTTTTGACTTATTATTGGAGGATGAAGATGCCTGAAACAGGACGTTACACAGCAATTATAGAAGGGAATGCCAAAAAAGCCGCAATTGACATGGGTCGTGTTCTTGATATCGAAATTCAAGAAGATCATGACAAGTTATCACAGTTCAAAGCTTCCAACAACTACCCATTAATCTCAAGAGAGTTCTTTCAACGCCATGGACTTCACCTAATAGGTACCATGAGTACATGGTTCTTGTTAGACATAGCTTTCTATAGCCAAAACCTCACTCAAAAGGACATATTTCCAACTATGGGCCTCACTAACAAAGATGTTAATGTGAGTGCTCTCAGAGAAATGTTCGAGACATCAAGAGCAATGTTTGTGGTTGCCTTGCTTGGCACATTCCCTGGCTATTGGTTCACAGTCTATTTCATCGAAAGCATGGGTCGATTTTACATTCAACTTGTCGGGTTCTTCATGATGTCCGTCTTCATGCTTATTATGGGTATCAAATATGATTACCTCAAAAATGAAGAGCACAAATGGATTTTTGCAGCTTTGTATGGATTGACATTCTTCTTTGCAAATTTTGGTCCAAACAGCACAACATTTGTTCTTCCAGCTGAGCTTTTCCCTACTCGTTTGAGATCCACGTGCCATGCATTGAGCGCCGCTTCTGGGAAGGCTGGCGCAATGATTGGGGCGTTTGCCGTGCAGAGCTACACATTGGATGGCAATATTAAAAAAATCAAGCATACGATGATATTTTTGGCATTCACAAACATGCTAGGGTTTTGTTGTACGTTCTTAGTGACGGAGACAAAAGGGCGATCATTGGAGGAAATTTCAGGCGAGGATGATGGTCAGAATGAGACGCAGATGACCAATAAACAACAGGTGACTCGCCAAGAGGCCTCATGGGAGGGATAGCAATGAGTGATCTTTGTCTGGCAGAAGAGGGTTTAGCACTTTAAGCATCAAGAATAAGAATGTACGGGGTTAACGGATGGGTAAAAGACAATTTGTTTTTTTTTTTTGGTTTGGAGGTTGTGTTAGGTGTTGTGTTTCGGATCTCCCACAAATAAGAGTGGTGATTGCTAATGTAGTAAGTTGTATGATTGTCAAAACAAAAGGGAGACCTTTTTTTTTTGCCTTTTGAATTAAAGTGTGAAATGAAATGAAAATGTACCCAGATATTCGGTGTCTGTTTATATATTTTATATAGTTTATTCCTTTGGTTTATATATGTTTTATATCTGTCTTTGTAGTGTATTTTTAATGCTTTTTCTCATCTTATGCAGAAGCACCATATTGGGATTGTGTTGATGTATTGTGATATATAAAATCTTCGTATGAATGAGAATAATCGTTATGTGAAATGAGAATATCAATTCTAGAAATGAAACACCCAAGTTTCAATTACTGCAATAATATACTATTTAGTATATGGTAATTATTAATAACAAAGCAATATCCTTTTCAGGTGTTTTTTAAGGAATTAACTTAATTTTAGAAAGGAGATTATTCTAGGAAGAGAACACGATTTAGAAAAGATTTTTTTTTTTTTGTTCAATATTTTAGGAATGGAATTAATTTTGAAAAGAAACTTGATTTTTGCAATTTGCCTTTTCTAGAATAAGATTACCTCCATTGGCATTGGGTTTGAGATACCCACTATCGATCATTTAAAAAAAAACTCGATAGTACGGAGGCATAATTTTATTTATAATTCAAAAAAGAATTACACCTACTTAGAGGGAAAGTATATGCCTTACCGCTAAAATGCAAGTAATGACAACATTTGAAAAATTAAAATAAGAAAATAAATGCATGTTGTTACATTTTAGAAAAAATTAAAATCCTAAGGCAGCTTAGAGAAGATATCTTCTATGAATGGATAGGTGCAAGAGAGACTTTCTGCCTTGGACTCTAATTTAACGTAGATCTTGCAACAACAGCAGCCTTGTGTTTGTGGATTAATAGATAAGATAAGCAACATCAGCCACTCCTTTATTTGTTAGAGAGTCTGCAACCGAATTACCTTTTCTATAGGTATGATAAATTTGAAAATAAATCCGCCTCCTAATTAGGAGTGTAAATCGTGTCGTGTCGTGTCATTTTTATATCGTGTCACTTTTAATTTTGTTATTTTTGTATCGTGTTACTTTCGGTACCTGTTGTGTTTATGCCAATATTCGTGTTAATAAAAAATTATTTAATTTGATAACAACTCATATAATACTATTTAAAAAATTATAAAATTCTTATTTTTTGTCTACAATACTCATTAAATAATTATTTTCTATCTACAGTACTCATTAATCGTATTATTCATGTCAAACCTTATTTTGACTTATTTATTACTTATGTCAACTAATCGTATTATTTTCGAGTTTTGTATCTGATCAAGTCTGTGTCAAGTTCGTGGTAACGGATAAAATTGGCACCCTTACTCCTAATCATGAAGATAGAAGATCTTGCTGAATGGAGTCCAGTATTTGCCAACAAAGGAGAGAATCTTGCTTAACCATATCTACCAAAAGCTGAGTCAGATTCAATAATTAGTGGATAATCCTCCAAGCCATAATCCAATAAAAGCTGTAATCCATCCCGGAGAGCCATTATCCATGCTTCCATATTTGTACACTGGGGATAACCCGTCCTTAAAGGCACAGTGTAACTAAAAAAAAAATTGAACATTGAATTTAAACACGAAATAATCAAACACTGAACTCCCATTATCTATGCTTCCATATTTGTATACTAGGGATAACCCGTCCTTGAAGGCACGGTGTAACTAAAAAAAAAATTGAACATTGAATTTAAACACAAAATAATCAAACACTGAACTCGAACATATACTAAACCTCTGTGTACAAACAGAATTGGATGACATATTTTCAAAAGATTCATCTAACATGACATATTTGTTCATTAAGTATTACTACAACAAAAATTATTTTTTGCGACAATTTTTTTCATTGCTTAATTAACAAAAATCGTCGCCAATGATTTTTTGCGACGTAGTTTTTTTGTCGCGTGTTCGTCGCATAAAGTATTTTACGACAAATTTTTTTTTTATCGCAAAAAATTTTTTTTCGAGACGTAAAAAAATTGTCACAAATAATTTTTTACATAAATAAAAAATGTAAAACATAATAATTTAATTAACTTTTCGCGACGTAAACAATATCGTTGCGAATAATTTTTTACATAAATAAAAAATATTAAAAATAATAATTTAATTAACTTTGCGCGACTTAAAAAAATTGTTGCGAATAATTTTTTTTCATAAATAAAAAATGTAAAAAAATAATAATTTAATTAACTTCTCGCGACGTAAAAACATCGTCGCGAATAATTTTTTCATAAATAAAACATATTAAAAATAATAATTTAATTAGCTTTTCACGACGTAAAAAAATTATCGCAAAAAAGCTTGTTCTTGCAATTTTTCACGACGATTTTTATTTCGTCGCAAAAAAATTCATTTTTTTTTATTTTACATCAAAAATAATATTCCAGTAAAATTTTTCACATGTACACCAACAATACCTGTGTTCAATAAAAAACTAACACAATTAATACATTGCACATCTTTTTTTAAAAAAAATAAAATTTTATTTCCGAAAAGAATGAATTATAAGAATCAAATAACAAGAAATTCTAAAAATAGAAAAAATGGCTTTAGTCCACAACACAACTCATCTGCAGAAGCAGCTAGCAAACACAATTTGCAGCTCAACTCCTGCACAATCTGACCCCTGCCATCAGTTCAACAACTCTAATCATTACATCATCAAACAGCTTGCAAAGGACTTGAAGCAGGAGGAACAGATCCACTTGCAGCATAGCTCCTATTCTGGCTGTCCATTGCAGCTTTCAGCTCAGCAGCTCAGCAACACAGCAGAAACATAGCAGCAAAAATCAGTTGTTCAGCAACCAAAACAACCCCTAACTTGGAACCCAGGAATTGCAGCAGCATAGCTCAGCTCACAAATCAACACTTCTGGTAGAGGAAACGTGTCTTATAGAGAGGAAAAGAAATCATTGCACAATGGTGACCAACACTAAATAGGGGCATTCGACTTCTTTGTTCAAATGGTGACCAACACTAAATTTCAGAATTGCCTTTTTACACGATCTTTTATTTATGGTTGTAAAAGACTAATTCTCCTACTCCTCTTATCACTTGGTTGTTAGCTGACTGATCATTCATCTGCATGGTGCAATCATATGGCTAAACTCATTTAACTACCATTTAGTGGAAGGGGCCAGGATAGCAAGAGTTGAGGAGGCAAGGGTTTTCTTATCTGTTATGCATCAACAAATATACAATGAACTACCTCGATGGATATCATATTCGTAGCATTTGCGCCAGGTCTCATGTTTCTGAAAGCCTCCACAAGGTTTACATTTGACCTATTGGCGTAGTTTACATACTCCTCTGCCGGCAGAGAAGTACCCCTGCAAAACAATTTTAGGAGGTAAATCCAATTGCAAATACCAATACAACTCTTGTTATGCGTACAGCTCCTAATTCATAAATTAAGGCGACTATCATTGAATATGATACACCAATAGCTAACCATGCTTCACAAACTCGCCAAAAGTAGACACATATTGGAGGCATTGCCTATCAGCATTAAAAAGTAACACAAAATGAAGTTTGGATATGTTTTTTCATTTTCTTTTTTTACTGTTTTCTTTTGTGTTTTGTGTTTTTTTTGGGTGGGGTAACACTAAGTTGATGAACTAAATTGGAGATATCATACATCTACATGACTAGGCAAGTTAATCAAACAGTAACAATATCACCAAAAAAAAAGAAAAGAAAAGGTAGTAGTAGGTCGCTAAATGGAACCTTGTCTCTGCAACTTTTGATTCGACTGCAAGTGTGACTTGCCAATCCTCAAACAAATTAGGATACTCTTCTGGATCAGCCAAAGATTCTGAAGCTTTCTGATTGACCTGCAGATGATATTTAACCATGATAAATGCTTTTCATTGCATATTAATATTATAATCATATGATGATGAATATTTTTATTTATTTATTTTGGGTTAGGGGGCGGGCGGATGCTCCTTAATGAAAGTGTCATTTGGAATGCAGTACAAAGCATGCCCAAACTAGTGGAGGAGGGGTTGTTAAGACCTAAATATCACGTGTGGCCATTCTAGCTTTTGCCTACAAAATTGTTCATCCAATCCTTCAAGAAGAATTTAACAAGAAAAAATTGAAAACATTAAGATATAGATGACACATAAAAACTAAAGATAACAAAGATATTTCAAACAGGAAGCACACAACAGTAAAAGTGATTCCATGGTGGAAGAGTTTTTTAAGCTAAGGCAATAGATGACCCATCTAAGGCAATGACAAAATGTTTTTCCTACACATAAATCTACTTATAATTATCATGCCTTTTAAACAAACAATAAAGTGCTTTTGCTCATTGTTGAAGGTAGTCAAATGTGAAAGATACCTATTATGTTGTTCCAGGTAACCACGCATCACAAGTGTCTTATACTTGATCAAGCTAATAAGTAATGTATATCCCATAACACTGCAATATAATGAAAAAAAGAATAAAATACAAGTGTGGCGATCTTAGTTGTTGTTGCTTTTGAAAAATAGATGACAAAAGTCACTCACTTGAACTCTTTGTCAATGAGATACACCTTACTTTGATTGGCTAGATATCCCAGCAAGTACATAGGCCAGTCCAAATAAAACATCGTGGTTACCTAATGCATGAAATATGTGGCTTCCTTGAATTTATTAAAATTGTAAATAAATTTCGAATACATGAAGCATATAGGAACAACAATGAACCATATACTATACCTCACCACCAACACAGTAATTAAGTCTCCAGGAAGAGTTGATGTAAATGAAACAATCACCAACCCATATCCCAGTCCTGACTCTTTCATTTATTTCATAAAGAAGCTCAAAGACATCTTCAACACCTTGTTCGTCAATTGATCTTCCACTGTCTAGATGCGCAAAAACTACTTCGCACTGTTAGATTTAAAATCCAATTTTGTAATCAATCACATTTTTAGAACAAAAATGGCATAAGAACAAAAAGTTTTAAGTCTATTACAAAATGTATGAAATTACCAGATAATTGCTATCCCTCAGACTTACTTCTTCTCAAAAGATACAAGCATATTACCAACGTCAAGCAAAAGCAAAACAGAGTTGTGGATTGAAACAATATATTGCACAATGGCTCTTACAATCAACAGCCGGTTGAAGTTCCAACCAAAGTCAGCCACCTTACAAATTCATGCCTATCCACATTGTAGCATAAAATCTTTCGGCACAATATGTTTATCACAAAACTCAAACGTTGATGGCTTATCATAAAATCTTTCACCTTGGCTTGATGTGAGAATCTAGACTGATAGACAGAATTTCTGGCTATCTCGCAAAGATCACAGGAATTGAGCTTCCATAACTGGAACACAAAGGTTCTGTAAGCAACATAACCATGACCATGAGCGTAACACAGGAAATTTAATTTGAGAGTTGAGACCCAAAAGGTAAAATTAGAATAACCTCTCCACAGTGAAGCCGGAATCTAATTGTTGGCAAGCCTTTTGATTCACGAAGCTGAAAGAAAAATATAACTAGAAATATGAAATAGCTGACTTCTTCATGATCTATCAGAACAGATGATTCTCTCCCTCCGTAGGGTGGATCTAGTACTAGTGTATATGGGTAGGGGTAGGGGTAGGTGTATGTGTATGTGTATGTGTGTGTATGTGTGGGACACAGAGAGATTATGGCAACATAATGACAGCATCACAACACTCGATGCATTACCAATAAGCTGGGAGCCTATGTACAAATGCTCCGCAAAATAGAACATATAGCTAAGGTTTCTTGATATATTGTTCTTGACAACATATGAATAATAAAACAAAAGAAAATAATTCCAAACATCTCTTCCTGTAGCGAAAAGAGTCAAGTTTTCACTCATGTGAATTACAATATGAAATATTCCAGACACCATAGAATCTCACCCTTAGGATTTCACTACCAGGCATACCATGCTACCATTGAGGAAACACTAAATTTTTTTTTGAAGCACCAGGAATGCAATATATAAATGGTCCCAAAGAGAACTCCTTGTAATTTAACAGACCTAAATAAAGGGAAAATGTCCAAGGAGAACTCCAGGCACCATGCCTTTAAAATTACCCAAGGCAGTGACACAAAGTAAAGCTGAATATTTGATCAACATCACTTCAGATAAATATTTTTTTGATAGGACACTTCAGATAAATTGACCATGCTAAGGTTGTCATTAATTGGAATTCCTAGACATTTCAGGTCTGCAATAATGAATACCACCATGGCATAAAACATATAATTTTTAGGCACTAATTAAACAATCAATTGTTAGGATACACTTAACAGTGTGCATCAGCATATACTAACATTTTTCATAACAATGACAAAATGAGATTTCGGTATCCTACAAACCTTATTGAGAGTATACAAGTTTGCATAGTAGTAATAAGCGTAGTAAGAGTATGCAGGATTGAACTCATTTGTCCATTCAGCTGGCTTGGGCATATGCTTTGTAGGACGCCTTTCTGGTTTACTTTCATCATCTACGAGGTTGAAACCCCCAACCTATATTGAAAAATGCTGAATCACATTGGGTACCAGACGTAGACTGCAAACCCAAGGGCAACATTTTTTGTTGTGTATGTAATTGATAGCTTATTTAATGTGTATGTATATCTCTCATCATAAATTGTCTTAATAGGGTAACAAAACGTCCCAAAATGTTTCCAAATTACAGTCATCAGCAAGAATTGAATCCAAATCAACATAAAACATCAAAAGGTGCCCTTTAATCAACATCTCTGCAATGCCAAATCATTTGCAAAGCTCTCATAAATCCCAATTAGAGCTAGCTTACACAACAATATAAATAAATACCACCATAATACTCCAAAATGTATGTAGAGAGAGAGGGCCTTGGATTTTGTCGGATAGATCTCTGATGAGAGATATCATTCCATTGAGGTGTTAGGTTGGTGCAGAGTGAAAGTTAGGGTTTTGAGTTGAGAGAGAGGGGGGGAACCTTTGGATCTCTGTTATTGATGAGATAAAGACGGTGTTGGAGCTCGAGGCTGAGGCCTCAAATCTTTGATTGGAGGTTGGCAATTTAGCTCACGTCCTTGGCTATTTCACCGATTTCTGGATAGATTTCATAGAAATTCTTCACTTATTCTTCCTGCAGCGACGATCTGAAACCTTATAATTGAGATCTTATTCGTAAGCTCTCAGACGAAAGCTCTAGATCACCAATTCTTGGAGTATTCAGGGCCCTGTCGACCTCAAGGCAGCGATAAAAAACTCAATCTTCTCGGTCGAACTCAAGGCAGCAGAGCAGGAGAGAGAGAGCGAGAGAGAGATGGCGAGGAGTGTCGTCAGAGAAGGAAGCGGCGAGAAAGTACTTGGACAAAAAAACAAAAAGAATTTAGGGCAAAATTTTTTTTTAAAAATTATATTCTGCGACGAAATTAAAAGACGTCACAAAAATATTATGAGATAGGAATATTCCCGACAAACTTAAAACGTCGTTAAAAATTAATTAAATTATTATTTTTAAAATTTTTTATTTATATAAAAATTTATTTGCGGCGTTTTTCTAAAAAAGTAACTAAAAATTAATTTAATTATTATTTTTTAAATTTTTTATTTACGAAAAAAATTATTGGTAGACATTTTTCTAAAAACGTCGCGAAAAATTAATTTAATTATTATTTTTTTAAATTTTTATTTACATAAAAATTTATTAGCGACATTGTTTAAAAACGTCACGAAAAATAATTTAATTATTTTTTAAAAAATTTTTAATTTACGTAAAAAATTATTTGCGACGTTTATCTAAACACGTCACAAAAAATTAATTTAACTATTATTTTTAAAATTTTTTATTTACCTAAATATTTATTGACGTCGTGAAAATTTCATTAAATTATTATTTTTTTATTTAATTTGCTAATTCGTGTCATTTCTCCCGCCAAAAACAATTAGGAGGGATCGCTTTTTCGAGACGTTTTTGAAAAAACGTCGCAAAAAACTGCTAAAATAAAATTTTAGAATTTATTTTACTTTAAATTTTAGATTATTTATTTTTTGCTACGAGATAAAACTATTTGCCACAAAAAAAAAAAATTTCGTAAAAAATTGTCACTTCCCGCCATTTCTCCCGCCAAAAATAATTAAGAGAGAATTGCGTTTTGCCAGACGTTTTTTTCAAATCATCGCAAAAAAAAAACACGTATATGCACAAAGATAGTCTCCCTGCCTAAAGGTCATTCGCAATTGAAAAAAACTGCATACACAATCGTGCTCATTGACATAAGTAGAACAGCCAAAAATATTGGATGCACAAAAAGGTTCAATTTAACAATAAATTAAAAAAATTGGAGACATAATTCAATTGAAGTTAGAAGCAGGAATTCAAAAAATTCCATACAAAACCCTTCAGTTAGCTTCTGAAAAGGAGCACCATGGCACATTCAAAACTATCACTGATAAGACTAACTCCACCCTATGGTTCAACACTAGTCAAAGCAAACAACAAATTCAGAAAAACATGTCCAATGGTTGACTATACAAAACCATTGAAATCTATGACAACTGGTGTCTTGGCCTAGCGGTAAAGATGGAACTCTTGAGGAGCAAACACCATGGTCTGAATCCCATTAACTACTGCTTAAAAGGCTAAAATAAAATCTACAACAAAACTCAATCTGAACTGTGTATTTTCATACTCAAAGAGGGATTCTACAACAGGAATACTTCATCAACTACGACTAATGTTAACTTGGTAATTCTTCAAGTTTATTGATTCCTTATGTTAGTTGTCATGATTTTCTTGACCACTCTAACTTTGAAAACAGTCAACGGTAATAATGAGACCACCTGTCTTATTACCATGCATTAACATCTTCCAATCAAAAAAATGTTCAGGACATCCCCAAATGCCTTGCTATCTTAATTACCAAAGCAATAGAATAATTTGTAGTGTTGCAGCTCCTGGTTTTCATTTCTTTTGTGTCTTTCCCTCACAGATTCTCACTTCTCCGCAACCAAACTGAACACAACAAAAAGCTTTTATCTTCCAATCACAGGAAACATAACCCCATACTCTTAAAATTGAAACTGAATTCCGTTAGGGGGGGTGTGTGTGTGAGTGAGAGAGAGAGTACTTGCAACAAATGCCAAACTACAGACAACCCAGCAAAGCCAACTCCAAGCACTGCATATCCACATATATACCCAAAACTATTATTCAGACAATAAATACAACAATTTTCACATACGCCCATATAGCAGAACAACAGAAATGGACCTGAGGGATCGGTCACAGAGGGAAAAGGAAGAGCGAACAGAAAATGAAGGAGAAGACACACCACCGGTGGTGATATGGGTCATTGGAATTTTGGGTTGCCAAGGAAGCTTAGAAGGGATAGGTGTTTGGGTGGGAGATCAGTAAATGGAAGGTTTAAACATCCATGGTGTAATGAAGCTGCTGATAAAAATGAAGCTGGAGCAGAACCTTATTGAACGATGTGTTTAGCATTTTGAAAGAACCTTAATAATTGAGAAACTATCTAATTGTCATCTTTCAAGTAAGAATATGATGCCAAATTACCAATGGGCATACAAATAAACAATTATCAATAAAAAATTGAGAATTATTTACATGAAAAATGGTTAAAAAACCATAAACTCTAAGTCTGGTATACATACACACTTAGATAGTTATAAACTCAAAAAACCTTACCACTATCGACTTTTATCAAATTGGAAGCCTATTCAACGAAAAATCCAAGCAACAACAGAGGCAACAAAACTAAAACTATTATCTGGGTTTGCTATCGTCTTACCATTAATGGTTGTTCAACCCGATCTTCATGCTGATGGTGATGGTGAACGAAAAACAAAACAAACCCTGCAATAGAGAATATCCCAAGGACAGCCCAGATTCAACAATTAATTTTTGAAGGTCTCGCTATAATGACTTCCTTCGAATTAATGATTTTAAACTTAAATTATAGCCAAAAATACATTAAACAACAAAGCGTGTCATTGCAAAGAAATATTAGGAAACTTAAAGGTGAATAGGACATGAACTTTTCCATTGTTTTGGTTCCAAGAAGTGCAGCAATCATAGTTTGCATTGAAACATAAAGACAGTCCATGTATATAGGATACCTGATCAATCATTTATAAGTGCTTCTTCTACTATCTTAGGAGCGCCTCTTCCATAGTTTGCATGCTAACCTTCTTTGTTGAAATAAAAAATTCAATTAAATCTAAAGTACAATGATAGAAGCACAAATTAGCAGTTCAAAATTTTCCATTAGCTGTTTAAACTTATACTTGAAAAAAATAAATGAATAACAGAATCCCAATAATATTAATAGACCGGCAAATGAACAAAGACCCATACTGCATTAAACATAAACAGAAGCAATATACTCACGCACATTCCACAACCTACAAAAATAGGAGCTCGTAATGGTTGATAAGGGATTTGGTGAGGTGGGTAGAACAATTAATAGTTTATATTGATAATATAAAAGTAATATAGACCAAACAAACCTTCTTTCACAACCAATTGACAAATAGTTTCAAATATAACAGTGACGTAGGCCAAAATATCAGTGAAATCTCAAACTCGCAAAAATGCAGTACAAATTCCACAATAAAATAAATATAATATTCCAAAATCTCAATGATATAGACCAAAAACATTTTCTTTCATAGTGCAATTAACAATCTTTTTCAATTCAATTCTATAGATGTGATATAGACCAAAAATATCAAAATTAATTCGAAAGAACAATCAAAATCCAAGGAATGAATAGTTGAAAAAATCAAACAACCCATTACCCACGAAAATAGAAAACAAATCCCTATTAGTCATGTAAAACCCGATAAATTTAAACTTTTGTAAACAATGGCAAAACAGTATTTTTGCCGCTACAATACGGGTTGAAAACCTGAAATTTCCTAGATCTCGGATGACGAAATGGATCCCACCATTGGATTTATCTCGCAAAATCTAATAACCATGTCAAATTTCATCAAATTTCGAGATAGTCGAATTTTTTACGTTTTACGAGACGGTCGAGTCTCAGGTGATCCAAAAACAAAAATTTTTGATAAAATTTTAAAATTTGGAAAATAATTTAAGGCAAATTAAAATAAAATTAATTTGAACTTGAACCGGGACGAAATTTAATCGTTTCGGGATGAAAACGGACATGGGAAAAAGAGACTGTATTGCACAATGTAAGCCAAGTAAATGGAGGGTATAAAAAGGGGGGAAATCTAATTTCCTCCACATTTTCTTCAGCCGGTTAACGTGAGAGGAGAAAAGAGGGAAAAAAAAAAGAGCTCTTCACCTTCTCTCTACGATCTACAAGGCTACCATGCTCAAATCCACTTGGGGCAAGAATAAAAGTCGGTCTCATCTTCGAGCGCTACATGATCACATCAAAAACGAGGAATTTCACCGAAGTTTCAAAATCAAGCTTGGTGGAATCAAGGGCTTGAGGCGAGAATTTGAGTCTTTAGGACTTCTACCAAGTGGGTTTACGCTTCAAGAGGTGGATTCCCTCCTAATTGGGTTTATTCTACAACCTAGAGTGTCATATGTAATGGGTAGATAGATAGCTATATATATCACTTGTCTATGGTTGTGAAATTGATAGAATTTGGTGATTGGTGAATTGGGATGTGAATTTGACCTAAATTAAGAAAAATTCCTAGATTGAATTTGGGGGGTTGCAATTATTGTGAAATTCTATGAAAAATGGATGTTATGTGGGCATGCTATATGTTTTATATCATGCTTGTAAATGAGGTGGAAATTCTTGTGTGATAACATGAATTGTTGCTTTGATGGTGTTTGCCAAATGCCTATGTATGAATCAAGTTGTTATGACATAATGATGCAGAACCTGCATAGAAAAATGTGTTGGAAAGAAATGTTAATATATGCTCATTGAGATATTGACATTTTGATGACTTATGAAATTTATATGCTTATGATATGAATTTTCATGGAACATGTAGACATGTGGTTTAAAATTGCTCATATGACATTCATTACATGTGGGCTTGATATTGGAATGGCAATGATGCATTACTTTGCATATGCATGTAGATATCGCAATTTATGGGTGTGGTTGCATAGTTGGCATCAAACACCACGTAGGTGAATGATGAGTGGGCTCGAGAAAGTTGGATTGAATGTTCGACTGAGTCGCACGGTTGCATGAAAAAGACTTGGGTCGGGGTAGTAAGAAGGGTTAGACTATCCCTCGGGTGAAAGACCCGGTATTTGGATACGCACTTCTATTGGTATAAGAGCCCATAAAGTGTGTCGGTATACGTGGAACAATTGGTGCAAGTCTATGAATTTCGTGTCAATTGGGACCGTTGGTATAAGTCCATAAATACCCACCCCAAGAAAGACCCAGAGATTTTAGCTAGCCATTGGGTGTGTAACACAAATGGCGGGGGCTTGGAGAGCCCGATTTTAATACTCAGTGCATAGCATGGGGTGAAGGTAGATAGCCGAAACTAGAAAAGCTCGGTGTTAATACACATTGGCATGACATGTATAGAGGAGCCGAGAAAGGCTCGGGTAAATTGCATGAACGGGCATCATCGCATTTCATAGCATGGTATGTGAGATTTCAACCTTGACTTGCTTGAGTGTTGGTTGGAATGATTGTTGTTGTTAAATGTTGCATGTGAACATTGCATATGCATTTAGATTGGGGAGTAGCCCTTGTAGACAATACTTTACTGGGCGTTGGCTCACCCTATACGGGAACATATTTCAGGTGCGGGGTCCGTGCCGGTGGAAAACTCACATTCGAGGCCTCAAAGATGAAGAAAAGTCAGTTTGTGACTTTTGGAAACAAGTTTTATAAAAACTTTTGTTTAAAACCCTTTTGGCATGTAAATGTATAGAATGGGTGTATTAGATGTTCTATATTAGATTATATATGAAAAACATGATTTAGTATATTTTGGATGAAAAATGTGGGTTTTGGAATGGTTAAAATCGACAACAGGTGAATTGGGCAAAACTGGACAAAGTGTACTGGTACAGTCTATCTAGAAGGAAAAGCGTATCGGTACTGCGTACCAGTATTGTTTGTCCAGAAGGCAAATCGTACCGGTACTGTCTCCTAAAATCTAAAATTTTTAAATTATTTTGCCATACTTTTGGGCTTTGTTTTCCTTGGTTCTGATGATACAAATGGACATTAAGTAAGGTATATTGGACCTTGGGCGGATTAAATGATTAAAGGAACAAGGGTAATACGTGTGAGTTAAAATTTCAAGTAATAGAATAATCACAGCGTGATGTTGGATCCAGCGACACTCACGGACAATTCCGCAGGTTGACAAGTGGTCAACGGGTTAAATAATGACTCCCGAATTTTGGGGTGTCACAGCTTGATAACAAAGCATAGGTATACGAAATACATAGGGCTTGATGGGCATTGGGTTTAGACTATTACAAGCATTGTACATTTCATCTTATGTTCTTACATTGTGTTACATGATTACACGCTATGTGATTATGTGAATGATATATATGGTAAAATGTATATGGAAAGGGACACTAGGGTTAGAAAACATAACCTTGGGGGTCGGAAAAGAAATGAACAGGATAGTTCAAGGTATAAATGTTTACTAGTGGGTGGTATAAACTCTACTAGGGGAACAAGGAGAAAAATCTCAATGTTTCAAATTTGGCCCCTATCATGAGATACTAAATAAATGCTCTATTGCTATCTGGCATGTGTGTAGATGACAACTAGAGGGATAGGACGTCGGGGTGGACAAAACAACCAATCACCACCGACTTTTGTCCAACAAACCTTTGTGGAGGCTATTGGTGCGGCGGCTGCTACCATTGCACAAGTCAGTGCTACAACCGCTATTATTGCATAGACTAGTGCAAGTGGAGGACAAGGAGACTCAAGTAACCTCTAGAAGTTCAAGGCATACAATCTTCCGGTCTTTATGGGAGGGCCGGATCCTATGGTAGCTGACCATTGGTTCCGACAAGTCGAAAAGGCATTGAGGGCTATGGAGATTACCTCCGACGCCACCAAGATAACCCTAGCTACATTTCAATTAGAAGGGGAATCCCAATTATGGTGGGATTGAGTGAAAGACTCCAAGAACTTGGAGGCTATGACTTGGGTAGAGTTCAAGGAACTCTTCATGGGAAAGTACTTTTCGGCGGTTGCTAGGTAGGCAAAGGCCCAGGAGTTTTTGGAATTGAAACAAGGAACCATGACGGTGATAGAATACGTGGCTAAATTCACGAAATTAGTACGTTTCGCCGATGATTATGTGGCTACAGATGTGGCCAAGGTGAGAAAGTTCGAGGATGGTTTAAAGTTGTCTATCTGAGGCAAGATTGTGGGTCTTCTTCTGCAAGACTTGGACTCGATAGTCACCACAGCTATGGCCATTGAGAGAGAGATTGAGGACATAAGGAGCATCCAAGAGTCGGGTGCTAAGGACAAGAAGAATGAGATCCAATCCTCTTCTTCTAGCTCAAGAAAGAGGCAGAGAACTTTTACTCCTCAGGGATAGGGTCGTGGTTATCTAGGCCAAGGCTAGGGTCAATCCTCCCAAGGTGGGAGAAATCAGTGGACTACATATCAAGCGAAGCAGAGGATATGTTTCCATTCTCACCTGTCGGGTCACATGAAGTAGGATTGTCCCCAGAGGCAGGGATCTCAAGGCTATGGCTCATCTCAGTCCCAGACTTCGGTGGGGCAACCATAGACACATTACATTCCTTCCTACCCCACCATGGGCCAGGGGAACCAGTACCAGTACCAGTTTCAGGGTGCTACACAGGCCCCTACTACTTTACAAATGGGGACTCTGCAAGCAGGTCAGATGGGCCAGGGCATGGGTCGAGGCCGAGGCCAGGGCTCATAGGCCGGGACTTCAGGGACCCAGGGGCATGTCTACACCATGGTGCCACAGACTGAATCGACAGATCCGTTAGTGATACAGGGTACATTCCTACTCTCTCGCTTATGGGCTAGAGTGTTATTTGATTATGATGCATCACATTCATTTATTGCTGCATCTTGTGTGAAAGACTTAGGCTTAGAGGTTGAAACCTTGGGAAAGCTAATGCATGTGAGTTCTCTCCTAGGAGCTAGCATGAGGGTGGACCAGATATGTCAGGGTTGTGAGCTAAAGATCTCGGGAATTCTACTCACTGTGGACCTTAGGGTCATGGACATGTCAGAGTTTGATATGATCCTCGGGATGGATTAGTTGATGGTACATCGAGTCGTCATTGATTATTATGATAGGAAGAGGGTCACTACTTACACACCTGATGATGTTTGTTTTAAGTTCCAAGGGGAAAAGTATGATGTTTTACCCCAAGTCGTGTATGACTCTAGATGGCACGGACAGTTAATGGGTTGGTTTGCAAGCCTTACCTTGGAGGATTAGGCGAGACAGGAGTTGGGTCTAGCTCGGGTGATATGTGAGTATGAAGATGTATTTTTGGGTAAACTACCAGGATTACCTCCACATATAGATGTAGACTTCAACATTGAGTTGCATCCCAGTACATCGCCTATTTCTTTAACTCCGCATAGGATGGCACCAGCCGAGTTACAGGAACTCAAGGTCCAATTGAAAGAATTATTGGATAAAGGCTTCATTAGACCGAGCACTTCACCTTGGGGCACTCCGGTGTTGTTTGCCAAGAAGAAAGATAAAATCCTTCGACTATGGATAGACTATCGGTAGTTGAATAGGGTTACTATCAAGAATAGATATCACTTACCGATGATTGACGACTTGTTTGATCAGTTGAAAGGGGCACGAGTCTACTCCAAGATAGATCTCCGCACCGATTACCATCAGTTAAGGGTTAGGGAGACTGATATTCCTAAAACGACATTTCGGACGTGGTATGGGCATTTCGAGTTTACAGTCATGCCTTTCGGATTGACGAATGCTCCAACGGCATTCATGGATCTCATGCATAGGGTATTTCAACCTTACCTTGATCAGTTTGTCATGGTCTTTGTTGACGACATCTTGATCTACTCCAAGTCTAAGGAAGAGCATGAGGATCACTTGAGGGTTGTTCTCCAGACGTTGAGAGATCATCAGTTGTACGCCAAGTTCAACAAATATAAATTTTGGCTTACTGAGGTGAAATTTTTGGGACATGTAGTGTCGGCTTCGGGTGTATCCGTGGACCCAAAAAAGGTGGAAGCAGTTATAAATTGGGGGAGACCGAAGTCAGTTTTCGAGATACGCAGTTTCTTGAGATTGGCGGGGTACTATAGGAGGTTCATTGAGAACTTCTCTCGATTAGCTGTTCTAATAACCAAGTTGACCCAGAAGGAGGTCAAGTTTGAGTGGAATGATGCTTGTGAGAAGGCATTCTAGGAGTTAAAGAGGAGGCTTACATCAGCTCCTATTCTGATCGTTCCGAAAAAGAGACAGAGATACACAGTTTATTGTGATGCCTCGAAGGACAGACTTGGATGCGTTTTGATGCAGTCTGGGAGGGTGGTAGCTTATGGTTCTCGGCAGTTAAAGAATCACGAGCAGAATTACCCTACGCACGACATGGAGTTGGCGGCCGTTGTCTTTGCCTTAAAGGCTTGGCGCCACTACCTGTATGGTGAACAGTTTGAGGAATTTTCAGACCATAAAAGTCTGAAGTATATCTTCACACAACGAGACCTCAACATGAGGCAACGCAGGTGGATGGAGTTTCTTGAGGACTACGACTTCACCTTGCATTACCGTCCCCGGTAAGACAAATATGGTGGCTGATGCACTCAGCCGAAAGTCATGAGGAGTCTTGGCTAGTGTGGCTTCTAGGGAGTGGCAGATGCTCGAGACTGTGGGGGCTACGATACATGGGTCAGACTCGGGGCATTTTGGGGGAGTTTGGTGGCTACACCTTCCCTACTAAGCAAGGCGATTGAATCCCAGGGGCTGGATACAGAGTTATCATCTGTCAGGGACTGAGTACAGGCAAGTTCTGGTGACGAGAGCTGGACCATTCACTCGAATGGTAGTCTTCGGTATAGGAGGAAGATTGTGGTTCCCCAGTCGGCGAAGCTCAGAGAGGAGATTCTCAGGGAGTTTCATTATTCCCGATTTGTTGTACATCCAGGTGACACGAAGATGTACCAAGATCTTAATCGCCAGTATTATTGGAGCGGGATGAAGAAAGATGTTGGAAACTTTGTTAGCCGATGTCTCACGCGTTAGCAAGTTAAGGCTTAGCACTAGAGACCAGCGGGAGTACTCCAGCCTTTGGAGGTAGCTAAGTGGAAGTGGGAGTATGTCACATTGGATTTTGTGACTCACTTGCCACTGACATCGAGGGAACATGACGTGGTGTGGGTGATAGTAGACCGACTTACCAAGTTGGCACATTTTCTGGCTGTGCGGATGACCTTCACACTAGAGGAATTCTACAAGTTGTACATACGGGAGATTGTCCGGTTGCATGGGGTGCCCTTGTCCATAGTATCAAATCGGGATTTCAGGTTCATGGCTCAATTTTGGGAGAGTTTTTAGCGAGCTATGGGGACACAGTTGATGATGAGTACAACATTTCATCCCCAGACGGACGGTCAGTCGGAGAGAGTCATTCAGACATTAGAGGACATGCTACGAGCATGCATCCTAGATCTCAAGGGTAGCTGGGAAGATCACTTGTCCTTGGTAGAGTTCGCCTACAACAACAGTTATCAAGCGAGCATATAGATGACACCCTATGAGGTATTATATGGAAGGCCGTGTCGATCTCCTGTCTATTGGACGGAGGTGGAAAAGAGATCCTCTATGGGTCTGAATTTGAAAAGACACCTCAGAGAAGGTGGATTTGATACGAAAGCATCTTCTCATGGCTTAGAGCCGGCAGAAGAGCTACGCCAACAGACGGTGAAGATCTCTAGAGTTTGAGGTGGGATATCATGTCTTCTTGAAGGTGATGCCTATAAGAGGAGTGGTTAGGTTTGGTAAGTGGGAAAAGTTGTCGCCGAGGTATATCGGGCCCTTCGAGGTACTTGAAAGGGTTGGTACAGTTGCTTACCGGTTGGCACTACCGCCAAATCTATCGGGTGTTCATGCGGTATTTCATGTCTCTATGCTCCAGAAATACACCTCGAATCCGACTCATGTGGTGGATTGGGGAGAGCTTGTGGTTGATGCTGGTGGGACCTTTGAGGAGGGATCGGTGTGCATCATGGATAGCCAGGAGCAGATTTTGCAAGGCAAGACCGTGCAGCTAGTGAAGGTGTTGTAGCAACACCGAGGAGTGGAGGAGGTGACATGGGAGCGTGGGAACACTATAGGTACCAACTATCCGTTCCTATTTGAGGATGGAGGTACAAGTTTTATGATTTTATGTATAAATTCATTGTGTCATATGCATGCAGTTAAGTGTATATGCGTGTGTGTGAATTTCGGGAATGATCTGATAAATTTAAATTTTTGTAAACAAGGGTAAAATAGTAATTTTATCGTTACAGTACAAGTTGAAAACTTAAAATTTCTTAGATCTCGGATGACGAAACGGACTCCATCGTTGAATTCCTCTCGCAAAATCTAGTTACCCCGTCAAATTTCATCGAATTTCAAGATAGTTGAATTTTTCGTGTTTTACGAGGCAATCAAGTCTCGGGTGACCCAAAAAATAAAATTTTTGATAAAATTTCAAAATTTAGAAAATAATTTAAGACAAATTAAAATAAAATTAATTTGAACTTAATTCGGGACGAAATTTAATCATTTCAGGATAAAAAAAAAAGGACTTGAGAAAAAAAGACTGTGTGGCACAATATGAGCCAAGTAAATGGAGGGTACAAAAGGGGGAGAAATCTAATTTCCTCCACATTTTCTTCAGCCGGTTAACGTGAAAGGGGAAGAGAGGGAAAAATAGGAGCTCTTCACCTTCTCTCTACGATCTACAAGGCTACGGTACTCAAATTCACTCGGGGTAAAAACAAAAGTTGGTCTCCTCATCGAGGGCTACACGACCACACCAAAAATAAGAAATTTCACTGAAGTTTCAAAACCAAGCTCGGTGGAATCAAGAGCTTGGGGCAAGAATTTGGGTCTTGAGGACTTCTACCAAGTGGGTTTACGCTTCAAGATATAAGGTTCCTTCCTACTTGGGTTTATTCTACAACCTAGAGTGCTATATGTAATGGGTAGATGGATAGCTATATATATCACTTGTCTATGGTTGTGAAATTAATGGAATTGGGTGATTGGTGAATTGAGTATATGAATTTGACCTAAATTAAGAAAAATTCCTAGATTGGAATTGGGGGGTTGTAATTATTGTGAAATTCTATGGAAAATGGGTGTTATGTGTGCATGCTATATGTTTTGTATCATGCTTGTGAATGAGGTAGAAATTCTTGTGTGATAACATGAATTGTTGTTTTGATGGTTTTTGTCAAATGCCTATGTATGAATCAAGTTGTTATGACATAATGATGCAAAACCTGCTTAGAAAAATGTGTTGAAAGAAAATGTTAATATGTATTCATTGAAAGATTGACATTGTGATGACTTATGAAATTTATATGCTTATGATATGAATTTTCATGGAACATGTAGACATGTGGTTTAAAATTGCTCATATGACATTCATTACATGTGGGCATGATATTGGAATGGCAATGAAGCATTACATTGCATATACACGTAGACATCGCAATTTATGGGTGTGGTTGCATGGTTGGCATCAAACATCACGTAGGTGAATGATGGGTGGGCTCGAAAAAGTTAGATTGAATGTCCGACTGAGTCGCACGGTTGCATGAAAAAGATTTGGGTCGGGGTAGTAAGAAGGGTTAGACTATCCCTCAGGTGAGAGACATGGTATTTGGATACGCACTTTCGTTGGTATAAGAGCTCATAAAGTGTGTCGGTGTACGCGGAACAGTTGATGGAAGTCCATAAATTCCGTGTCGGTTGAGACCGTTGGTGTAAGTCCATAAATATCCACCCCCAAGAAAGACCCGGAGATTTTAACTAGCCATTGGGTGTGTAACACAAATGGCGGGGACTTGGAGAGCCCAATTTTGATACTCACTGCATAGCATGGGGTGAAGGTAGATAACCGGAGCTAGAAAAACTCGGTGTTAATACACATTGGCATGACATGTGTAGAGGAGCCAGGAAGGGCTCGGGTAAATTTTATGAATGGGCATCATCGCATTTCATGGCTTGGTATGTGAGATTTCAACCTTGACTTGCCTAAGTGTAGGTTGAAATGATTGTTGTTGTTAAATGTTGCATGTGAACGTTGCATATGCATTTAGATTGGGAAGTAGTCCTTGTAGAAAATACTCTACTGGACGTTGGCTCACCCTATACGGGAACACATTTCAGGTGCAGGGTTCGTGCCAGTGGAAGACTCACATTCAGGGCCTCAAAGATGAAGAAAAGCCAGTTTGTGACTTTTGAAAACAAGTTTTGTAAAAACTTTTGTTTAAAACCCTTTTGGCATGTAAATGTATAGAATGGGTGTATTAGATGTTCTATATTAGATTATATGTGAAAAATATGATTTAGTATGTTTTGGATGAAAAATATGGGTTTTGGAATGGGTTAAAATCGACAACAGATGAATTGGGCAAAACTGGACAAAGCGTACCGGTACTGTCTGTATAGAAGAAAAAGTGTACCGGTACTATCTCTCCAAATGGCAAACTGTACCGGTACTGTCTCCTAAAATCTGAAAATTTTAAATTATTTTGTCATACTTTTGGGCTTTGTTTTCCTTGGTTTCAATGATACAAATGGACATTAAGTAAGGTATGTTGGACCTTGGTCAGATTAAATGATTAAAGGAACAAGGGAAATACGTGTGAGTTAAAATTTCAAGTAATAGAATAATAACAATGTGATGTTGGATCCAGCGACACTCACGGGCAATTCCGCGGATTAACGGGTGGTCAACAGGTTAAATAATGACTCTCGGCTTAGGGGCATCACAAGTCATTTTTTTAAACATCTTTTTAGCAAGCCCAAAAATTGCAAATCAAAAAAATTGTAAGCATACTCAAACTAAAAAAAGAGCAAACTCTATTGGGAATTGGAATCGGAACACAACTACAAACAAAAATCAGTGTGTGTGTTGAGGGGATATAGGGTGTGTGTGTGTGTGTGAATGTTGTATGTGTGGGTCTGTGTTTGTCTTGTGTGTGTATGGGAGAGTAGGGGATGGGGGGTTGTGGGGGATTTGGTGGTGGTTGGTTGTGTGCGTTTAGGGCACGGGTTGGATAGGGGTGGGCGTGGGGGTGTAGGCAGTTGGAAAGAGGAAAGAGGAAGGAGGAGAGGGAAAGGGGAAGGGTTTATGTGCATTGGGGGGTTTGGTGTGAGTGGGTGTGGGCAGCCGGGGAGGAGAGAAAGAGATGGAGAGGGGCAGAGAGAGAGAGATACCTTGAATATCAGTGGCGTTGGAGCTTGGCTGCTGCACTGGTTATGTGTGATTTTTTGGAGTTATGTGTGTTTTCTACGTAGAGAAAGAGAGAAAGAAAAGAAGAGGTGTGACTGAGAGAGGAGACTGAGCGAGGGAGAGAGACATGGTATGAGTAAGAGAGCGGCAGATCAGCAATAGAAGTCTAGAGTTAGGGGTGAGATGAGCTGTGAAAGATTAGGAGAGAGAGAGGCGTTAGTGAGGAAAACTTGTTGGGCGGGAAAACAAAGTTCAAGACTACAATTAGATCAAAATTTTTGAAATGATCTGAACCGTTTTTTATGTTATGATTACATTGTCTGTTATATTTGTTTATGTTTTATCTCAAAACGATATGGACCACTCTTTGTCTTTTAGATTCAAACTTCGTTCTACTTTATTATATAGATAACCCACAAAAATAGGACATTGCTAAGACCATCTGGCCCTAGTGATTCCTTAAGTACACCCCGCCACCTAACTGTCCTAGGTTCCCTTTTAATGCACCATCCATAAGGATGACAGTGAACCGAAGGAAAACAGGTATTCGTCCAAATCTGTCTCGTTTGGATCAGGGATGGACTATACGTATTAGACAGTGGACGTATACGAAAAAAACCGTATAAACCCGTACGGGGATGGACTTATCCTTACCCTCGCCCCGCCCTACCGCTCCCCACCCCCGCTACCTGTTATATACATATATATACAAATAAAAATACTCTCAAGCCGTAACTAAACATATTTACTGTAACTACCAATCTAGAAATATGGTAATCAAACTACAAGTGACATTGTTATGTGATAATCTTATCAACTTTTTTTCCTAATTGTTCTTTTTTCTATTTGTGCTCACTAATTGAAACTGTTAGAAGTTTGGATTGACCATGCTCTAAAAACAAATAAGAGAAAGTAAGATAGTTTTGCATTTCATCGAGGGTAGAAATATTGTGAATAAAGGTTGATGAGTTTTTTTACTAGAGTGAACTAAGAAATGAAGAGAATTATTGAATTAGCGAAATTTTAAGTTTTCATCTTTTAACACTTTATGGTTGTAATATGAATTGTAATAACCAAAATTTTTTTAGAAAACTTCAAGTGTAGTGTTATCGTTTTCTTAGTTCAATTTTATTTTATTTTTCTTCCTTTCTTTTTAATAGTTTCGTTTCTCTTTTTGTGGTCCAATAACACTTTAAATAGAATATTATATTGTTTTGGCTTTTACATTTTGCAATCTACATTATGTTGTATTATATTATGTTAGATTATTGTGAATGTTGTTGAATTATTTAAAATATTAGATTTTTTTAGAATTTTGGATTATGCTACTTGGGTTTGAGCTTAGGCTTAGGTGGGTACGAGGGAAACGGGGATTAGAAATTTACCCGCAGACAGGGATGAAGATAAAAATTATATCCGTTAACGGACGTGGACCGGAGATGGATGTAATTTTTTTAAGCGAGTACGGGGATGGAGACTGCATTCTCCGTCCCCGCTTCAGTCCACTGATATCCCTAACCATCCACTATCAACCATTGAAAATTTGATTATAATAGTAACCTTATTCCCAACTTGAATTAGCCAATAATTAACTATTTAAAAATAATAATTTTAAGAAATATGATTCTAAGTCCCAACAAAAATTACCACAATTCAATGTAATTTTTTTTATCTTAGAAAACAAGTTGACTTTATACTCCAAATTATAGTATCAATAATGTTACATTAACCAAAATTAAAGACCAAAAAAGATGACCAAATGAAATGGTGGCTGACGTGGAGAGTCTGACTAGGCAATTTCAATTCACATAAAATTTTCTACCAAATTCTATGTGGGAAACAAATCGGTGAAAATTCCAAAACCGGAAAGCAATCCTTCTATCCCAATCTCCTAACGGGCCAAACAAAAACAAAGAAATCCCCTTCGGGTCATCTCCATATTCTCCGTCTTCTAGTCGAAGTCGACAATGTCGGAGAATATGGGGATGACCCCAATGAGATTTCTTTGCCTTTGTTCGGCCTGTTAGGAGATCAGAATACTAGGATTATTTTTTGGTTTTGGAATTTCCACTGATTTATTTCGTGTCAATTGAGATTGTCCAATCAGACTCTCCATGTCAGCCTTAATGTCATTTGGTCACATTTTTTAGTCACTTTTTTTGGTCGGTTTCGCATTATTGTTATATTATTAACTAGCGATATTCTATGCAATGTACAGATAATAAAATTATCAAATTATTTAATTTTAAATTATTTAATAACAATATATTTGTTCCTTCAATTGAATTCTTACACGTGGTTAATGTGACTACTTGAACAACTTTTATTAACTACTCCACATTACCAAAAAAAAAAAAAATATCACTATCTTTCGTTATCTTTATTAATTATTTCAAATTTTATTCTTTTAAGAAAATTAATTTAACACCTCAATGACCAAAATTTTGCAATTATGTCAATACGGGTGGGGTGGGGTTGGGTAAGAGTGGCGGTGCAAAAATAATTACAAATTACGAGCGTTTTTCGGGGTTATGGCCCAAATTAAAATCTCAGTTAGCATTGATATCAAATGAAACTATTCTAAGCTACATGAATATCAAGAAATAAGAACATGGCATGAATGACAAGGTTCCGAAAAAAAAATTCAGCCTCCAGATAAACTGATTAAATAGACAGTCATAGTGAGAAAATCATATTTACTCATGTTGGTGTTGCTTAAATAGGAGTGGGAAGTCATAGGGGTGGTTGTTATAACGTTATAAATGTTGGAAGTTATTAATATAATAGGATTCAATTCTTAAGTCAAAATCTATATCTATATCTATACTACTTTAAAAAGTACGTACGTTGAAAAAATATTTGTTTTCCTCTTTTACCCTCTAATATTTATTAATTTTCTAAATTACCATGATTAAATATATTATAAAGGTTGTGCACCATAAAAATTCATCTATTTATTGAGCAGGTGCAATGACTTTTCATATTCTCTCTTTTTCAGCTCCAGGCACCATCCATTACATTTTTCAGTGAATTCAAATTAATATACTAATTAGCTGGAGAACAAGAAAAGAGTGAATTGTTAGTCATGATTTCTTACTCTTTTATATTCCAATAACCAAAACGTCATTTTTACAGTTGTTCATCTATGTCCTTCTCACCCATTCAACATGTTACACACACATATTTATATCTATACTAATCATAAAAGACAGCTTAAATTTTTTTCTAATTTTTCCTCAATTAATATTATAAGGTCAATTTTATCCTTTTAAGTCTAGGTCATGGTTTAATGTTATACCTTAACTCGTGTAACTATTAATATTCTTGCTCTATTTATATACATCAATTAAATTAGCCAAATTTTATCATTAATGAATTAATTGCATATTGATTATACTATATCTATATCTACTAATAAAGTATGCTAATTGAAAAAATATATATATATTCCTATTTTGTCATTAGATAGCACAATAAAGTCAATTTGGTCCTCCATCAAATACAAACAATTTAATGGTTAAACTTCATGAATTATAAAGACAATTTAATGTTCAGACTTTTTGAGTTCCGAAAAATATTCATCTAAATTCAATATTCAATTACACTTTAAAACTTCAATTCTTCATATTCTTCCCAGACCTTGTAAAACGAGAGTTTACCATCAATAATTCCCTCATTTGTAACTACCTACTAGACTCCCATATTTACCACCACTAAGAAGTCCTTATGTAAGGACTCTCTAATAGCATGATCTCAGTTACTAGAATATCAAAAGATTGTCCAACAAAAATTTTTCAGTCCACCACCACCGATGCCATTCTTGCCAGCATCAACAACAACTTTTGGCCTTTGGGATTCCATTGCCACCAAACCCATTTTGGTCACCACCTTTAATAGTTCCCCCTAAACTCATTTCATTCACTACCTTCAATTCTTCCCTCAAAAAATCGTTTTAGCCTTACTAGCATAGTCTTGCTAATGTTATCAAAAAAAGGAAGAAAACATACACCAAGCCATTAAAGGAGGGAGGCCAATGACCTTCACCTCCAACATGTCGAACAAGGCCTTTCACTAGACCTTTTCTAGACGGAGACATGGAGTTGATGGGGGCCTTTGGTTAACGTAGTAAAAAATAAACTGAAATTTTTGAAGTCACCTCTTAAGCTTTCTCTTATTCAAGATTGCAAGACTTGGCTAATGAAAACAAGTATCTTAAAGTGGTTACTTGATTATTGTAGTGAATCAAGATCAAATTCCTTGTATAGGTAGCCCTTTTCTCCCCCACTCACCAAATACTTGAACAAGAAGGGTCAACATGGGAGATGTTTAAGTATTAAAAGAGATTTTCCTATGTTTACTCTTTTTGTACCAACCTTATAATCATGCCATTCGAGGGTGTATCAGAAAAAAAAAAAAAATCAAACATCCATTAGTTCAAGACATGCATGTATATTATCCCCCACACTTAGATACCTGATAAGCTTTTCTGAAAAATCTATCACTGCAAGTTGAATGATTGGACAACGATATGTAAATCAACGGCCAAATGTGACAATCAATATGTAAGTTTTGTGAAAGAGAAGTCATTTATGTTTGTGGATGGAAGTTTTTATAGTTCATTTGCTTTAGAAACAATGGCTTGCATTCCTATTGGAAAATGATTTATGGTTTGCTGACCATAACCATATTTAATATGAATACAAAATTTTTATTTAGAAGGAATTCAAAAAAATTGACCAAAGGGGACCAATGTTAATGTCCAAATTAGTCAAATAGAACTTTTTACTAAAATTCAAATTGTACTTGGAAAAAGATAGTGTGGGTCATTTATTGGTGTAATATTGGAGGGATATGATATGAAGCGAGTTTGGAGGGTTTTTTAATGAATTTAGATTAATTATGGGCTGAATTTTAATACAATTATTATATTTTCACTATTCACTTTCTGACTTTTCCTTTAAAGCATGGATCAAGGAAAACAAAAATTATGTAACAAAATAATTCACATGCAACGCACGTGTCCACCTACTAGTACTTCAAAAGTATGTTTACCAAATGTCTAAAAGCCCTTCTTATAAAGTGCACTCAAAAAGTCTATTTAGATGATGGACTTTTATTTGAATAAGATACATGCCAAACACAATCAGAATGAGTGTGTCATTTAGTCTATTATGAAAAAAGAGACCAGGGTTGGTATTGTTGAAAAAATTGGTTTTGATAAAGTGATTTGGAGCAACTTTAGACTTAAATAAAAGTGGGACTCATACCTCAAAATTGTTAGAACCATATTTTAACATGGTATATTCACTTATTCTTTCGTAGAATAAAGAATTTAGAGGTAGAGTTTACATTGAAGAAAATGAAATTAGACAAGACTTTAGAACCAAATGAGATTCCAATTGAAGTTTGGAAAAGCTTAGGGAATGATGGGGTGTCGTAGCTAACAAAATTATTCCTAATAAGAAAATGTCCAATGAATGGAGAAAGAATATTTTAGTACCTATCTATAAAAATAAAAGAGATTTTCAAAATTATAATAATTATAGAAGGATAAAATTGATGAGCTATACAATGAAACTATGAGAAATGGTCATTGAACATCGCCTAAGAGTTGAGATTACAATATCGAATAATCAGTTTAGGTTTATGCCTAGTAAATCAACTATAGAGGCTATATATTTATTAAGAACACTCATAGAAAAGTATAAAGAGAAAAAGATATTTATTAAGAACACTCATAGAAAAGTATAAAGAGAAGAAGAAAAATCTCCATATGGTATTTATAGATCTTGAAAAAGCATATGATAAAGCGCCTAGAAATATAATATGAAGGGTGTTTGAGAAAAAATGAATGACGAATTAGTATATTGAGATGATAAAGGACATGCATGACAAGGCTATGACTACAATTAGGTCTTCCATGGAAAAAAGTAAAGAATTTTCATTCACGTTAGGATTACACCAAGGATCAATCCCATAATTATGGATAAACTCACTAGACACATTCAAGATGATGTCTCACGGTATACGTTATTTGTAGATGATACTGTCTTAGTAGATGAAACTTGAAGGGGGATTAACTAGAACCTAAAAATTTGGAGAGAGACACTCGAGTTGAAAAGGTTTAAAAGAAGTAGGAGTAAGACTGAATACATACAATGCAATTTTAGTAATAGAAGAAATAGACATGAAAAAGTTAAGATCGAAAATCAAGAAATACCAACGAGTAAATGTTTTAGATATTTAGGATTGATCATTAAAAATGATGGAGAGATTGTAGATGATATAACTCATAGAATCAATGCGAATTGGCTTAAGTGGAGGAAAGCCTTTGGCATATTATGTGATAGAAGGATATCAATAAAATTGAAAGGTAAGTTTTATCGAACAGCTATAAGGACATAATGTTATATGAGACGAAATGTTGGGCAACTAGAAAATAACATAGTGACAAAATGAGTATAGCGAAAATGAAAATGTTAAGGTAGATATGTGAAAAAACTAAAAATGATAGAATACGAAATAACTATATTAGAGAAATGATAGTAGTAGCTTCAATTGAGGATAAGTTGAGATGAAATAGATTAAGATGATTTGGTCATATTCAACGGAGGCCGATAGAGGCATCGGTTATAAAAAAATAATACAATTTCTATTAATGGTACTAGAAGTAGGGATAGACCTAAATTAACATTGAATGAAATAATAAGAAAAGATATGAAAATATTTAACTTAAATGAACGTATAAGCGCATGATCGAAATAAATTGCGAAAATGGACTCATATAACTGACTCCAAATAATTAGGACATAAGGTTTGATTTGGTTTTGTTTGTTTTGATTATTCACTTGTTCAAAACCATGAAGTATGAGAAATTGTATCTTAAAGTGACTCACTTGAATGAATGGAAAAAACTAAGACTAATACAGTATAGTGTAACAAGTTTGTCCCACATTTATTAGGATCCAACAAGACTTTGTGAGTTTATGTACTCCTAGTTTACTTTTAAAGGTTAGGCCTCAAGGGGCACCACAATTTTATAAACAGAGCGAATACCTATACAAAATTGGTTACCACACGCGCACCGCTGCCTGCCTCGCCACGACCCAGACAGGCTGGGCTTGGGCCAACAAGAACTTTCTTTTTACTAAAATTTCATCTGGCAGGTTGTGGGTCAAACCAAACAGATCCGAACACGGATCGCACTAATTATTCCAATTGAAATTCCAATTTTTTATTCGTTATTTTTTTGAATTTGGCACCCATTTTGAGAGTGTTTGTTCACACACAAAGATGCCATCAACAGTATGTATTCACTATAATCTAAATAGACACAATGGAGTCTATAAAAGGATTCCCTTCAAGATATTTTCAAATATAGAAAATTTATGCATTCTACATCCGTTCTCTCACTTTCTGCATTACATTTTTGTTTGGTTCAAGTGCAAATACTAGTTGTGTTCATTGGTTTTTGGAGATTGAAGTGTTGTTTCTTCAAAAATGAAATTTGTTATATCATGAGAGACAGTTGTCTATCAACCTTGAGCATCGAGAGGAATAAAATTTATCTTAAGAAAACTATGCTTTTACAAGACTTGGATTTTTATTATTTTTGCTATTATTATTGTTCTACAATCCTATAAGTGCATCGCTTTTGTTTTCATATATTCTATTTTATATAATTATCCTGCATATAACAGTATACATAGAGATAGATATTTGCTACAATAATTATTATCTAATTATGATTACCACATTATTTACAATCTGAAGACATATCTTACATTCATTTTGTTTTAGATTAATTAATGTTCTATCTAAATTAGAATTTTGTATTGTGTTGTATTACTGTATTATTTTATTAAAATCAAAATGTTATTTTACTTCCATTGTAAAACAGAAATGGCTACAACTAACTTTGTTCTTATTATCGTGAGTATGTTTCATAGAGAGAAGCCTGAGAAATTTAATAGCTCGGATTTCAAAAATTGGCAACATAATATACTTTTTTATTTCACCACCTTAAACCTTGCAAAGTTTCTAAATGAAGATATTCGTTCACTTGATGCAAATGAAATTAGTAAGGAAAATATGGTTGCTGTGAATGCTTGGAAGCATTAGATTTCTTGTGTAGAAATTACATCTTGAGCGAACTAAACAATGCATTATATAATGTGTACACTGTTGTCAAATCTGCTAAAAAACTGTGGTAGTCTTTGGACAAGAAATATAAGACCGAGGATACTGGCACAAAAAATCCATTGTTGGCAAATTTTTTGATTATAAAATGGTGGCTTCAAAGACCATCATAACTCAAGTTCAAGAACCTCAAGTTATCCTTCATATAATCATACCAAGGTTATGTTTCTTAATGAGTCATTTCAAGTGGTGGCAATCATGGAAAAACTAATACCACTTTGGAAGGATTTCAAGAACTATCTCAAATATAAAAGCAAGGAGATGAAACTTGAAGAATTGATAGTACATTTAAGGATATTGATTGTGTATTCTTAACAAAATGCTAATCATATTTTTAATAAAATCTTACTAACTACTAATCATATTCTTACTAACTACTAATCATATGCTTACTAACGTGCGGGGAAATCTTACTAACTACTAATCATATTCTTAACAAAATGTCTCATAAGAATACAAATAAGACACCTTATAAATTATGAAAAAGTCGAACAACTTTCTATAAATACTGAAAAGCGTAAAAGTGCCTAGCAAAAGTGATAGTCCCTAAACCTAAAAAGGTTAAGATAAAACCTATAACTATTGATTATGTGTTCATTAGTTATGCCCATAATAGTAGTGCATATCGATTTCTTGCTCATAATCTAGGGTTTTTTTCATGCATATTAATACATTTATTGAATCAATGAATGTTTCATTCTTTGAAAATATTTTTTCATTTAATATGTCACATGAACCAAGCTCATTAAAGAGACTGTTTGATGCTACAACTGATAATGGTCAAGTAAATCAAGCTCATTAAAAAGACCGTTTAATTCTACTTCTAGTAATGGTCAAGTCAAGACAAGCAAAGAGTTTATAAAAAAAGAAGATGAACCTAGACATAGCAAGAGGATAAATACTTCAATATCATTTGCTTGTGATTTTATTACTTACTTATTAGAGAATGATCCTCAGGGTTTCAAGGAAGGTATGTCCTCCCCCGAAGCTCCTTATTAGAAGGAAACTATTGATATTGAAATTTAATCCATTATGAGAAATCATATATAGAAGTTGGTGGATGTTCCCTCGGTTAACAAACCTTTAGGCTGTAAATGATCTTTAAAAAAACATAAAAGTCAATGGATCAATTGACAAGTATAAAACTAGACTTGTAGCAAAATGATACAAGCAAAGGGAATAATTGAATTATTTTGATACTTATTCACCAGTTACTAAAATGACATCCATGATAATGTCAATTGTTATAGCTATTTTGAGTAGTGTTGAGATTAATCAAATTGATGTAAAGACAAAATTCTTAAATGGTGAATTAGATAAAGAAATATACATACAACAACCTGAAGGGTTCATAGTTCATAGACAAGAAAAAAAAAGTATGTAAACTTTTTAAATCTCTTTATGGTTTAAAACAAACACCACAGTAGTAGCACTTGAAATTTGGCAAGACAATGTTGTTAAATGGGTTTAAAATAAATGAGTGTGACAAATGTGTATATATCAAAAGCACTCAAAGTGGATACATTATTGTATATCTTTATGTAGACGATATGTTAATTATTGGCATTAATAATGATGTCATTAAAGCTACCAAATGGATGTTAACCAATAGATTTGAAATCAAAGACCTAGGTGTTGCTGACATTATACTAGGAAATAAAATTTCTAGAACGTCAGATGAACTCACATTTTATCAATCTCACTATTGATAAAGTACTTGATAAATTCATAAAGTATGAGACAAAATCTAAAACAACACCTGTCAATGTTAATATCCATCTTTCTAAAAATAATGGTGAAGGCACGAATTGTATCCATCTGGATATAGCATACTTTGTGAGTAAACTAAATCAATATACAAGTAACCCTGGAATAGAACACTGGAAAACAATAATTAAGGTCTTGAGATATTTAAAATATACCCAAAACTATGGTTTGCACTTTACAAAATATACAGTCATACTCGAAGGATATATTGATGCTAACTGAATATCTAATACTAAAAATCTAAAATTCGCAAGCAGACATATCTTTTCTTGAAAAGTGTAGTTGTGTCTTGAAAATCCTAAAAGCAATTAAGTATTGATATATATATATACAACGATATCTGAGTTCATTACCTTAGATAACGCTAGAGAAGAAGTAGAATGACTTCATAACTTTTTTACGGATATTCCAAATTAACCAAAGCTTATGCCAGTCTAACAATAAACCAAACTTTCAGGTAAACTTTTATAATCTATGCAAATTAATATCCACTTTTTATTTCCAATTGTGTATTAATTATATTCTTTGTACATAGGCAAAATCTTAAAAAAATGCAAAAAGTCGTGCCAAACTACCATACAACCACTCGATGGGTTCAAAGTCCTTTCAGTCTGCCCTATATGAAAGGGTGTTATACTTTAACATTTGCTTCCTCAATTTTAATATATAGGAACTTCATAAAATTGAATATTGATATTTTGATTAACTTTAACAGAGGGACGCTACGACTGATGAGCCACCCCCACATTGTTGATTTTTTTCACGATTCTCGTGTGAACAAGAAGGGTGAGTGGATTTCTGCTAAGGCAGAGTCAATATATGTAAGTATTTCAAATTGTATAAAATTATGTTTTTTTTAAAATAATTTTTTATGATACACTCAATAATTGGGTTTAAATATATTAAATTATAGGAGCGGATGAAAGAATTGGTCACACAGAACTTAGAAGAGGGTGTAGAGCCATTGACACAGGATGAAATTGCATGCACAGTCCTTGGCAGCCGACCTAGATATAATAAAGGATTTGGACATGGCCCGAAGCCTTCATACTCTAGTCAGTCATTCAGATCCACTGTTGAGTACCGAGAACAAGTTGATATGATAAAAGAGTTGCAAGCAATTGTTGATTCTCTTCAGAAGGGACGTGATGAAACAAAAGAGAAGCTAGAGAAGTTTGAAGACGTGCAGCAGAAGTTTGAAGATGCATAGCAACAGATGATGTAACAACTTTTGCAGATGTAACTTCAAATGCAACTCGCTCTGTAAGGCAACTTAACTAATGCAGACATGTCACCTAAGTCTTAGTTAGTATCTTTTTACTATCATTTTAAGTTCAACACTTAAGAAGTATAAAAACTAAAACTTGAAGCTAAGTTGGCCAATCAGCTCGTTTCTACTCCATTTGCCGTGAAAGCGAATGGAGAGAAACTATTTAGGCATAGAAACTCTTAAGAAAATATGGTTTCTCATTATGAGACCCGACTTGAGAGTTTGACAAAAAACTAGAAAATTCAATACTTAAGAATTAGAAAACCTAAAACTTGGAGTTAAGGGTGTCAATCGGCCCGTTTCAACTATGTTCACCTTGAAAATGGATGGAGAAGAACTATTTGGATATATAAATTTGTATGAGAAGATATCTCATTTTGGGATGGGTTGAGAGTTTAAGAAAAAACTAAAAATTTTGACACTTAAGATTTAGAAAACCTGTATGTTTTTGAAAAATTTGATAGATAATTTATTAATGTATTTTTTTTCTTTTTTTTAATAGGTGAATTCTAGACTTCTGTATTAAAGTGGCTGACAAATTATCTTTTGGTTATGTATTTAAATATTGTATGATTCCATCTTGTTTTGATGTGTGATTGTTGTTTTAATATGTGATTTGAGGGGTTTGCCTTTTAAGTGATTTTTTATGATAAGGGTTAATTGTTTGGCTATATGGTGTAACTGTTGATTTGTTTGAAATATGGTAGAAGGAAAGGCATTGGCAAGCTGTTAGTTTGGATTTTGAAAGTGCTTTGCTTAGCTGGTTGCTGTTTTAGGCTGGTCTGGAGGAAGTTTTTTGGTGGAGCTGTTGATTTGGTTTTGGTTATTTTGTATCACGTGACTATACAATTGGTTTATTGGCCTCTGCTAGGATAATCTTTCCTAGTTATTTTGTAGATGACAAACTTTCTTATTTCTCAGGTATTCGTTGAGTGCTATACTGGATGTACTGCTGTCCAATAAGCTGGCTGCAATAAATTTTTGTAAGAGTAAGGGTGCGTTTAATAACGTTTTCGTTTTTTTGTTTTTTTGGTGATAAAAATTAAAAATATAAAACATATTTGGTAGTCATTATATTTAAAAAAAATGTGAAAACAAAAATAAAAAACTTGTTTTGGATGTTTTCAAAAATATCCTTTTGAATGTTTTCATATTTTAGCCTTGTTTTTAAAACGGAGATGTTAAAAAAAAAAAAAAGCATTCACCAAACGAATTTTTTGTTTTTTTCTAAGCCATAAAATGAAAACAAAAAAGAAAAAAAACAAAAACTGGCTGTTACCAAACGTCACCTAAATTTTTGGTTTTAAAATATGTATGCCTTGTCTTAGAAACCTTTTCGTACATGCTAATGCTAGTGTTTGACCAAAACAGATTTTCAAGTGTAAAAACTGAGTTTTTAGTCAATTTTGAGTCTAAATTAAAGTGGGACCTGATTGATATTTTGAATAAAATTTTGTGGGTTCATATTCTACTTTGTGAGGAGAATAATGTAGTATATTCACTTGCTCAAATCGAGTAAGAAATGAATGAGAAAATAGGCTCCAAAGTGACCCTCTTGAAATGTGAAATAAAGGAAGTACAATGTGGAATGTGACACCAATCCCACATTAGTTGAGGAAGAAATTCAATATGGGCATATATAGGCCAAGTTTACTCCATGGGATTGGGTCCCAAGGGGTACCACAGTTTTATGAGCAGAGCGAGGTCCTACATGTTTTCGGTTCAACCACACGTGCGCGCCGCCCGCCCGCCTTGCCTCGCCTCGCCACAACTGGGCTGGGCTCGGGTGTGGGTGTGGTTTAGACCAAACCCTATCATTTTGGAGAAAATTTATTGGGCAAGAATTTCTTAACCCGAAATTTAATTTCGGTACCCGTTGGATCACATTGGGTCAGGTTAATTGCCTCCCTCTAGACCGAATTAAATTATGACTGTTCATGGAAAACAGTTATCCAAGGTGTCTACTGGCTGTTGTATCTTCTTATTCTGGGTTGTGTCTTTTAGTTTGGTGACTGTCCGGAAAGTCACTAAGGTGTTTATAAATATCCAGTTCATGCATCCATTCAGATAATTAATTTTCATCAGTCCGTTTTACAACAATAAGGCAGACATTAAAACATATCATTTTTGGCATTAAAACAGTGCATTTAGAGAGTACACAACACGATTTTGGTTTGCTGGACGAGTAGATTGGAGTGCTACTTCTATTCGTGTAAAGATCATTGTATCCTGGGAGGCAAACGCTCGGTTTCCATTAGCATCGTGTGTGGGGGCGAAATATGTCTTTAGGACATAGTGTCAAACACTAACCTTGATCTACCTAAAGTTCAATAACAGTTCCTATTCTACAACCAGGTTAGTCTTTATTTTGTTTGACAAACAGTTACGTATAAGTGTTTGTTGTTATTGTTTTGTAGTCCTGTTGTAACTCTGTCGTTTCTGTGTAACTCTTTACTGTAACTATTGTGTTGTACTTTACATGTTTCAAATCAGAAATTTTAATAAGTGATTTTAGAATATTTGGCACACCACAAACAACAACTAGTTGGCTCAAGATCAAACTCAATAGTGAAACATATTTCTTTACTTTTGTTTTCAAATCTAGGAACTTGATAGCGAACTTAGGTGTTGCAAGGATGAATTCAAGGAGTATGAAAGACAGGATGTTAAATACCATGAATATTTAAAGCACATGAAGCAAAAGATCAAGAAACTCAATGAGAAAGTTGACAAGGTATGGGAACAATTGGTCTCCACTTGTATTGAAACTAATGCATGTATCTTACCTTGGGTTTCACTGTAGGATTCAATAAAGATTACTAAGATTCGAAAAGAGTGTGAGGAGTCAACAAATCTCATACCCCAACTAGAGGAAGACATTCCCAAATTGCAAAAACTCTTTCTTGATGAGGAGAAAGTCTTAGAGAAAATTAAGGAGAACTCCAAAGGTATTTTCTTCAGTGTAAACAATTAAGATACAAGTATCAAAGCTGCTATGAATTTCATTTCATATGTTATTGGATTAGGGGTGTGATAAATATGTTTGCTCTCTGAGGAGAATTAATGTTGTCCCTTTGTTTTATTCGGTTGAGAAACAGTTGACACTAAGATGTTTCGTGATGAGCTAGCAAAGGTCCGTGCTGAACTAGAACCTTAGGAAAAACAATTGATTTAGCACAATGGAAAACTTGAAGTTACGTCTACTGAAATAAAATTTTTGAATGAGAAGGTGAGTTGGCATTTGATTGAGTCTCGTCAAGAGTAATTTGTTAATGATCAACAAATGGTTGATTGATCCAGATAACATATGGGCTCTGCTATTTTCTATTTCTTGGAAACTTTCACTATTTGATTTTTATGTGGAGCTAGATGTCATAGCTATGCATTGTTCTATTGTAGACTTTTTCAGCATGAATCAAACATATGATGATGCTGCTTATGATGATGCTCAAAAGAAGATGTCTTACATACAGTCTGTATGCATAGATATATTAATTGATCTCAAGATAAAGTCTAACTTTGTTGTGATATCAAAGTATATTAGAGCATGCAACATATTCTCTCAAACATGCATATATCTTTGCATCTATTTATACATGTGTGTTTGTTGGAAACGTTTTATTTAATACATTTGAAACACGTTCTTAATATGGCATCTTGAATCAGCAAATGCCTCTTAGTTGTGTTTTTGTTATTTCACGCGTGGGATGTATTGCTGCTATTTTATCCCTTGAGGTAGAAGATCAGAATGCTTCATTGGATGCCCTCTAGCGTGTTGGATCAGAATTGGCAATGCATGTTGTGGCAGCAAAGCCTTTATTTCTGTCAGAGGACCTTGTTTCTTCAAATGCAATAGAGAATGAACGTGAGATTCTCAAGTCTCAGGTACTTTGTGAAGTCATATTTACTTTCATGTGGCTTGTATTTAAAGTTAATTGAATTGTTAAGTAAGTGGTTCCGTTAAAAAGGACTTGGCTCCCATTTAACCCAAATATACTTTGAGTGGCTTATCAGGTGGGGGAATGGCTCTAAGAGATCATGCAGGCCATGTCATTCTGGCCATTGCTACATTTTATGATCTTGGCACTAACACGCACAAAATATGTAGAGCTCTATTGGATGGTTTGAAACTGGTGGTGCAATATGGCTTAGAAATGAAGTAGATTCTCATTGAATCTGATTCAAAAGTGTTGGTTGAGATGGTGTTGGGGAATGTTGGGGTTCCATGGAGATATGAGGGGCTTTTGGATCAAATTTTGGTTATCATAGGCAGTTTGAATGTAAGGATAAAACACATTTATAGAGAAGCTAATATGATTGCTGATTTTCTTGCCTCTTATACTGTAAAGTCTGGATGCAACTCTGATCTTTCTACTTCTAGGGTGTTACCAGATGCTGGAAGGTTGCTATTACAACATGATCAATCCTTATTGCCAACATTAAGGAAGAAATTTGTCTTGAAAGGAGGAACCAAGACTGGCTTGGTATTTGATGATGGTTTTCCAAAAAAAAAAAAAAAAGAAATATATGTTGAATTCAAAAGATGTGAAATGTATTAATTCTGTTAGTTTTTTTATTGAACACATGTATTATTGGTGTACAAGTGAAAATTTTTATTGGAATATCATTTTTTATGAATTATTTTTAAAAAAAAATGTGCTACGAAAATAAAATTGTCGCGAAAAATTGTAGGAACAATATTTTTCACGACAATTTTTATACATCACAAATGTATTTATTCAATTATTTTTTACATTTTTTATTTATGTAAAACATTATTTGCGACGTTTTTTTTACGTCACTAAAAATTAATTAAATTATTATTTTTTACATTTTTATTTATGTAAAAAATTATTAGAGACAATTTTTTTACGTGGCGAAAAATCAATTAAATTAATATTTTTATATTTTTTATTTATGAAAAAATTATTTGCGATGATTTTTTTACATCGCGAAAAATCAATTAAATTAATATTTTTTACATTTTTTATTTATGAAAAAAATTATTTGCGACGATTTGTTTATATCGCAAAAAATTAATTAAATTATTATTTTTTATATTTTTATTTATGTAAAAAATTATTTGCTACGATTGTTTTACGTTGCGAAAAATTAATTAAATTATTATTTTTTATTTTTTTACGCTGGTGGAATAGATTTTAGCTATGTTTACTGAAATTTTAGCGACCATTTTTCGTCGCAAAAATTTTTTTTTGCGATGAAAATAAATTTGTGTCGCAAAATACTTTCTGCGAAGAGGCTATTGCGACGAACACGCGACGAAAAAAAATCACGAAAAATAATTGGCGACGATTTGTTTTAATTTCGCGACAAAAAAAATCATCGCAAAAAACGATTTCTGTTGTACTGGGAAGATTTAAAGATACATAATTATATTATAAGTCTCAATGAAAGAACTTGAGAAGAATCCCCTACCTCAATCCGCTGGATAGCCCTAACATGTTTGAATTAATCTCAATGCAAGAATCCCTTTTTAAATCTTATGATTTCCCCTTCTCTCTAACTCTATAGGGTTGCCTAGGGTTGAAAACTGATGAAACATGGTTAAAGGGACATACTTATGGTATTTATAGGGTACAAATAGAGAAAAACCCTACAAGTGAGCGGGGCTATTTTAAACATAGTGTCCCAACATTGCAAATTCGCTGTTTTGGATAAAAAAAAAAAAAAGATTTTAAGGTAGGGAAGGGCGTCTAGACGGTGCTAACTTTCTGCCCCAACTTCAGGAGCAATTTTCACCTATTTAAAAGTCGATTTAGGAAATTTTTGTGAAATACACTTTTATAGCCCTTGAAGTCTAATTTCTACTATCCAAAAATTATCCGAATTCTTTCTAATATGTGTTTAAACTCCAAAATATTTCTAACTTCTAATACACCCCATATTACCTCTTCCAAGGTTTCTCGACCTTTCGGATTCAATGGAAATTTTATTTTGACCTAAAAATATTTAGAAACTTACCTAACCACCTTTCCCAAGCTTAGACACCTCTGAAACTTAGTTTAACCCGAAAGTGAATTCGTCCAAAACTCAAACTCCATGATCAATCTTTTAACAATGATTCGAGATTTCTACAATCTTTTTATTTATCCTAGGAGAAATATTAATTATTCTTATTTAATGCTAATACAGGATCTTACAATTCACCCCCTTAAAAGAAAGTTTCGTCCTCGAAACTTAATGGTCGTGTTAGTCTATCTAATTCTCATTTGGCCATGATATCTCCACTTCTATTCATCCTTTAAGTATCAAATTCAAGATTAAAATAAAACATCATATCTTAAATTTTAAATCCATCCCTTCAACTTATACCATCTCTACAATTGGCGAAGTCTCCAAGTTTACCTTCATTCACTACTTTTGATTATTTTTTATACTCCATGATTCCATGTGATTGTCTACACTAATTTCATATTATGCATAACTACTACATCTTTAACTTATTTTTTTTTCATCAGATATCACTTCTCTGTTGAATTTTTCAATCATTTAAAAAAAATCTCATGTTTGATTCTTACATGTAGCTAATCCATAAGCATTTCACAACAACCAAATTCAATTTCGCTAATAGGATTACTCATTGTTCCTATACTCAAATTATGGTATAATCCATAACTTAGTAATGCCTTTACGACACGATCTACATTGATTCCTTAAATAGCTGCATCATTCTTAATGACTTTGTCTCTCACTAGACTAGAGAAACTCACAATATTTAAAATCTAATAGTAACTGCACATCCTTTGAACACTTAATAATTTATGTGATTTGGTGGACACTGTAAGATTCCCAACAATTATAACCATCAAACTATACACCAAGTTTTCCAAGAAATTGAATCTCATTTTTCAAGCTTATACTCTCTACATTCACCACTATAATCGTAACTAATGGTTAATTCCACTAATATTAAACCTAATCAAATGGTTTGCTGCGCATTCTGATATAAATTATAATTCAATAATCATTAAGTAAAAACTAGCCTCAAGAAAATAATTCATATACTTTCATAGAATTTTGTGAAGATATCCTGTTTCACCACATATGTTCTTTGCTTATAACTTCCAAATGTGTTCACTAACTATCCTTCTTTCTCCTACAAAGCAAATTTTAGTAAATAAACAAATATACTACTTAGACTATGGATCAAGTTATAGCTCTAACATATTATTTTCAGTCCTCAATCTTGCGCTCAACTCAAGTTATAGCTCTAACATACCTCACATGTATCCTATTGTTAAATCAATCTTAATATATTCACATTGTTCACCAACTCGATTAACACTAATCATTTTCTCTATCTCCCAAATATTCCTTCTCAATCTCTAACCTCAAACTAGAATCAATACTCATGTAATCAATCCCTAGTAGCTTTCACACCCTCTTCCTTCTATTCGTTACATATAATCTTGAATTCCCATGATTCAATTCAGAAGAAATATATTTCTAATTCATAAGATAAAGATTGACTTCAAAAGATCATAATAATCTTCCTCAATTCAATACTATCAGATTTCTTGTACTAGAATCACAACCAAAACAAGACTCTTTATGATTAAACCAATGCTCATCGATTTGACCGCATTAGTCATCATAGTCTTATCCATTATTCATAATCCTCAGGATAATAACGATCTGCTAATTAATAGGATAACTATAGTCATTTATCCCAAATATTACATAAAGTTTCACATCCATGTCGAAGCCAATCTGAGTAAGTATCATTATTGATTCCTCAAATTACATCTTCCCAATTATCACCACTAACCATAAAGTTCAAATCTTCAATACTCATTCCAAAAATCCTCAAGTATAACTAATCAAACCTATCTTAATAATGTACTAAAGAGACTTGAGAAAGAACTCCATATTCCCCCAACCCAACTTCAACAACATTAAAAGATCTCACAGAACAATAAAAGTTCACATCAATGGATATCTTCCTTATTTCAATAATTGTCTGTTATATCTGACCTCGAGCTTTTAAACCTCTATATTCTTTAATCCTACAATATTGAGGGTCAGAGGTAACTACAACAACTAAATTAGGCTTCCTAGATTTAGCATGTTTGAATCAATCTCAATGTAAGAATCTCTGTTTAAATCTTGTGATTTTCCCTTCTCTTTGGCTCTCTAGGGTTGCCTAGGGTTAAAAACTAATGAAACATGGTTAAAGGGACATTCTTTATGGTATTTATAGGGTAAAAAGGGGAGAAAAACCCTAAAATTGAGTGGGGCCATTTTTAGCATAGCGTCCCAACAGTGCAAATTCACTATTTTGGATGAAAAATAAAATTTTAAGGTTGGGAAGGGTATCCGGATGGTGCCAACTTTATGTCCCAACTTCAGGAGCAATTTTCACCTATTTAGAAGTCAATTCAGGAAATTTTTGTGAAATACACTAGTATAACCTTTGAAGTCTAGTTTCTACTGTCCAAAAATCAGCTCAATATGAATTAGGAATAAAATTTATGGCTAAAATACTAAGGTAGTGTCAAATTCCTTTATATCCGAATTTTTTCTAAAATGCGTTTAAACTCTAGAATACTTCTTAATTTCTAATACACCTCATATTACCTCTCCCAAGGTTTTTCAATCTTCCAAATTCAACAAAAATTTTAATTTGACCTAAAAATATTTAGAAACTTACCTAACCATCTTTCTCAAGCTTAGATTTCATGATCAATCTTTTAACAATGATTCGAGATTTCTACAATCCTTTTATTCATCGTAGGAGAAATATTAATATGATATTATTCTTACTTAATTCTAGTACAGGGTCTTATAGCACCACGTGTGTTGCACGTCAAAGTTTTTGTTGAAACATTTAATAAAACACATAAAAAATATAATAATATATAAAAAAATTAGATATTATCTCATATTTATCATACTTAAATTATTTGTATTCTCTTAATAACTATAAACATCTAATAGCCTTATTTTTGGTGTTCTTCATTCAAGCTACCAAGTAGTAAAGGTTATAGATTTTTCTTTTGTCAATTTTTTTTCTTTTTGTCGTTCTTATTTTTAATTTATGCCTCAATATTTTTTTACTAAATTCTTTTGATTGTGAATGAAAAGAAAAGATATCTATATCTACACACACACACACACACACATAGAGATATAATGGTAATTTATATATTTAAATATAAAATGGCATGTTAGCCTTTATAGTTTTTTATAAGGGCAAAATAATAAATCAAATTTTTTTCATGCTAAGGTATTTCTATTAGTAGTATAAATATATTCTAAAAAATATACATATATAAGCCATTTTTATTGTATTAAAGCTTTCTCCAGATGACTTTAATTTTATTATTTATGAATTTTTGCAAGTGAAAGTTCTTGCAATTGACCTTCAATTGAATTTTATTTTTTTAACTAGAAATAATCTCGATGTCTATTCAAGTATTGATTATAGAATTTTTTCTGTGTCAATCAATTTTCAATTTTTTTTACTTCATTTAGCTCTTAAATTTTAATTTAGTAGTTTTAATATGCTAATATCTCAGTTCTAATGTTTGGAACATCATTTATTGAATAAATTTAATAGATTGCTAGTGCATAATTAATAATTTTTTAATTATAATTGAAAATGACAATTAGCCTCACTTTTTTACAATGGCGATAATTATTCATTTTTATACATGTATAATATATATATATATTATTTTTTGGTCTTTTTTATGTTAAATGGACCTCATGTATCAAATATGATATAATAAATATAAATATATGTTATATAGTATGATTGGTTAGGAGGGAAAAAATTAGTATGTACAATTAAAGTGCTCATCCTAAACAAAATTCTTGCCTTCGCCCCTTGCCATGTATGCATCTCTATCTATAGGCTTAGTCAAGGGGTCTGCAACCATCTGAGTTCTAAGTATGTGCTTTAAGATCACTTCTTTTTATGCAATCATTTCTCTGATGTAATGATATCTCAACTCTATGTGTTTGATTCTCCCATGATACTTAAGATCCTTTGCACAAGCTAACTCGACCATGCTATCAAAATGAATTATCACTGGAGCAAACTATGTGTGACAACTTCTAGATGTTGAAAGAATTTTTCTTGTACAATAATAAACAAGTAACGTATTCTACTTCTATCAGGAATAAGGATATGTAAGATTGTTTTTTGCTACTCCATGTAATGGCCCACTATTAAGTAGCATATCCTAATGTGGACTTCAGTTCATCCATATCACCACTCTAATCAACATCACTTATAACCAATCGTATGTAAATCTAGAGACTGGTAGCATAACATATAATCCAAAGTCCCCTTGAGATATCATAGTATCCTTTTCATTATTTTTCAATGAGGTAACCTAGGATTTAAGTGGAAATAACTAACCAGACCTACTACTTAGCAAATATACGGATGAGTACACATGATAACATATGTTAAACTAACTAAAACACTAGTATAGGGAACACATGTCTTTCGTTCCTTTTCATCAAGAGTTTTAGGGTGTGTTTGTTAACCCAAATTCAACACTTAAAATAAATGTATTCAGCACTTATTAATTAAGCTCATTTGATAACTAAAATTTAAACTTTCTTAATATGTTAAGTGCTCCTTAAAAATAGGTTACAATATTAGGTAGGAGATCCCTTACTTAATTCTGAAAGCAAAAGCGCTCACCAAAATTATCTTTAATAATATTTACAATATGACAATTATACCTCAAAATATTTACAATTCTATTAAAACTCTAATAAGTCTTCTCTTCAAAACTCCTAACCTATATATTCCCCTTGTAGATCTCTTTTTTTTTTCCTAGTCTTCTGTAACAAAAATATACATACACAATTATAATTATACACACAAATACATGCACTGCACATACACAATTGCACACAGACATGTGCACTGCACACACACACATAGCGCACACACATATTGTTAATGAAATCTAATTTATTTTATTTTTTAATATTATTTGATTATTTATAGTTATTGTTCTTTTTTATTAGATGTTATTGTTTACTTATTATGTTATTCAATTTGTTATTGTTCACTTATTGTGTTATTCAAATATTATTTATTTATTTATTTATTTTGATCAAATATTTGTTAAATGTAGACTACAATATAATAAATAGTGATTATGATTTATGTTATGACATATTTTATAAATATTTTCAAATTAAAGAGTGAAAGGGTAAAACTGAAAATTAATTTATTTTCAGACGTCAGCTCTGTGTAGTTGTCAAACAGTTTAGTTTAATTAGTACTTAAATTTCAGTGAATACCAAACAATTCACAAATTTAGCATTCAGCTTTTAGACTTCAATTTTGAGTTTTATCAAACACGACCTTAGATAACATCTCAAGGTTTTGGCTCTCATTTTTTGCTATAGAAATGTTTATGGACTTGTAGTTTTGCAACTGAAAACATTCGAGAGCCTTCTTAACGTACGTCTCTTCAGACAAACCAAGAAATTTCTTAAAATGATCCCTTAGGATCCTAATTCCGAGCACATAACCTGTTTCGCCCAAATCCTTCATTTCAAGTGTTGAGGACAACCACCTTTAAGTGGTGACAATCATCATCTTATTGTTTCCAACCAATAGAATGTCATCAACATATAGTGATAGGATCAAGAATCTATCGTTAGATAGTGCAACATACACACAATGGTCTTCATCGATCATTCTCAACTTATTAAAAGTAATAGCTCGATGAAGTCTTAGATATCACTGTCTAGATGACTGCTTCAGGCTATAAATAGATTATTGGGGCTTACAAAATTTATGCTCCTAACCCATTGCCACAAAACCCTTAGGCTTATTCATGCAAATCTTCTCATCCAATTCTCCATTAAGAAATATAGTTTTAAAATCTATTTGATATAGCTCTAAATCCAAATGTGAGACAATAGCTAGAATTATGCGAATAGAGGCAAACCTCACAACTGGAGAAAAGGTTTTCTTTAGGCCATACCTTCTCACCAGGTATAACCTTTTTCCACTAGACGAGACTTATGCCTTTCTCTGGATCCATCCACTATGTGCTTAATTTCAAGAACTCATTTGTTCTCAACGGCCTTGCACCCAGAAGGTAGGTCAACCAAGTCCCAAACTTAATTAGTCTTCATTGACCCCATCTCATCACTCGTTATAGATATCCACTCATTAATAGTAGATGATGAGAGAACCTCTTTAATATTGTTAGGTTTGGCATCACCATACAGAGCAATAATGAAAGCTTCCCCGTTAATCTCAAAATGATGTTGAGGGATAGTTCCATGCTTGTGGTTCTATGCCTATCCATAACTCATATGAGGTACAAGGAACTTATTTAAAAGGCACCCAGCTAGGGATAGAGGCAGTAGTCAATAAAACATCTCCCCAGCATGAAATCAGAAGATTAGTCTACATCATCATCAACCTAACTATGTCAAGTAAGGTGTGATTTCACCTATCCACTACACCATTTTGTTGCGGAGTGTCAAGTATCGTCAATTGCCTAATTACTATTATTTCTTCACACGGTTCTTTAACTATTCAAATAGATACTCGTGACCTTGATTTGTTCTAAGAGCCTTAATGCTTTTGTCTCGATAATTCTTTACTTCTTTAATGTGACGTTTGAAGTAATTAAATGCTTCAGACTTATGAGAAATCAAATAGACATAATCGAATCATGTAAAGGCATAGTGATGAAATAGAATGCAACATGCCTTGCCCTCATATTCATTGGGCCACATATATCTGAGTGTATTAACTGTAATGGAACATATGTTCTTTTTGCATTACCAAATGGTTTTCTAGTTGTCTTGCCTGCAAGGCACATGTTGGCAAGTTGACTTTAGTGAGTGGGCCCAAAAGTCTCGTTCTTTCTAATTTGTTCATTCTATCTTACCCGATATGACCTAATCTAGCGTGCCATCTAATAGAATGAACATCATTCATAGATGTAACATAAGAGTATGATTCATTCCTAGAATGGTCATATCCAATACAATAAAACCATTTGTGATATGACCTAATCCATAAAATTTGGTTTCTTTGTAAAATGTCAATATGATATCCTTGATGCTCTTTTGTCCCGCTTGTGCTTGTTAAAGCTAGCGTGACCAACCTCAATTTGAGCCTTATATATTTTTTTCACCTCTCTTGCACTTGGATCCAAAGATCTTGTGCGAGCCAACCTCGGCCACATATGACCTACTCTCACATTTGGCAGCCTCTAAGCGTTCAACTTCAAGCTCTTTGTGATGCAATATATCCTTGAATGTTGTCACACTCTGCTTATGTGTCTTGTTTTGTTTCATATGCTCCATGATGGTGGAATGGAGCGAAGTACAGCTTGAACCTATTGTTCATCGATCAACACATGACTAGCAACGCCTAGAACGTGTATTATAGATGTCACATCCCTCAAATGTTGTTTCATTGTATGTCATGACTTCTTCTGATACGAGTCAAATTTTATGTTTAAGCCACAAAGCCTAACTAGAGAACTAACACTAAACTTCTCTTAAAGGACCTTCCACATGGCGTGAGCAGTGAGGTAGTTCTCAAACTCGGGAATAAAGTCATCCTGCATGGTCAATTGAATAGTATAGCGCGCAAGTCGATCCTTATTCTACCAAGACTGATAACTCTCTTTGATCTTGGTGACTCTGACGCCACTCAGGCTCTAACATTAAAAAATCATAGGTTTTCAAAACTTATTGCTCATACAGGAGAAATCGAATCTTGCGGCACCATTTATTATAGTTATCCTCATTCAATTTGTTACTCTTGGTTAATTCAGTCACTATGCTTTTGGTAATTATTATGATCTAGTCTATATGCAGAGACAATACATATGAGAGACAATACATATGAGATATTAGCAAACCACATTCTAGAATTTTGCTAAAAAAATCTAAATTTTTGTATTAACAACTTTTATAAGCCACAAAATCGAAAGTTCACAAAGTTCTCAATCATCTCCCATGCCACAAGTAGTTATTATTAACACTTAATTTCCTTCATGCGCAAAATATTGATTTCCTAATACCAAACAAAGTAAAGCTCTCACTTGATCTAGTATCTCTAGAGAAGATCAATCACAACTAATTTCATGCATATTTTTAGTTTGAATAAAATAGACATGTAATTTAAATAACAGATATGAAATTCTAATTTAGATCATGCTTAAACAATGAAACAAATGCCACTAGTATATCAAGCATGCTAACATTATTCTATTCAAAATATTAGTTAGCTCTAAAAAAAAAGTCTAAGCATAATTTCAATTTTTAAAATTTTAAACAACTAAAATTATATCACATAAGATGTAGGCATGCTTGTAAGATATATAAAAATAACACCACTATAGCCCAATCAATTAAGAAAATATTTTTAAAATAATATAAATCAAATCCTAACCCAAATGGACCCACATGTGCCCCCGCTCTAGTGAGTGGTGTTCAATTTTTTATTTTCTTTATTTATTTTGAGAAAAAAATTTAAAAACTTATTTTTTTGAACTTCCCAAATATTTTTTACAAAAAAATATCTATAAAATAGCAAATTGAATTTGGAGCACCCTAAAAAACATGGGGAGTCAACACTCCTCCCGTATAACCCGTACAAGCTAAAACAAGTTTCATATCGCGTGTAAGTGAGTCATTAAACCACCTAAGCATGACTTGACTCATGGTTTTGGCTCAGGTCAGGCCAGTCTATGGGTCAAACTAACCCGTGGGTCAAATTGGATCCAACAAATGGGTGCTTGTCCATAACACAATATTCAACGAAATATTTAGGTTGTAAATTGAGGTTTTTAATTTTTAAGAATACAAATTTAAAGTTGGAGAATCTTTTTAAGGTTCTAAGGTGTGTTTCTCTCCCATGAAAATAAAAAACCCAACTCATCTTTGCTGTTCCAGTCCTTCAGAGCTGAAAAAGGAAGGCAGAATTCCCCAGTCAAACTTTAACAGTAAATTACTTGGAGAAGATCAAAGCACCAACCCTAAAGGTCAAGGGCAATTAAGGCAGGTCAATGCAATAAATGGACTAACCTGTCTTTTTCTATGAGGTAGACCAAAGCCATAGATGGACTAACGTGTCTTTTTGAACTAAAACCCAAGACTCCCATTAAATAATCAATAATTAAACAGTACCCTATAATTTACTTAGGTTATTTTTTTCCCCCATGCCCGTGGACATAGGATGGGAGACCTGTAGCCTTATCGGGGCACCCTTTTTATTATTGTTTCTCTAGTTGCGACAAACCAATTTCATCACGTCCAAAGTTAGTAATTGGTTTAATGACAACCGTCTCCATTGTTAAACTCAATTTCATCATCTTAGGAGAGAGCGTCAGCAAAAAAGATGAATAATATGTGTGGTTAGAGAGAAGGACTAAATGACTTTAAATCCGCCCCTACTAGAGATAGATAATAGGTGGATCACATGAGGGCCAAGTATGTATAAAAATGGAAGTGGTCCAAAATTCATTACAACCGGGACCTAAAAAAAAAAAAATTCAATCACGTCTGCACAATATAAGGTTGCAAATAAATCCAATCAAGTGAAATACAATATTCATTCGGACTTACTAAATTTCTATCACAGCCTGAATGCAACGTGACTTGATTCCTCTCATTAATCGAACCAAGCTCTAGTTTGTACTTGAAATTATATCTTTGCTCAAGATTATTATTTTAGCTTGTTTTAGTAATATATATATACAAGTATATAATCCTTAAAAGTGTACCAAATGTACTTGTTCTCGTAAAAAATGAATAATGTATATGTATAGATTAAAGAGGCTTATAAGTCAACAAGTCATTATTAATACTCAACTTATTTATTCATACTCAAATAAGGTATGTCGTATATTTTTTCAATTTGTTATATATTTTGAATACATGATACCTATAATATAAAATATGACATGTTTCAATAAACTCATCTGACAGTCTCAAATAAACTCATCCAACGGCCACCAATATCCTTTTCAAAACCATTCTGAATGAATCATACCTTCAAATACGAGTTACTTCTAATATATATTATAAACAAGCTAAATTTCTAACTCCACCTGTTTATTAAATGACTTTTAGCATAAATGTGTATCGTTTCATGATTCCTATGATCTGTATAACAAAACAAAACTTGGAATTGACAAATTGTCATATTCAACCTTCAATCACACGCTTTCAATGTTGTTTATTTATTTTTGGATTAAATGCACACAAAGTGGGAATTTGATTGTGTGTAAGATCACAGATTCTGAAATTCAAAATCATTGTTCCCAATTGCTCGAAATATTAGTTTTAATACCAAGGTTGACAAATCTCAAGAGTACTCTCAACTGAGATTAAATAGATTTAAAAAAAAAAAGTCGCGTCAGTAGTATTTAATATTTTATGGGTGTTTTTGGTTTAAGCATTATGAAAGAGTATTAGACAAAATAATACTTGGTCCCTTCTTATTTTTTTTACTCTTATGTTTAGATACGCACTTTAGGCCCGGATGAATAGTACATTTAAACTTAAATATTGGTATTCATGGGATTGACTAATATATTTCATATACTTCCAATACGGAGAGAAGTTATTACCGAGCTTAAAATAATCTCATCTCATGTTTGTTTGAGTAATATGTTTTATTGTGAGACCCACTAAAAAATATCAATTATGTCACATCTCATATTACAAATAGTCCTATTTACACCTAATACAATCCATTCTATTGATAATCTCATCTCATGTTTGTTTGAATAATATGTTTTATCATGAGACCCACTAAAAAATATTAATTATGTCACATCTCATATTACAAATAGTCCTATTTACACCTAATGCAATCCATTCTATAGATGGGAAGGGATATTATAGTGATGGGTAAATTACATGTACCTCCCCTGAGGTTTGATCAAATAGCAACTAAGCCCCATCTTGTTTGAGAAATAACACTGCACTCCCTTTTGCTTTAGTTGTCAATAACATATTCCCCCTACCGTGAGTCTCCCATCAAGAATTCGTTAACAGTTTGGTAATATAAGCAATCTATAATTTTAAAATATCAATTCTAACCTTCTAGATACTACATACATTTAAATTTGTTGCCAAACAAGTTCAGCCCCTCCATGGCACCCACCTTTAACCCCTACTCTCCACGCCTCCCCTCCACCCCCCTCTCCCATCTCTCTATCTACTCTACATCCATAGGCATAACCCATTTCATCATCATCATCTATCTCTCACTCTATATATATAATATCAGTCAATCTAAACGACTGTTACGATTGGGGGTGTTGGGTGGCAGATCCACTATTTTGATTGGGGGCTCACGGTGATAATGTTGATGGTGGATGGTAGTGTTAGGTGACAAGGGTTTGTCAGTAATTTTTGTGGAACTGGTTGGAGATTTGTTCAACGACGATGATCGAAGCTAGCCACCACTCACCTTGGATCCATCAGCACAATGGATGAAGATGGTGAGGGTGACAACAAAGGCAAAAGACAAAGACGAATACCCCACCTCTGCAACTTCATCTAGCACATCGAACGTGAAGGCGACAACCCCGTATCTTCCACTTAATTGAATTTGACTGATTTTGTGTGGAATTTAAATTGAAAAATAGCTATGTAAGTAAATTGGGAAGATTTCTTCGAGTTAATGTGCAGGTAGCTTCCCCCCTCCCCTTCCCTTATGTACATATACGCATGTTGTGAAATGGGTTTGATGTTGTGCAATTGTGTTTGTGCACCTGTGGTGATGGTGGTGGAGAAATAGGTAGGGTGGTGGTGGTAGTGGTGACCGAGAAGTAGGTTGGACGATGGTGGTGGGTGATAAGCTAGTGGTTGGTTGTGGTAGTTCTCATGGAGGTTGGACGACAAAATAAAGAGAGAATATGAATGGTGATAAAATGAATGGAGAAGAGGAATTTTTACAAAAAATAAAAAAGGGACTAAAGGCTATTATAGTCATTTAACAAATTATGTCCTTAAAATGGGATGGACGTTACTGACAAGGGAGTGCGGTGTTATTTCCCAAACAAGAAGGGGTCTAGTTGTTATTTGACCAATGCTCAGGGGAGATGAATGTAATTTACTCTATAGTGATTTAGGGATTTTTATACTGTCGATGGACCTTAACTTGCCGAATAATACCACCTTTTAGGTTGTTTTAGATATAGCCATTTATATGGGCTTACAACCACTATAGCAATCGGGTCATGAATAAGATTCGAATATTTGTACTGATGTTAAACTGTTAAACAAAACAACGTATAATCGAACCTCATGTTTCTTTTCCACCTCCTAATATGCCACTTATCCTTCAAACAAACACACTCTTATTTGATAGATTTAAATAATTCGGTTAGGATGTGTTTGGACAAAAGATATTTTTATTTTCAAGAATTTCAAATATATAAATATCTTCTTTTTATCTTTATAATTATTTAATAATTTAATATTTATACTATTATATCATTCAATACTACAAGTAAAATATTGAATTAGATAAATGTGAGGTCCACTTATTTCTTGATATGAATGGAGTTATTCGATATAATACCTAATGAAAACACACCCAATATACTACATTCATAAGAGATTAAGACTTTTAAGTACCCACATTAATTTTTTAATTCTCAACAAAATTTTAAGGATTTAGGTTTTATATACTCAATTTGCTCTTGTAGAAAAGAGTTTCATTTAATTTTTCTTATTTGATAATTTTTTATCATTATATAAATGTTTTTAAATAGACGAAGTTATAAATATATTATATTTATTTATCTATCACATATTATTGGCACCCTCGACCTGGGATATGTGCGCGTTACGCACCATTTTAAAGTCTATTCTCTTTGACAACCCCACTCTACTATTCAACCTAGACTACAGAGAGAAATAAAAAGGAAACAAACAAACCCATGCCGCCCAAGGGGGAGAGAGAGAGAGAGAGACACATGCAACCTATAGATATAGAGACACAAAGTAGAAAGACCGAGAGAGAGGACTTTTATTACATTTTACAATGTAAAAAACTTGCTCGGGTCGTGTCGGCTTCAACCAGGCAAAGACCATCACCTCTCTCTCTCTCTCTCTCTCCATCTTTATCTTTACTCTTTCCGAAACCCTAATTATTACCAGTACACACTGACATATTGATCCAGCTCTCTTTTTTAGTTAAGGTTTTGTTTGGGAGCTATCTCTGGAGCTTCTTTTTGATTGAAATGGATATGGAAATGGCGGATCGTTCTAGGGGATAGTCAAATCTCTTATAACCAGTAGGTACTGTTCTGTTACTGTTTAGTTGGTTTTTAATGAGGGTTTTCGGTTTGATTTGGCTTCTTTTCGATTGTTCATCAAGCTTGGGCGTCTATTTGTTTCGATACGCATTTACATGTGTGTTTATATATATATATATACACACACACGTACACATACATACATACATATACGCTTCTCTTCCAGGCTTTTGATTGTACAATTGTGAAGGTCCGATCTCGGATCTGTGAACATGAAAAAGACCAAAATTTGACTTCTTTTTAATCTTGCCTCTGTCTGAAATTTCTTTCTATCCTTCTTGCATTTCTATGATGTATTCTATTCTATTCTCTCTCTCTCTCTCTCTCACACACACACACACACATATATGTGCATATAGGGAGGGTTCATGTATCTGATCTAATTATGATTTTTATGATGTGGTGTTGTTCAGTGTACTTCTATTTGTTGAAAAGTTTTTACTTTTTATTGGAAGTGTAACGAACATGTGATCTTTCTCGCTTTAGCAGAGAAATTTATCCCGAATTTAAGCTTAAAGCTACGTGATTTTGGGAGCATATGAATTATGCTTAAGGTTCCATGCTTTTAGGCTGATTTGTGTCTTGGCCTGTCCGTTAAAAGCCCTCTAAACTAACTTTTTTTTTGCTGCATTTAAGGCCACCCCACAAACCAGAGATAATAAACACATGCGCTCTCGAGTAATTGAGGGCTTTAATTAGCTGTGCAAGAAGCTATCAATTTGTTTCAATAGATTCCGTTATATCGTGGAGTTTCTATTCATTGGATATTGATTGCTATTGGGTTTTATTAGTTTGGTATGTCTTTCTCTCCTTCAACCCGGTAACATCCTTGAATAGAGAAGCAGTTGCCTTCAATAATTTGGGCTTGGGGGACTTAATCGTATACATACTGAAGCTTTGAGGGTGGGTTTTCCCATGGCATTCCTTTCCGCGACTCATATCCCTGGAGTGTCCCATCCAGGTATACATCCTTTATTTGCTTTGAATTTTATCATTGTCTTGTGATTATTTTTTGTTGGTAACCAAGTGTCTATGTGTTTATATTTGTCACAAAATTCTCTCTGTTCCTCTCGCTTTATTGTAAGTTATACATGCTCTTTCATTCTAGGGGCCTCAAATGATGCTTTGTACAAGGAACTGTGGAATGCCTGTGCTGGACCTGTTGTCACGGTTCCTCGTGAAGGGGAACGGGTTTATTACTTTCCTCAGGGTCACATGGAGCAGGTATGCTTCGTTTTCCTTAAAATTTTGATTCTAATTCGAACTTGTAAGTCCATATTTTTAGTTGGTAGCTATACTTACTTGAAGGATAATTGCTGTCGATCTACTTCGGTTTTTTTTTTTTTTTTCCATATTTGGGCATGTTTAATTTGCATGAAGTATTTCTAGTGTGCATGCCATATGTCTATTGTGTATGCCATATTTCTTGTTTGTATGTCTTCTATTATAGCTGCTGTTATAGCATGTCTTTGTTATCCATTGTGATTATAAATTGGCGGAGTTGTAGATATCTGTCTCTTTATTCTGATATGCGAGTTCACAAACTATGCATTCATAGCTGGGATCTGCTTATTTAAACTCCCAAGGATGATTGGAACCATTAATTACCGCTCGGAGGTCACAGATGTCATTTTCCCTTTGTTTGAGCATATTGTTTAGCTTGGTTATCCTATGGATATTGGTTCTTTTCACAGCTTGAAGCATCGACTCAGCAGGGATTAGACCAACAACTTCCTTCGTTCAACTTACCGGCTAAAATACTTTGCAAAGTGGTGCATATTCAGCTTCGGGTGAGTCTTATCATGATTCTTATGTGGTCAAAAAAGGAAAATTTTCAGCCATTTTCTTTCTTGGTTCACTTAGTGTTCAATGGGACTGCAGGCTGAACCAGAAACAGATGAAGTCTATGCCCAGATAACTTTGCTACCTGAAGCAGATGTTAGTTTTTTTATCCCTTTATCTTGTTGTAAATTCATAAATTGCTCTGTTAACTTTCCACTCAATGTAGTATTTTTTTATATTATTTTGGGTTCTTATGCTTGTTTGTCCCTATTCTACTCGTTTGATCAGCAAGGGGAGGTCACAAGTCCAGATCCTCCGCTCCCAGAACCTCAAAGGTGCACTGTCCATTCATTTTGCAAGACATTAACTGCTTCTGACACGAGCACCCATGGTGGTTTCTCTGTTCTTCGAAGGCATGCAGACGATTGTTTGCCTCCACTGGTAAGCTTTAAAATCATATCTAATGTAGTCACATCTTCCTTCTTTCCCTAGTTTTTTGCCTGCCTGGCTTTAACTTTCAGCTTTGTTCAGGATATGTCCCAACAACCACCCTGGCAGGAATTAGTTGCGACTGATCTTCATGGAAATGAGTGGCATTTCCGTCACATCTTTCGAGGTTAGAATTCCACTCGTGGACTTGTTTGATATTGTAAATATTCATGATTGGGCTGGAGAGTTGCAATCTTTCCAAGTTGGAAACTGGGTGGATAAATGTCTATTCTAGACATCCCAGTCAGGCAAAACAAAGTTCTGCATGCATTTAGAGTCTTTGTAATGTTTTGGGAATTGTCTTTCTGTTCCTGGAAGTTTATTCTAGTTGGAAGTAGCACTTCTAATCAGTTTTTTTCAAAAAGACTATAGGTGCCACACCCGTATGTGTGGAAACATTGGGCAGTATAGGGAATCTATGATTGTGTTTCTGGATGGATGTGGGAATTTGTGCTGGTAGTTAGCTTGCGGCTCAGAATCTTAATATTTCAGTAAACTGCTTCTGATGGGCACCAAAATTTGCAGAGAATAATTTTTAAAAAAAAATTTGGTCAGGATATCTCCATCTAATAATCTGTTACTTCTCCGTTGGGATTTTAACAAAACCAAGAATCTTGTACAGTGGGTATAGTTATGTTAGATGAATTTTTGCTGTTGTAATCCACAGGAAGATTATCCCTCCTTGGGTAGTTGGAGATGCTTTATATGTCAGTATGTAGTCACTGTTTTAGATTGTTGTTTCTCAAGATAGCAGCACTTTTGAGTGGGGGGTTGACTTCCTTGTGAAAGAGGGCCTCTATCTTTGGATTCATTTCATGAGAATATCAGTTGAAGTTAGTTTCTGCCTTGAATGTCCTGTTCATTAAAGTGGGTTGTCCCCTTTTATGTTACTTCCCCTGTATTTCTCTCTTCGCGATGATGCCATCCTTCTGCCATTATGCTTTCTTCATCTACTAAAATAGGGATTTTTTGATTGAAACTTTTTAGTTTAAGACCTCGTGATGTAGCTGTCTTGTGACATCAATGCTCAATTCTTTTTTTGTGGATTGGCATTTTAGGATTCTGGTTTCAATGGCGCCAAATCTCGACTGCATTTTATTTTCAGTAGTTGTATATCTTTTCAACATTCTTTTATTGATACATCACTTGCAGGGCAACCAAGACGCCATTTACTCACAACTGGGTGGAGTGTCTTTGTTAGTGCAAAAAAACTAGTGGCAGGCGATGCATTCATTTTCCTAAGGCAAGTATTATAAAGTCTGTTGGAGCAAATTTTTTTCCCAAATTTTTTAGTCGATTGCTCACAATTAGTATTGCCTTGTATATCTGTTGCAGGGGCGAAAATGGGGAACTACGTGTTGGTGTGCGGAGGCTTATGAGGCAACTAAACAATATGCCATCTTCGGTTATATCTAGCCACAGCATGCATCTTGGCGTTCTTGCCACTGCATCGCATGCCATCGCGACTGGAACCCTCTTTTCGGTTTACTATAAACCAAGGTTCTCTTTTGCTTAAATTTCATGTAAAGATGAATTTGTTTCCCTTGATTTTATCTTGTTTGCATCTCGGTGTTCTTGCTACTGCATCTCATGCTATCGCAACTGGTACCCTCACTTTAGTTTACTATTATTAACCGAGGTTCTCCTTTTCTTAATTTTTCAGGGAAAAATCAATTTATTTCCCCTGATTTCATCTTGTTTGTATAGTTTTGCTGTGTCTTAGCTTTATGAACATCATATAGCATCTTATCTTTGACTCTAAAGCATTCGTGGATTTCTTATTTTGAAGAAATTTATCTTTTGTTGTAAGTGGGCACATATTTTCATGTATTGGGAATCAGTATTGGTTCTATCATGCATACTATGTTATCCTTTGGTATGAATGACATGTTAACCTCACATTCCTGGTCCCAAATGGGAGAACTTATTTTTCTTTTTCTTTTGACTGTTCAGTGTGGTTAATCTTCTCTTTTTCCTAAATTCATTTTTTGATTTGGAATTGAAATATCTAAGATTTCCTTGTGTTGACTCAAGACTGTTTTAATTGTTTGGTTGGTTTTTTGATTGGTAATTAGTTAGTTAATATATTTTTTTTCGGATGAAGTTACTCAAGTTGCTTTTACCTTTTATCCTCCTTATGATATTTGTCAGAATGGTACTCTTACAGGAGACAAACAAAAAGTATTTCTATCTTGTCGTGACTGCATTCTTTATGGGGAAAATTCCCGATAAATCCTCTTTTTCTCACTATTCAGCCATCCAGTACTATCATATTTCTATCGGGAGAGTTGAGCCCTACTTTTTAAACACTATTTCAAACAAGTCTTACAGTTACTACCAAAACTATTTGATTGCAAATTGGTTACAGAAATTGAAGTAAAAGTGTATTGATGCCTAAAGAACTGACAAATTTGGCATAAAGCCTGTTATTGAGTTTTGAACGAATTTGGGACAAATTACAAAGAGTAAGACAAAGTCCTAATGGAAATTGGATAGGAATAAATGGTTTTTAGTGGAAAAAGTAGGACATAATTGGGAATTTTATGTTCTCTATATTCCCTCTTTCTGTATAATTTATTGAGAAAAATCATTATGTGGCTAGAACAAGTCGATCGGAGTTCATTGTAAATGTCAACAAGTACCTTGAAGCTCAAAGTCACAAGCTTTCTGTTGGGATGAGGTTTAAGATGAGATTTGAGGGTGAGGAAGTTCCTGAAAGAAGGTATTTGTCTAGCTGGTCCATTGTTTTGTTGGTTGAAAAGCTTGGAAATATTTATTAACTGGACATTTTGCATGTTTATACAGGTTCAGTGGAACAATTGTTGGTGCTGGTGATAATTTGTCATCAAGATGGCCTGATTCTGAATGGAGATCCTTAAAGGTGCATACATTTCCTTGGATTAAGCTGATAATGGTTATGAACTTTAGAATGATATGTTGATGCTGTGATGGATGTTGCCCTGTAGTGAAATTCTGGAATATTTTATGTTTAAGATGAGAATTTTTAGGAAATTATGAAATGCTTCATTTCCTTGCTTTTTTTTTTTCCGGAGTATGGATTTCTGCCATCACTTGCTAAAGAAAAATTAATCTAATGGTTCTATTCGCATGGAATATCCAAATGAGCACTCAAGAACTATGAAAACAAAGGAGGACATTATAGAAGATATCAAGATATGAATGACTAATCCAGTTGATTTACATTTATCCAACAGGAAATCCAGTTGATTGTATTTGTTATCAAACTTTTAGGTATCTTCTGAGGAATTGTTAATTAAGTCTTCCTATGTTTTGTCTAGCTTGGAATTTAACTTGAGTTTGCTTCATATGTTATGAATCCTTGGAAAAACTAAGAAAGATCCGCTCATGCAAGTTTTAATTCTTCTGGGATGATTTCCTCACAACTTTTCAAGTTTGTTGCTGGAAATACCTATGGGAACTTAGGTGTTGCATTTGACTACTTGCTTTATGTAAACTTTAAACAATGTGACTTTTAAAGTCATGCAAGTACCGGTTTTTGAGAACTTTCGATTCTCTTGCATAATAAAATTCTTCTAGCAAGAAAAAACTAAGTTTTTGAGAACCCCTTAGAATTGATAGCATAAACCTGGGAATTGAATTTTGTACCCAACTTATAAAAAGTCTAGAGTTGTCTCATAAAATCAGGGTAATTGGATTATTTGAGATCAACTGCATTTTAATATCTTTTTGAATGAAAGAATTTTTTTCAAGACAGTTTGAAATGTTTATGGGTTGCTGTTGATTTTGCAGCCAAAATGAGCGTCGCACATGGAAATTCCGAGTCCACGTGTAATGTTTGTGTGTTGGAGCGTGCGTCTGCAACTTCGTGAATTATATTGTACAAGAAACCTTGTTTTAGGTTGCCACAGACACTTAATGTTCTATTCATTTCCAGCCAGAGTCTTAACTCTTAATTAATCTTATGGCCGAAGTTGTACTCATATCTATATTAAGTGGAGATTTCTAAAAGAAGACTGCTTACATCATATTCTGGTTTCTGTGGAAATATCATCGATTGGAATTAGGTCACAAAGTTGTTTTAGGTTTTGAGATGGTTACTTTAGCACCAGAATCTGTGTCAAATTAAGTTGTTTGGTTTATAGACTTTTTTATGATTATATCTGTCGTTTTGGGTGGAGATTGGCATTGCTATCCTGTCGGATGTAGAATTTCAGTTTATTTAAGATCTAATGTGTGATTAGGATATACATGTGTTCAGGTTCAATGGGATGAACCTTCTTCAATTTTACGTCCAGACAGAGTTTCACCTTGGGAAATAGATCCCCTTGTGACAGCATCTCCTTCAAACCTCCAACCGCCACAAAGGAATAAGCGTACACGACCACAAGTTCTACCTTCACCAGTGCAAGATCTTTCTGCGCTCGGTATAACAAATCTTGACTTGTACCTCTTTGTTGCACATCCATTTCATATTTAAGTCTGCATTTTGCCTTTGTGCTAATAGGAATGTGGAAATCTCAACAAGTTGACTCCCCATCGGCTTTCTCATATCGTGATCCACCGCGTGGCCGAGACCTTTATTTATCTCCCAATTTCTCTTCTGGTACTAAAGCTAGTTCTCATAACTACAGTGAGAACAATTCATTGCCTCCCGTTTCCAGCAAATCGATGTTTTGGTCTAACCAAGTGGGGAGCATGGCGGAGTCTTTTGCACCTGTTGTCAACAAAGAAACTGGTGAAAAGAGGCAGGCAAATGGCTGCAGGCTATTTGGGATTGAGCTACTTGACCACTCTGCGGTGGAAGAAAATTCAGCAGTGGTGGTGTCTGGAGCACTGGTGGAGGATCACCCAGTTCCATCTTTGGATACCGAGTCTGACCGGCATTCTGAACCATCAAATATTGATAGATGTGATATTCCTTCAGTAAGTTGTGAACCTGAAAAATCATGCCTGAGATCTCCTCATGAGTCACAAAGCAGGCAAATTCGAAGTTGCAGAAAGGTACTTTGGCCACTACTTTTACTTGTTTGGGTTGAATGTAATTTATCTTGTGTGTCTCGGTTCTCTGGACCAAGCATCCTTGTTGATGGTGCACTCATTTGAAAAACTCTGATTGAGAGTCTCTCTTAGGAAATCGTAAGAGGTCTTAGATTAGCTTGGCAAGCATGCAAGTCCCCCACCCAAAAATAAAAAAACTACATTATTGTTGGGTAATCTTCTGGTAACTAACTGTCTTGAAAGATTAACTTCATAAAGAGCAAAGTGCATGACCCTGTTCTTGTCCTCTTTAACCAAGACCGTTTGGAGCAGTGATGGGGTACCGACCTAAGAGGTTAGTTAGCCCAATCATTTTTCCATTGCACAGGACATTGGTCCCTTATTTTGAACTGAAATTGAATATAAATCTACTGTTGTACTTATGCAACTCAATAAGCCGCATTTGACTTTTTTCAGCCCAAATAAAATCATTTTGATGAAATATTTTTCTTAATTTATCCAGGTTCACATGCAAGGTATTGCTGTTGGGAGGGCAGTGGATTTGACACGGTTGGATGGGTACGAGGATCTGCTGAGAAAACTAGAAGAGATGTTTGAGCTTGAAGGCGAACTCTGTGGATCCACAAAGAAATGGCAGGTTGTCTACACTGACGATGAGGATGACATGATGATGGTGGGGGATGATCCATGGCAGTTAAGTTCACATGACTAAGTCTATTTTAATTGGTTTGTTATCTTGCTTGCATTTAGCTCAGACTTGCACAGTAGATTCTAAACCTTTCAAGTGGACAATTTTTATTACATTCAACTCTAAATGATCTGCCTTGAAGATTCATTTTGAGTGTACTTAAGGTCATTTGCTGCCTAAGACCAATAAGGCACTCACTAGCACATCAAGTGACCAAACCACAATGTAGGCAATTCGTAGGAAATTGTTCACCAACATTACAATTCCAACAATTCTCGCCTACCATAATGACTTTCAATTTTGAATCTATATTTTTGCAGTGAATTCTGCAGCATGGTGAGAAAAATTTTTATCTACACAACAGAGGAAGTAAGGAGGCTTTCATCCAAGACAAAACTTCTGGCTGATGATGAGGTCAAACCCGACAAGCCAGGTTCGGATCCTGCTGTTGGCACTGAAGAGCAGTCATCAAATGTGGGGTCTGGTTATTGATACACTCATAGGAAAAAACATTTTAGGGGGTGATATATCCGAGAAAGGTGACATTGAAGTTTGATAAGCACCCAAGATTTTGGTTCATTGCAGGAGGGAGTGATGCTATCCATGCCAATTTGTCCATGCTTGGCTTGAGAAAAAAGGGCGGTTGTTAAATCCACATTATCTTTGGTAAGCTGTGCCATAAAGATAAGGATTCGGTCGTAGAATTATTTTTATTTGTCTTCTTGTTGTCAACGGAATCTTTTCAAGTTCTTTGCTTATGTGGACCTCGGATGGGTTCAAAAATGTGTCTGCTTCATCTAAGGAGATGCAGAAAATACCATTTTTATTTTTTGTCTTCAAGTTCTTTAATATATACATGACAGGACACAACCAGCCGTCTGTATATATATATGGGAAACATTATGGTATTATTTCTTTATTTTTCGATATTAACACTAGAAAAGAAAAAAAAAATCTAAAAGGTGGTAAGTTTTATAGGGGGGTGCACTGCAAGGGTTGGTAAAATATATAAAATAATAGTAATATTCTGTTTGGTTCGTCTGAAAAATAGAAGGATGAAAAGGTAAAATGATGGAAAGTTGGAGAGTCATGTTTTGTAAGGAATAAAAATAGGAATGACGAAAAAGTAGATGGGTGAATTTTTTTTGTGTAATTCACCAAAATTAGATCTTCTAAAATTGGCAGGAAAGTAAAGTAAAAATTAATTATTTGTGTTAAAATATATTTTATTTATTTATATATTTTTTAATGTATATATTAATTTTATATATAAATACAATGATAAAATATGTATTTTTTTAAAAAAAATAAAAAAATATTTTTTCTGTCTTACCCAGCACTAAAAAAAATTAATTATTTTTAAAGTGTATCTTTTTTATTATTATTATTTTTTTTTTTGGAAGAATAGAAAATATATTCTTATTATTTTTTATCTTTGTTATCAAAGGGAGCATAAATAAAGCGATACAAGAATTTTTTTTGGGTACTTTAGTTAAACCCTAACTATATATATGGGGCTGGTGCATACATAAGGTAAAAGCTCATTTTAAAATATTTTTTTATTTTAAGAAGTTTCGTGAAATACAACCATAATGTTTTCAGGGAAATAGAAGGTGTGGATAATAATAAGTTGTAGATAATATCGCCAGGTTGATGACGTGGAGATAAGATTGTGTACCAAGTCTGTTCTGTTCGTCAGAGCTTGGCCGTGTCCTGGACCTAAAGATAGTGCTAGGCATACAAGTGGACCGCAAATGTTGTTTTATATTGATTAAAATAAGGGGAAGGCTACGGTACCGCCCTCATTTTTTTGGGTACGGTATCCAAAAAAATGTGTGGCCCTCAATTTTTCTCATTAAATAATAAAAGGTTATTTACTAAAGATGTGATAATTTTATCAATAAAAGTTGTTCCATTTTTTTAAAAAATTGTAACTTTAGTTGCCATTTTTTTGTGGTATTTTTACCTTTACTAATTATAGCTTAAACTTAAATAATTATAACTTCATATCCAAATATAGTAATTTTATCATAAATAGTTATAACTTCACTTTCAAAGATTGTAATTTTACTTTTAATTATTGTAATCTTACCTAAAGAATTTGTATCTCACCTTTAAAAATGATAACTTTATCTTAAAAGGAATAACTTTGTCTTTGCAAGTAGTAACATTACATTTAATAGTTATGATCGATTATGATTAATTAAGATCGATCTCAATGCCCATTTTTTTTATTTTTTTTGTGATTCCACTCAATTATGAACGATCCTAATGCCAAATTTTTTTTATATTTCACTTAATTAGAATCGATCATGACTATATGATATCGATCTTAATGCATTCAATGGTCCAAAAATTAGGACAAAACTAAATTTCTGGTGGTTCCAATTAAATTGGATCGATCACGACTAACCAAACTTTTTTTTTTCTGAACTGATCCCGATCCTATATTTAATTATATTAAATTGACACGTAATTTTATAAAGTTAATTAACATTTTATGAATTAATTTTAATTTTAAGAATTTTAAATTAATGTTAATTTTATGAATTTTAAATTTATAATTTTGAATGTTAATTTAATATAATTGAAGGTCAATTTAATGTTATTTTTGATGAATTGAGTATTAGTTGGATAAAATTAAAAATTAATTTCATAAAATTACATGTCAATTTAATGTAACAAAATACAAGATCGGGACCAGTTCAGAAAAAAAAAATCATAAAATTAACATTAATTTAAAATTCATAAGATTAAAATTAATTAATAAAATTTTAATTAATTTTATGAAATTACATGTCAATTTAATGTAACTAAATATAGGATCGGGACCAGTTCAAAAAAAAAAAAAAAGTTCGGTTAGTCGTGATCAATCCTATTTAATTGGAACTACCATAAATTTAGTTTGGTCCCAATTTTTGGACTATCAAATGCATTAAGATCGATCTCATATAGTCATGACCGATCCTAATTGAATGAAATCGCAAAAAAAATAAAAAAAAAAATTGGCATGACTATTAAATGTAATGCTACTACTTGTAAAGACAAAGTTATTACTCTTGAAATAAAATTATCACATTTAAATGTGAGGTACAAACTCATTAGGTAAGGTTACAACAATTAAAAATAAAATTACAATCTTTAAAAGTGATATTATAACTATTTATGGTAAAATTACTAATTTTGGATATGAAGTTATAACTATTTAAGGTTATGTTACAATTAGTAAAAGTAAAAGTACCAAAAAAAAACGGCAGTCGAAGTTTCAATCTTTAGAAAAAATGGTATAACTTTTATTAGCAAAGTTATCACACCTTTACTGAGTAACTTTTTAATATTTAATGAGAAAAATTGAGGGCCACATATTTTTTTCAGTACCGTACCAAAAAAAATGACGGCAGTGCCATAGCCTTCGCCGTAAAATAAATATATAGTCTTCAACTTATGGTTTTTTGTATCAATTATGTTTCCAAATTTTTTAACAAACATTGATAGAGTGTGACACTCATGTGATCAGACGACAACTTATTTGTGTCATGTGAGTGACACACTTTGTTACTTTTCATTAAAAAATCCAACGAATACAAATAAGATGACTCAATTGCTATAATTAGCGAATTTAAGAGATCAATTGACACATAACTAACGGGTTTTTGGTCCAATGATACTTTTTATCTTGTGAAGGTTTTGTTTTCTTGAGGTCAAGGGTTCAAGTCTCCCCTCCCCTCTTTCCTCTCCCCCCCCCCAAAAAAAAAAATTCAAGAATTTAATTGACACAAAGGTCATAGTTTGAAGGTTACGTATGTAGTTTACTCTTTTATATTATATTAGTCATAATCCGTGCTTGAAACCACGATAAAAAATAAAATTTGAGTGCCCATAAAATATATGAGATAACAATTTTCTTTTCTTTTCTTTTCTTTAATTATATAATTTAAAATTAATTTTTACCCATTATTTTTTAAAAAATTAATAATTTTTTTTTAAAAATACACGACCTTAAAAAAATATTAACGTGTCCAATATTATATATGTACAATGTCTTAAATAAAATTGTATTAAGTCACAAATTAATTAAAAGTTAAATGATTTAACTTGTGATAGAAATGAGTGATGTAATGAAAATGAGCAAAAACAAATATATGAGGATAAAATTCAAAATCTTAGCTCTCTTATTATAGAGATGTCATGTGATATCAAAGAATAATTTCAAGTTATTATACATTTATTTCTTATACATTACAATGTAGTCTACATAAATTTGTTTATTTTTATTTCATATTACTTTATGTTTTTCATCAATGATTAGAAATTAATCAAACTAAAATCTACGGTCATAGATTAATATTGGTGTCATGCCATTTTATTCTTTTTTTTGGCAGCATCATAATTCTATTTATATTTCAAAAATATAGGGGGACGATACTTACTATGCCAGATTTTGGCGAGATTTAGATCCTCTCCATTATAGTTTCTCATGATAGATTATGGGACTTGATATTCAGGGTAATCTATTATTAACGAAAATTAAGATAGAATGCATATTGTAGGATCATATAAAAAAAATTAAGAAAAATTACAGATGAGGGGATATGAATTCGTTTGGAGCTGCAAATAATGCACTCCCAAAAGAAGCATAGTAAGATAAAAGTTTTTCAAAGTTTTTTTTTTTTGAAATCATTTTCTAGAGTTTCAGTGAGGATGGCCTGTGCCCAGACATGAAGGACTTGCCATGAGATTTACTCTTGATCAACCCATCAGAGTTTAGGGATCTTAGGATCAACCAATGATGATCAAGCTAATAGAGCCCTTGGAAGGCTGTAGGTATGTAACTTAACATCTGAAATTCGCACAATACCACCAATAGCTAATAATGTCCAGGTCTTAGAAGAGGTGGTGGCAACGCATTCAGGCAAGGATGCGAACGTGGGAGGAACAACAAGCGCATGAAGCTTGTGAGGCATGAAAGGCTTTTCCCTGGCAATATCCCAAGACAGGGATGATCAAATCACAATTTGGTATTTCCTCATGTCCACAGCACATAGTGGCTCCAAAGAAGACCACGGTTGTGGAGAAGGGAAAGAAGAAAGTAGAGCCCAATTCTTCATTGAAGGACATTTGAGGATAGAATGGTGCAAAAGGTGGTGGAGCACCTTAAAGCTACACTAAACATTCCTCTAGAAACTTGCAAAGGGAGGAAGAAAGATGACTCTACTGACAGAGATGACAACAATGGAGGTGATTTTATCTAGTTTGGTACTTTGAGGCATTCAGTTTCTATCAACGCCCTAGGACTGTTGCCGATGTCTTTCAAAACTTTAGGTCAGCAATCCGAATCCTTGGAAGGAGATGTCGAGGACACTGAGGGCCAAAGTTTAACATTCCTGGATGAAGTCGTACTCACTGAAGTCTAGTTGGAGTATTCCCTTGAGAATGGCCCACCACAGAAATTCAATGAAGAAAAGCAAAGCACAATGGTGGCCTGACAGAATGGTCATTCGATAACTCCACACGACCAATGACTTAGCACAAGAAACCTTTGTACATCCAAACCCATTTGGAGGAGAGCCCCTTCAATAAAGACTTGGTGAACAACGGGGCGGCTATCAATATCTTACTTATAGCAACCATGAATACATTGGGTAGGAAGGAAGATGATTTAGTCCACACTGAGTTGACTGTGAGTGGTTTCACTGATGGGATCAATAAGATGGTGGGAGTCCTACCTATTGAGCTGGCCGTCAAAAGCTCATCATAACTCTTTTTTTTGTGATTGACAACGACCTCCTATAATGTACTTTTAGGTCGAGATTGAATCCATCTAAGTGAATGTGTCCCATAAACTCTCCACTAAAAGCTAATATTATGGAACTTCGAACCCCGTTTGTGGATGACATTCACATAGAAGACGCTTGGCTATAAGACGAAGGGATAGGGCCAGTGAAATTTTAGGGATAGAACAAGTATGGAAATCCTAGAGAGGTTAAGTTTCAAATTGACTTGAAAACTACAGAGGTCCAACAGGTGGAGTAAGAGATCATTCAGCCCACAAACATACTAAGGCCGAACAACTCCAGAAACATTGAAAGTTTGGTTGATGATGGAACCCAACAATAGTTAGCTAAGGAAGCAGGTCGTGAGGGCTTGCATTGTCAGGATAAGAACATATCTGGCAGAGAGGAAGGCAGCAGCATTGCAAGGCTGACGAACAACAAGACACCATTAACATGGTGGAGTGCAAGGAGAAAAAGGTCGGAATGACCACCTCCCAAGAGTTCATTGAGTTAAAAGAAATTAGTGCTACCCCAGCCAAGCTTGACAATCTCGTAGAGGTTGAGGATCCTTTACTTGAAGTCAACCTTGGAGGGCCAAAGGAGCATAGGTCAACATTCGTTAGTAATCTGCTAGAGTCAAACTTTCAAGCACGGCTCATACAGCTACTAAAGGAGTACTAGAATTGTTTTGCTTGGAGCTACGAAGAGATGTCAAGGTTAGATCTAGCCTTAGTGGAACACTGATTACCCATTAGGGACTGATATAGGCCGATTAAATAGGCCCCGAAGTTGATATCCCAAGAGGTGATCCTACTAGTCAAAGGAAGAAATTGAATGTCTTTTGCAAGCCAAATGCATCCAAATAGCATGATACGCAAAATAGGTGTCAAACATCGTGCCAGTAAAGAAGAAGAATGGCAAAGTCAGGGTATGTTATGACTACCGAGACCTCAATGTAGTAACCTCAAAGGATGAGAATGTAATGCAAATGGCTAATCAGCTAGTGGATGCGGCCATGAATGTCATCATGTCGTTCATGGATGGCAATGCAGGGTATCATCATATTTTTATTGCCGAGGATGACAGACACAAGACCGCCTTCAGATTTCTCGAATCAATGGGAACGTTTGAATGGAGGGTCATGTCGTTCGGGTTGAAGAACGAGAGAGTAAGATACCAGATAGCTATGAGCACCATCTTTCATAACATGATCAACAAAATCGTGCATGTGTACATTGACGACATCATAGTTAAGACAAAGATTATGGAGAGACATATTAACGATCTGAGGGTTGTTTTTAAGAGGATGCATATTCATGAGTTGAGCATGAATCTGTTGAAGTGTGCATTCAGGTAGGAAATTTTTTTAGAGTTTTGATGCACAATAAGAGAATTGAGGTAAACTAAAATAAGACAAAGGCTATCATAGAGGTCATGCCTCAAAGGACCAAGAAAGAGATATATCACCAATCAGGTCAAATCAATTTCCTCTGATGATTCATCGCCAACTGCTTAGGGAAGGTGCAGAAATTCTCGCTACTTCTAAAGTTAAAAGGTGTAGAGGACATCAAGTGGGAGACACAACACCAACAAGTCTTTCACCAAATCAAAGAATACTTGACCAACCCACCGGTCCTCGTGCTTATAAAGGGTAGGCCGCTATTATTGTACTTGTTAGCAGCACATGAATCTATTTGATATTTATTGGCTCAAAATAATAATACAGGCAAAGAACAAGTCATTTATTATTGAAGTAGAATATTGACTCCGGTCAAACAACATTATAAGTCAATAGCTAAGTTTTGTTTAGTATTGTACTTTGCATCATAAATGTTAAGAATCTAATGGAATTCTCGCTGCAATATTTATCGCAGCACGTGGTCAATTGTTTTCTTGGTAGACCACCCTTGCATAGAGGTAGAGCAAGATACAAGGAATTCAATTAGTTTGTTAGGGGTACCCATAGTGTCTCTTATGCCATGGAAACTAAAATTCAATGGATTGCGGACACGAGAGTCTACAGGGGCCAGGCTGGTCATTGAGTCACCCTAGGATTACGAAACCCAACTTTATTTCAAATTGAAATTTGAATGCACTAACAACCAGGTGGAGTATGAGGCATTAATCATTAGATTTGAGGTTTTGTTGGGAATGGGGGCATTAACAGTCGAAATAATCAGTGATTCTCAATTGGTCATCAACCAAATAACGGGCAATTTTTCAATACAAGAGTTGGGAGTTGTGCCCCTTCCACTCAATTGCATTGTCTTTATTGTCAAATTTTGACGATGTAACATTGCAACCGATCCAAAAGGAGTTAAACTGCTAGGTTAATAGCTTGGCCTAGTTGGGATCAAGATTGAGAATTTCCGGTGAAATGAACAAGCAGTTGATCAAAGTTCAGAAGAGATCACTGTCATCCATCAAAGCCAGAGGAATGGATTTCAAAGAATTGATGGTGGAGATGGAAGAGGAAGACTGAAGATTTGGCATCATACTATTCCTAAAGTACCCAAATAGAGAGGTAGAACGAGACGAAGGGTTGCTGGCTATATTTTTATGGATAGGGAACTGTACCAAAAATGGATGCATGATGACTTATTGTTGAGATGCATTGAGAAGAAAAAGACCATATTGATAATGGCCAAAAGCCATGAAGGCATGTGCGGCGCCCATCAAGCCAGCATTAAGATGTGTTAGCGTATTAGGAGATATAACTATTATTGGGCAAGTATCCTAAATGATTGCATCGAATATGCAAGGGGTTGTCAGGCATGTCATCGCCATGGACCTATCCAGAGGGCATCAGCAATACAGATGCGACTTTAATAAAGTCATGGTAGTTTAGAGCATGGGCTATGGACTTAATTGGGAAAACCTTTCCCCTATCTACAAGACAACACTCTTTTATCATCTTGGCCACCAACTATTACACTAAGTGGATAGATGCCATTCTGATGAAGACAATGAACTAGGCTGACGTTATTTGAATGATAAAGAAGAACATAGTGCATCGGTTCGAGCTTCCCCAGCACATAGTGGCCAACCAGGGAATAGTTTTTGTAGGAAGTGAAGTTAAGAGGTTTGTAGAGGAATATGGTTTTAACGTCATTCATTCAACTCCGTACTACGCGCAAGAAAACAGCCAAGCCGAGTCCACCTATAAAGTGATAAAAGGAATTATTGTCAAGATTGTGAAAGACAATCCAAAATGCTGGGATGACAAGTTATCAGAAACATTATGGGTGTGTAGAACGTCCAAACAGTCGAGTACCGAATTTACACCATTCAAGTTGACGTACGAACATGATGCGGTCTTGCCAATGGAAATCACTGTGAAGTCGTTGCTAGTGGATTTCCAGCATAACCTAAGTCCGGTAGAATATGACAAAACCATGATGATAGAGCTCGAAGACTTAGATGAAGTGCGAATGGGCATGCTAGATTGCATTAAAGTGCAAAAGCTAAGGGCCACTAGGGCGTGCAACAGAAAAGTCAAAGACAAGGTGTTTGAGGTTGGTGACTTGGTTTGGAAGGCAAGGTTTCCTTTAGGACTTAATGATCAAAGGTTTGACAAATGGTCTGCCTACTAGGAAGGGCCGTTTGAATTCCTAGAAATTAAGAAAGGTGGTGTTTACCACTTAAGGCACTTAGATGGATAGCGCCATAATTGCTGCCTGAACGGATAGTTCTTGAAGGCCTACAGACCAACGGTCTGGGAGGACATAGAACGCGAACAAAACAGTTAAAAAGAAAGTGTCGTAGTTGACAGTCAATGCAGGCCGATGGCCACTACATTGTTCGTCCTAATACTTGACAATTGTATAAAATTGCAAGAAAGAAGTAAAAGATGGACGAATTAAGGATAATATTGTAAGTTTTATTTATGAAGTTTTGTACATATTCAATGGATACAATTTGCAAACATAAAGAAAAGTGAAGTGTTGTGTCGAATGAGTTGAAGATCTTTACCCCAGCTTGAAAATGACAACTTGTATGTTAGAGACAAAGAAAGGAGCGAGTGAGCGAAATCTTGGGTGAATGAGACAAAATGGCCTCAAACACAAGCCTTCCCAATCAAAAGCATTATTTAGTCCCCACCTTTCAATTATAGGTGGGTGCTGATGTTTACTCGAAATCTCTTGATGCAAAAGAAGATTATTACATCATACATCAAGTTGAGTGGTTAGCTGATGACAACCTTACCAAACCAATAGTTCGACCTGTCTTCAATAATCTTTGCTCCAAGTTGGACATCTTTGATTTTTATTTTTCAGTATGAGGGAGAATATTAGAGTTCTTATTGTATATTATTAGTAGTGTAGCGAATATTGTAATTATCCACAATATTAGTTTATTATAAATAAGGAGGTATAGGACAACACAACCTGCACATCTGATTATTCTCTCTAAACCTATTATTCCCTCTTTCTTTTCTTTTTCTCGCTTTCTCTAACTCTAACAATGTTTTTTCTTGTTTGAAGTTTTGGAGGTAAGGTTTCCATTGGGTGCTAGAGATCCAACAAGGAATATAGGGGTGTTTAAGTTTGTACAGATGTGTTGTAAATTTAAAAAATAGGTAAATGCGTACCTTAGGTGGCCGATTGCTGTATTCTCAACTCTAGTTTCCTTCCATCTTTGTAATTGATGAAAGGTAGACCACCACTGGAATTTTCCTGGCTTTGGAGTTGTTTGCTGCACATATCGTCTTAGACTACAAATGATCAGAAGTCTACAAGAGGTAGCGCATACTGATCACTAAGACATAGAACACATTGATAAAAACAGAAAGGGAACATCACGGGGTATGCTCTCCTACGTGATGTATTCACATTGGGATGCATTTTCCAATGTGAATGTTTTAAGAATAATGACCCAAGATACAAAGTTTTAAAGCAACCAAGTATTTAATTACCATAGGCAAATGTGTCGAGAACGCTATTGGAACAAAATTTTTATTGAAATAAAAGAAAAAAGTCCCACTAATTACTCTTATAATTATACAAGCGGCAAAAAATAACATTATGGAGGATAGTGCTGAGAACTGAATTTGTCATGGCACACAACCATTGCCTGAAAAATCAGTCAAAATTAGGGGTCAACGTGTGAAGGCTCGTTGACAAGTAGAATACAAATTCACTCTGAATTTTAGATGTTATGGTACCTAAACTTGAAGTCGAGGATCGTCTCACTTCCTGCTCTTGACATGAACAAACCAGGACAAGCCTTCAAGCATGTAAGTTCCACAACAAAAATGTTGCACACCCTATAATGCTCGTTGACCCAGCTGATCTCCATCTCTTTTTACAGCAACGTCATATGCATCTGCTTGCAGATTCGCCAAAACTTCTGAAAGAATTGTATCTCCTTATCTTTCTGAATCCCCTGACATATCAGAATATGACTGAATCTTTCAGTCTACAAGTAAAGTGATGCGGCAAAGACGATGTCCCTCTTGATCTTGGAAACAGCATCTTCAAATTTGGCTTCAAGCTCTGTTTCTCCAATGGATTTTGCAGCTTGTATCAACTGTTGAAGAACTTCCTCCAGTCTTCTGATAGCTCTGATCAAGCTTCCCTCGAAAACCTGTGTGATTTCCATTATCTCATAGAATTTGGACCCTTTTGCCCAAGCATACACGGCCTCCATGATATCAGGCCGAAAAGAACTTACGAAATTCTCCACATCAATTTGAACCTGTGAAAACCACAGATATTAGAAGTCAGTCAACGTTGAGCTTAACAAGAAGCAAAAGAAAAAAAAAATGAACATTCATGGCAAAGTCACATATAGAGTAACCAGGGATATTGAGGGAAACTTCAATAAAATATCACACTGCATCTAACAACTTTTTCTGCCATAACTAACCAAAAGTGGAAGCTGAATCAGTTGCAGGCTATAATATAGAATGTGTAGAAAAACCACATCAGGTTAATACGTCCATGATAGTGTTAGTTCAACCCATCTCATATTACATTATTATGCTGTGCAATCAACAAAATGCTGGAAAGCTTTGCTAACATCCAAAAGAAACCAAAACTAAATATGCCATTTTAAAAGGTAAACTAAATTTGCTAAAATGACCTTCTAAGATACAATCTACAAAATTAAAGCAATTATTGTTGAGAATCATAAAATTCCCTCCATTCTGTGGGCAATCCGTCGAGCAAGCATCTTCTATTGGACCAAGCACCAGCATTTCAGGAGGAAGTGAGGCTGTTTCATTGTTGGTGATAGTTAAATTGACGGTTTGAAGGAGAAAACAGCCAGAAGAAAGTTTGTTTTTATTAATAGGTGGATAAGAAGGAAGATCTTTTAGTCTTGGATTTTTTTCCCACAAGATATTAGAATCTATATCAAGGTATTTCCTGCGGGTTTCTAATTCTGACCTATCAGCAAATTTTTAAACGTCATGGCTCGTGAGGTGTGACCAAAAACGAATTTAGGTTTAATAAGGATTCTGCAGTTTGTTAAATCATTCAAGAGTCGACGGTACTTTGTTAATACAATCATCCAGCTAGTTTCTTATGGTGTGGGATGCAAAATTTTTTAAGCACACCCCCACCCCCAACCCTCAAAAAAAAAAAAAAATGAGAATGTATTGTAGCATGAGGGCCAGCCCTTGAGCTAGTTTCATAACAAATTCTGTGATGCACTAAATTGTTCTAACCAGTGTTTTAAAAAGCACGCCTAGGCGCTCACCTAGGCGAGAAGTGAGGCAAAGCGAAGGTATCTCGCCTAGAACACCCCACGCGAAGCGAATGTGACTGAAGTGAGAAAAAAGTGAATGCCTTGCGCTTAAGCGAAAGGTGAAAAAGTGAACGCCTTAGACATTAGAGGCAAAGTTATTTTATTTTTATTATAGACCATTGGATTAGGCAATTGAAAAAAAAATTATAAGATGTTAATACACCGAATTATCCCCTTATCCCATAAATACAACCCAAAACCCCAATTTTTCTCAGATTGCTTTGCTGCTCCTACTCCTACACGATCGACAGAGTCAACACACACGCTGGACTGGACAGAGACGATCGCTGGAGGCTGGACAAAGACGATCATTGCTCCTTCCTCACTGATCTCGCTGATCGTTGCTCCTTCCTCGCTGCACTGGTTAGTCTCCTAACTCTCCTCTTTTTCTTCTCTCTTCTATTTCTCTTCTGGTTCTGGCTCTTCTTCTCTCTTCTAGTTTTTTTTTTCTGTTTCTGTTTTTTTTTTCCAGATTCTGCTCCTGTTTTTCTTTTTTTTTTTTGATTGTGCTTCTAATTCTACTCTTGTTTTTTTTTTCCTGATTGTGTTGTTGTTTTACTATTCTGAATCTGATAGTGTTGTTTTGTCTTGCTGTTGTGCTGTTTTGAATTTGATAGTATTGTTTGATTTTTTTTTTTCTGATTGTGCTTGAATTGTGTGTGTTATGTTTTTAAATATTATGATTTGGGATATTATTAGTGTTTATTTGAATGTAAATGTTTAAGCTATGACTGTTATTAAGATTTAAGATATTATTAGTGTTTGTTTTAATTTAAATGTTTATGGTTTTACTTGCATTTAAATATTTAGTATATATAAAATTAGAACTTCGATGTTTATAAGTAATTAAACTAAAATATTTACTTTTTTTTTTAACTGTTCGCTTCGCTTCTCGCTTCTCGCTTCTCGCCTAGGCGTTAGGAGTCTTGGTCGCTTCGATTCGCTTTACGCCTTAAATAACACTGGTTCTGACTATCTCAAAACAATTTTTTTTGTGACACCAGACTCCAAATTTCAAGTCTTGCACGCATCAATGAGATCTATCTAACACAAAGTTGAAACTTTCAGAAAATAAACACGAAAAATACGTCAATCATACCAAATAAGGCAAACTTCTTAATAAATAAGAATCCACAAAAAAATAAATACAATTGGTACCTTGCACTCAAGCTGAACCTTGGCAACCCTTCGAGCTGTATCTTGCAATTGTGTAAAGAGCAATTGAAGTTCATCCCTGGGCTTCTGAGCATCCTGAAGCTTCTCTTGCCACACAAAACAAGAGAGAAGAGATACCATCTCTTCTACATTGATGTCCTTCAAGACTCCATTAAACATGAGTTCTGTCAAATTCAGCTCATCTGCGCTACTGATTTCACAAGAAACCTTCCCCTTCAACTCCACAACATCATCCCTTGTAGCATGCCTACAAATATTTTATGCCATTAGTTATTCTGAGTTTTAAGTAGTTTAATTTATATGTTATTGTAATAAATATACCACTCGGGGGTATACCAGCCTTTTCGATAATTGTGATACCTATATAGAGTTGAGAGTGAGAGGTACGGCTAATAATTTCTCTTCCCACCTCTCACATAACTTCTCCACAAATCTTCGCTAACCCTAACTCTACATGAATAAAAAAAGTCATCCAAAAAAAATAGAAGGAAAGAAATAAAACAAATCCAGCTCAAACAAAATATGCAAGAGGGAAGAACCAACAGCGTAAATTGACTCTACAATCTTGGTCTTTATAAAAGCATATACAATAAGATTCACACGACATCTGTGTTGTGTCAATGAGAAGCACAAGGGGAAATAGTTCCCTCCCCTCAAACTGAGAGTTTTGCAGTATAGCAAATTTTGAGCTCTAAAAAATTGATGCTAATACATATATTAACATAAACTGGTTTCCACATCTCAATATTCTTATCATACAATCAGTACCTGAGACTTTCTCCATGCTTTGAATTATTCAGCTTGATTGGAGATACTCATTCATGTATACGTTTGAGGACAGAGGACTCGTATCCAATACCACATTCTAATTTTAGACAACCTAAGAACAACCCTTTTTCTGTTTTGGGCAAGTATTCCACTGTCAGACTCTTTAAGAGCAACCCCTCTTTTGGTTTGGTTTTATTTAATCCCCTTATGGATTTGGACGAGGTGGAGTTCAACAGTAAGGAGAGATGACCCAACTTTTACCTGCTTCACGTGTGTGCATTCTTTGGCATGTAAGACAGGCATCCTTCTCAATCAACAATGACGTTAATAACAGAAGCATGCACTGAACACATTTTTGGATATGGCAAAGAAAGAAAAAGGATTTCATCCAGTAGGATAGTCGATGGACAACTCGGACAAAGTTTGTGTCAAGAATATGCGAGAGAAAAGAAAACGGTTGCCATGGCTTAGTAAGAGGAGCTTCATTCTTTTAAATTGAGGCCTCATAAATTAACAATCAAAGTGGGATCTGGGAGGAAAACCTCAGGAGGATTATTACCAGTATCAAATCAGGGCAAGTTCATCCTTGAAAAGAACATGTCCACTACACAAGGAATTCCATCATAACCTACGAATACAACACCGAAAAATAAAGAACTTTTCTTACCCTAGTCTCCTCAGGACCCTTTTCCTCGCTTTAAGTTCATCTTTAAAAGCCAATGCCGTGGAAGAGCGAATTGTTCTCTTAACTGACTTAATTTTGGCCGTAAGTTCTTTCTTCTTGTGTAAAACTTTGAGCTTTTGCTCGATAAGTGGAGACTTTGCAATTTCATGCTTTTCAAACAAGTTCTCTAAGGCCTCAATTCTACGGACTGCCTTTTTGTATGAGCTACTTTGAACCTGCAGAATGTACACAAAAAAGAGTGAAAAACAATACACATGAATAAGGAAGTGCAGTGAAGGAAAAATGAAACACAACCTTCATGTCCTCTTCAGGATCCAATAAAGGCATCCCCTTAGCAAATCTGGAGAGAACTTCAGACACCTTCTTCATAGTATTTTCTCGAGCTTCCAGCGGCAAAAAATCCTTTGGTATTACTAGCCGGACACTACTTAAATTATCAATCTGTTATGTAAATGTATTAAATAAGAGTTCAATCTATAGCCTTAAGATATTATAAGAAAAGAAGTCAACTATTACACTGAAAGAATCTCGCTAAAAAAATATATTGCTGTTATGTTAAGCCACCCAGTGCCAACTACATTGCCAAAAACTATAGAAGCAAAAAAAATGAAGTCTCCGTATTCTCTAATATCACTTTTCCTCCTTTTATAGATATACACACACTGTAATATGAAGAGCAATTAAGCTATAATTTCTCAAAAGAAATATTAGCTTTTAAGCATAAAATATCAAAGAAAAAGAGAGATGGCTTTTCCATTACAGAATTGACCAAGTTTTTCAACAGTGAGGAATGGCCATTGGAGTTAAAGAATACCTGATCAGATTTGTATTCTAATCCACAGATTTGTATTCTAAATTACAATCCACAGATTGAACTACAAATTTTGTGCAGAAAAGATTGACAAAAGGGCCAAAAACAAAACCACATCAATTTTCAATAAAATATAGAAATACGAATTTACGAACAATAGAGTTGTATGATGAACTTTGCCTGAGAGAGAGGAATGGAAACAACAACAGGTTCTCCAGGCTCCTTCAATGGAACTATTTTGATTGTCTTTTTAGCAAGTTCATCCCTACGGACTGCACACCTTGTGAGAACATCCACCGTATAATTTGCATACTCTGGTTGTTTATTTGCATCATCTGAATCAAACAAAGAGTGCAACCAATTTAAAAATACTAATGCTATTGGGACATAATTTGAAGACTTAATGCATTGTTGACCATTGGATTAATAGTGAAGTGCATTCAATGATAGGACCCACTACCAATCCAATGGTCACGATCATTAAGTTCCCAAATTATGTCCAAATAGAATTGCTCATTTAAAAACTTCAGTAGAGTGGCAAAACCAATGCCTACTTAAATACTACCCACCTTCAGAAAGATCTTTCACTCTTTCAAAATTGAGTATCACTCCCCATGTGACCTGCTCCTCTATGGAGAAAGATGCGGAACTTTCATCACTCTTTGTGCACTGGATGCATACTAGCCGGCCAGGCTGCAAGAAGGGCAAGCAGTACCTTGGAGAATAAATAACATCACGAACATCCTTCTTCAAGCTTTTGTACTGCTGTAGCAGAGAGTAATAGTTCTCCAAACTATCTTCTTCTTCAATGACAATTGAATCCCTCTCCTCTTCGAGCATCTTCGCTTGTTTCTGCAATAAAAAAAATCCTCAAATAAGTTGGAACAGAATCAAATGCTAAATACAGAGAGGGAGAGAGAGAGCAAACCAGGTCAATGTCATCTCACCTCAAGATCTGGAATAGCTCTGTCAGCTTGAAATTGATAGAATGAGTTCCGGAGCAAGTTCTCAGGATCACCGTCTTCACATCGCATTTGATTCAAAAGCATGTTGTAGCTTAAATGGAAGGAACTGGGATGCAAAAGAATTTTGTTAATGGGAAGTGAACTCCATAGATTAGTGTATGCCGAGCTGTGGAGCAACAATGGGCTGTCTCATAATGAGAATTACCAGAAACTCAGAATGAGAATAGGTAGTCTACATGAGTTTGGGTGACGTACCACTACGCTAAGTGCACAATCCACAGATGTGGTGGGACAGACCATGTTCTGTGCATCGGATTACGCCCTTTGGGGTGGATGGGGTACATATATTTGATGGGCTTTCCTTGGTTCGGTGTTGGATGAACCATAGACTACTTGAAGGATATTAATATTTTTAGGTAATATCAAGGCATTCATAATCACATTAGATTTACATGATTATTAGATTATTGACTATTTACATATGATGCATGAGTAATCATAATACATGACATTGATGCTTCATCATCGTTTTAGCTAGAGCACCCAAATCCACAATGTATTTGGCACGGATTTGCCATAATGCTACAATTATGGTGAATGCAAGCATGATTTGTGAATGTGCATGATATATGACGTCGATGCTTTATCTGCTCGAGGTATACCTATCAACGTTACTGACAGATTTGTAAGAGCTATTATAAATGGCATTGCCTAAACAGCTTTTGAAAAAAAAAAAAGATTAAAGAAGAATTTTACTAAAGAATGGATGAAAGAAGAAAACGAATTACAATATTGAGGCCCAGATATCCTCAAAGTGAATAAAAACAAGATACATATCAAAGAAAAGTCTTAATGAAAAATCTAAAATAAAGCCGCCTGCCAATTCCGTTGAAGATCCAATAAAGGCAAACTTCCAAAGCTTCATATGGCTTTAATCCAAAGTGAAGCCATAAAAACAATTCTTTCCCATACATATCAAAGAAAATTTATTTTAAATGCTTTGAATTTCGTGAATGGAAATATGAATGGCTGGTTAACAACTCCATGGTTTGGGATAGGATCTCACTAAACTATCATTATCTTACTATAATCACCTCCAAAAATTCGACACATTACCTGATGTGTTACTGACGAACACCAGAAGAAGTAAAACATATTTAATCCAAAAAATCATTCATGATTAAAATCTAGCCCTTCCCTCATAACATCCTCCCCTTAGCAAATAGAATAACTTAATCGTATATATTCTCACATCTAGCCCTTCTCATGTAGCATCATAATGGAAGTAGTTCTCAAAATCATCCTCACATGATATTTTTTATCAAACTCCATGGGGTCTATAAGCAATGCACATTTGTTTGAAAAAAAATAATTGCTTAGAAACAGCAACATCTAAAAAGGATAAGGCACAGGTGTCATATACAAACTATGAGATGTGCTCAACAACCAAACTGGAGCAATGCTAAAACTAAGCCAGTGTGCAAGTTCAGACAGAAAGTTGGCTTCATGGAAAGATGTTCCAAAAGGGATCACCATGTATAATCAACAAATTTCCTTCCACAGTAATTTGTGCATGATTGGTGGATATCAGAAGCACCTACTTCTCACTAATACACATGCATGTTTAAGATAGCTCAAAGCTACCACAAAAGCACTCATCAGAAATTTCACAAGATTTACTGATATAGCAATCGACTACACCAAGTTATCTTAATATGAGAATGTACAATGACTCAAACTGAAGTATTGGGAAAAAGTAGAATGTGAACACAAACGAAAATACAAATTCATTCCTTGATATTTAATCAATTATAAAATAAATAAAAAATCATACAAAATACAATAGCATGTTTATGCACATAAAAAGGCTGTGCCAGAAGTACCAAACTGAAGCAACAGTTACATGCATACCTGTTCAAACAATCAGCACTTCCTTTAAGCATCATTTTGGCAGTAAAGGGCTCCAGCTTCTCGTCCACCATGAGGATGCAGACCCCGCGTTCGTCAATTCCTCGACGACCAGCACGACCACTCATCTGTATATATTCTCCACTGGATATCCATCTAAATTTATCTCCATCGAATTTTCGAACATTTGTGAAGACAACAGTTTTTGCAGGCATGTTCAATCCTATGCTGAATGTTTCTGTCGCAAATAAACACTAAACAAAAAGTGTTTCAATATAAAAAGAAATAAAAATAGAACTTAAAGTAGAATCCGCCTTGCAAAGATCACGACAAGAGTAGAAAACAGTGATCAACGGCCAAAACCAGGAAAAAATTAAAGAAGTTCAAAGCGCAATATGCTTCATTTTGGCTAAAACATTCTGCATTGTTCATAGAGAGTAGAAAATTCATATTCCCTGCCACTTTCATCATAAGCAATTTATCCCCTTTTCCCAGAGTACATAAAAGTCGAAAGATGGTGCTAGTAAATTGCACCAAAGGTTTGGTATATACAAGAAATAAGCAAGAGTCATGTTTGAAGCTGCAAGAATGCCAACATTGGGAGAGTGAACATAGGTTGATTTTCAAATATTATATATGTTACATCATCCCAACCCAAAACCAATTGGCAATGGGTAGAGTGGCTCCTCAAGTATATAAACTAGTCTTGGTGGTTCTAATTATTCGATACGGGATATAAGCTTTCTTAACACTATCTTTCATGAGGGACTTGGGCTCGCACGTGGGATCAACAAACAAACAACCATAACCATGCACATCAGGATTTAAATGGATAAGAGACTTAGCCCACTAGCCACCCAAGGCTCAACTTTGATACCACGTTAGAGCATCCAATCCAAAACCAATTGACAATGGGTGGAGAAGCCCCTCAAGTATATAAACCAAGTAACCAAACTTGGTGGTCCTAATTATTCAATGTGGCATACATGCTCTCTTAACAATATCAACCTCTCCCCTTTTTATTATGATGAAATCTTTTGCATTCAGAAAATCTACATAGCACCCAATCTGATTAACATAGTTATATCAATGATATTGTAGAGCTATAAACACACTACACGTAAGGAGACATTCATCTTACAATTACAAATGAAGTTATAAATTTTCCCTCTTACCTTGATGAGCCCTTCCTGAAATAGTATCTCAATCACTTCCTTCAGTATTGGAAGCAATCCAGAGTGATGCACACCTATTCCACGTTTCAAGAGGGGCAGCATATTTGAAACCTGGATAGGAATCGAAAAAGTAAACCGTCATAAAAAATATTAATGTAAATTATATGTTAAAAGAAAAGGGTTTACATGAGCCAAACAATTTGAATGTATCTATAAGAGGAGAACAATGTCAAGGCGTTTTATTTAATCAAGGTGTTATAAGTACTGGAAATCTCATCTTCCCATTCACACAAATTAAACAGAACGGTAATAACAACTTGCCTGAGGTAGCTTCTTATCATCGTCAGATAACATGTCCATAGCACTCCAAAAAATAGTTTCTATGTTCACTTTCTCTTCATCTTCATTTAGATCCATCTTTGCCATCTTAGAACCATCCAAAAGAACACAACCTTAGCTTCAATAATTAAAGACAAACCAACAATTCAAAATAAATACAAACACTATTCTTATCAACAGATAAGAAACAAAAAAAAAGAGTGGAAAAATAATATGTGAAGAACTTTGTTCGACCACAAGGAACAGAAATTGATTAAGCCATACTTGAGGTGGACCCATCAAAAGTTATGATGCCCTAGCCCACCAAAAATTATGACAAGGCTGAGTTGTTTCACTTATACAGGATAAGAATTATGCGAGGCTCCCTCAAATCACAAATTTCACACCAACTAGAAAACATACCTGCATTGCAAGAAATTCACACTCCCTTTTGCTGAAGCTAAAACATATCACCGGATCGTATTGACGCTGAATAATCATTTTCACTATCTTGAATATGTCACTTTCTTCACCAGCTTTACCAACCATCAAACCCTTCTGCCATTTTCCATTTTCCCTTTTCCTCTCACCTTCACTAGCAGGTACAAGAGCATTTAAAGCTTTCTGAAAGCTATCCTCGTGAAATTTTCCCTTTTCATCCACTGCTAAGTACAGACCATCACCTCCAGAAGGGAAGATATAATGCTGAAGGGGTGTTGGTCTATAATCAGTGTAAACGATATGACATGGTTGCCGGTGGACCTGCACTCTGGGAAATAATATTAATACCATCATATTAAGCATGCATATATTTCTTCTCCATTTATAAGAAATCAAACCAAAAGACTTGATGATGTGAACAAATTTTAAAGTATATACAATTTGAAATAAGCTTCCTCAACTAAGAAACTCCACTCCTCTTGATTTTTCGGTATATACACTTTGTCAGTTATTATACAATTCGTTTATGTTGTCTATTTCCTCCTTTCCACAAGCTATCTCTTTATCGTCCACTTCTCTTTTTACAAAAGGATCTATCTTCCTCCCATAGTTTTTCCTCAAAAATCTAATATTTCATAAAAAAAAAAAAAAAAAAACAAACAAACAAACAAGGGCAACTGGAATCAACCACCACCTATAATTTCTTTTGATGAATATTATGCATTCTAAGCCCCGAAATCATTACTCAGTGACTTGATAATCACTGTACAGATAAAGTTCCTTCTTACAATTAATAGAAGCAAAGTATATCAATTTACTAATTGTTTTTTCTTTGGATTGAGCGGAAGAGGGTTTGGCTGTTGAAGAATGAACCACTAATTGATCCCAATATGTAAACTATCAAGGAAAAAAATAATATGAAACCCTACTCTTCAAATAGCATGTTCCACTTAATTAATCTTGGGAACAATCCTCGATCCTCGTAAACACTACAGAAAGTGACAAGCCTCACTCACACTCTAATTGAACCTCAACAGCATTCTGATGATCGGAAAAGGCATAACGAAAACTAAGCAACTTGAAAGCACCTTCGCAACCCAATCAGCAAATTCCTTTGCATTGGGCACTGTAGCAGATAGGAATACAAATCGAGAATTCTTTGGGGCCATGACAATGCTCTCTTCCCATACCACCCCTCTTTCCCTATCACGCATGTAATGTACCTCATCAAAAATAATCCAAGCTACCTCACGAGTAACCTCGGATCCTTTGTACTGCATACTACGCCAGATTTCTGTAGTCATTACCTGAAATAAATTTGCAACTCAGCAACTCAAGAATTAAGGCACTCTAAAGCTTACTAGCAAAAACAAACATTACATTAACTATCAGACCTACCAAACAAGAAGCATTGGGATCAATTGTTACATCTCCGGTCATCAAACCGACATCTGAGAACTCTTCTTTAAACTCTCTGTACTTTTGATTGCTGAGTGCCTTGATAGGTGAAGTGTATATAACACGTTGCTTGTTCCGCAACGACATAGCAATTGCATATAAAGCCACAACAGTTTTCCCTGCTGATGTATGAGCCGATACCTATCCATATGTGAAATATTTTCCATCAAAAAAATTTCATTTTAGGCCGAGTGGTGTACTCCGTATTATAGTTATATTCAAAAGGTATCATAGAACATTTTTTTTATTTCTATGGGGTAAGCAGGAAAATTCAACAAAATATGTGCCAAAACCTGGATTTCAACCTGTATTATAGCGAGGTGTACAGAACTACAATCTACACCATACAACATAATTCCCCCAAAAATCAACAAACAATGACCTCTGAATGCATTCTATAATTCACAATACAAAAAAAAGGGGACAAAAGCTATTTTGTATAAGAATTTTACCATGACGGATTCACCACTGTCGAGGCATTTGATTGCTTCGGACTGAAAAGGGTCGAGAGTGAATGGAAATTCCTTTGCGGGTTTCGAGTCTTCTTGAGCTGAAAAGGAACTTGAAGGACGAGGAATGTGGCCTTCAGGGTATGATACATCGTGAACGCAAGCTACCACCTCATCCGCGCCGCCGAATAAAACATTCTCTTTCTGTTGTTTAGCTGGAGGCGTAAACTCCGTAGATGTGTCTTCCAGTGATTTCCTCTTCATTGATCCCATGATTACCTCAACTGTATTAAAAACACTAACAACATCATACCCCAACAACAACAAACAAAGTTCAGATAAACAGCAAAAATCAAGATGCACCTTTAAACAACCCTTGCACTCTCTCTCTCTCTCTCTCTCTCTCTCTCTCTCTCTCTCTCTCTCTCTCTCTCTCTCTCTCTCACACACACACACACACATGTATAATTATGTACGAATGGCTTCGTGTTTGAGCACATACATGTAGTTCAGGTTTCTGAGAACTCATTCACAAGTAAAGTGTTCTACAAAACCCATGTTTTGTGCAGAGAGGGCAACTTTCCTAGGGTTTTTACAACAGGGTGTTTCTACAGCAGCATGAAAGAATTGATTACCTCTCGTCGGTGACAATTGGCGGCGGACGGCCTAGCTTTTCCGCACTCTGCTACAGAGAGAAGAGAGAGATTCAATTCCGGGAATTTAGAGAAAGGAAAATTACAACTAGAATACGACGGCGTTTTTTATTCAGGTCACTACGAGAAATAGACCAACCTAAGTGGCACTGGCCGAACCAGATGTTTTTAGCCAAAGGCCGTGTGGGCTACTCTTGTCAGGTTTGATCAGTCAAGGGCAGGGCCTGCAGAAAAACTCAGGCCCACGTCTTATCCAACGGGCTGACCTTAAGGAGCCTTACATTTTTAAATTTACTTTAAAATTAAATACTAATTTTTAAAAAAATTATATAATTCAGAATAAAAGTACTGACATTGAAATAAAGGATAAATAAGTTTTTCCAGACCCTGACTCTATTAGAGTCGGTGATTAGGATTTGATCAAAAAAAAAGGGATAAATGAAAAACAATGTGAGTGTGCCCATGTAGACGAAAAATTGAAAAATTTATGAATTATGACTATATTTTATAACTAGTCAGTATCCGTGTCTGAAGATACTATACAATAAACAAAAAAATCTTAAATAATTGTTCAAATTCAAAAGGAATGATCTAAAAATATTCATACAAATTCTTTTTTTCAAAATGACTCGAAATATATTGTCGACCATATCTTTCATATTAATGAAACTGTCATAAAAATATATAAAAACTCTCTAAAAAATAACACTATATATATATATATATATATATAAATGCCTCTGAAAAAAAATACTAATTTAACTCATTGAATTTACAATTTTTAAGCAATAAATAAATTTTTACTCATTTATAAAACTCACAAATTTGTTATATCTACTATCACTCAATCCAATAACACAACATAATTAAAAACTCAACCGCCATATTTCCAATCTACCATATTCCTATCTAATAAATAAATACAAAACAAAAAAACTAACAAAACACAATTAAATTAACAATCTTTAAACGATAAATAAAATCATCAAAATCTTACTCATTAGCAAAATCTTACTCATTTATAATATTCATGAATTTATCACCATTATATCATTCAACCCCGAATGACACAATATAATTATAAATTTAATCATTAAATGTCTAATCTTCTACATATAAATATAAACAGAAATAAACCCCTCACATTTCTTTTTTGGTTATTAATAAACCCTCCTAACCAATAATTATTTTATTAGAAATGTAATAATTCAAGTTTTAAATGTAAAATAATATTTAATTAAAAAACAGGGTAATAATATTGGACATCCCTTGAGTTTTGGCAATATTACACAGACACTTTCAGACATTTTAAAAATAACATGGAGACACCCTAAAATTTGAAATTCAATGTATAGAGATCCCCTATGTCTCCCTTTCAATCAATATTGCAAACGAAAATTGATAATTTTATTTTAAAATTTTTTATTATTTTTACAATTGTCCTTCTCTAAATTTAGTACCAAAAAAATAAAAAATTTAATAAAATCAAATAAAATTTGATTTAGTACCCAACAAATTGATTAAATGAATTTCAATATTAATTCGATAAAGGTGAATATAACTTGGACAAATTAAATATCAATTTTTGGTAAAATTATGTATTAATTTACAATCTTAGGTTCATTTCATGTTGAATATTATTTGATTTTTATAGTCAATGTGCTATTTTTTATTTACATTAAATATTATTTACAAATTAAAAAGTAAGTGGGAAATATATTTTGTCAGATATATAAAAATTTTGAATTAGTTTCATGAAATAAATAATTGTATAACATGTAATTTTATTTTTATGGAGTAAATAATAACAAAAACAATACAGGGCAAACAAAAAAAAATAGTTTGAGAGAGAGAGAGAGAGAGTTATATAAATATATGAGTCTTAGAGTTATAAAATGAATAAAAGTTCAATTATAACCATCATATCAAAATGATTTGAACCGCAAAAAATTCAAGACAAACATTTTAGTTAGTTTATTATATATATTTTTTTGGATGCCAATTTTGTAGACAAGGTAAACTCTTAATGGGCTTTGAGCAATCTATCCAATAGAGTCTTACAATTTGACCCCAACGTCTAATTAACGGGCAACACGTACGTAAACTCTTAATGGGCATTAAGCAATCTACCCAATAGAGTCACTTCGTGTTACAAATTGACCCCAACGTGTAATTAATGGGCAACACGTAGGCCAAAACACGACAAGTTGGCCAGCCCATTAGCCCCGGCTGCCCGTGGAGCTAGGGCTAAATGTTAATCACTAGACCAAACTAGAAATTAACATTTCTGTTTAAATCTTTTGACTCTCTTTATTCTTTTGTATTGCTCAAGACACTTGACCCCCACATCATGCACCTTTCAGGGGTGTAAGTCCTTAAACAGGTCGCAGAAATCTTGGCTCTAATGTGATTCGAACCTGAACCTACCAAATTAAAATCATGAAAGCTTTGTTGAATCAAAATGGTTCAGAGATCGACTCAAATTTTAGGTGGTACATGCTTCTGGCTTAGTTTCAGTTTAAGATCATTATTCAACAAACTTGAGCATCTAAACTTATTAGAGCAACTCTAAAGGGAGTTGTCATCAAGAGTGACATCTCCATAACCGCTAAAATAACATCCCAATTGTAAAAATTGGGACTTCAACGGAAAATGGCATAAGAGGTGACAAAATGACATCTAGAATTTTGGGGTGACATATTTGACAAATTTTGAGAGAGAATAAAGAGGGTTGCAAAATAACCATTGGTGGCCACTGTTCCTCTCAACGGTTATATTCCACCCAAAATTTTTATAAAAATACAGAGAGAGGAAAGGGAAAAAAGACTTGCCTGAAATAGATTTGTGTACTGCTCCCAAAAAATAGCTCCCTGAATCCTTGTCTTTGATATCGAAAACTCTAGCTTCCCTGACCCTTGTCGTTGGTGTGCTCGCATAGCCCTGTTGCCGTTGTCTGGTCTGGTAAGGAAAAGGGGAGGAAGGGGAAGGGGACAAAGACGTCTGGTCTGGTAAGGGGAAGGGGAAGAAGACGACTGATTAAGGGGAAGGGGTAGGAACCGTTTTATTTAGGGGAAAGGGGAGGAATTGTAATTTATAATTACATATGCCCCTTATTTTTGTTTTAATTTATAAGTTCTAGTTTTAATTTATAATTTATAATTACATCCGTCCTTCTGTTCTTGTTTTAATTTATAATTTATAATTACATTTGCCTCCACGTTCTTGTTTTAATTTATAATTTATAATTACATCTACTATTGTTATTATTTTAATTTATAAGTTATAATTACATCTGTCCTCTGTTCTTGTTTTAATTTATAATTTATAATTATATCTGTCCTTGTTCTTATTTTAATATATAAATTCTTGTTTTAATTTATAATTTCTTGTTTTAATTACATCATTATTTATTATGTTGCTATTATTTTTAAATTTGTAGTTATTATTTATTATATTGTTATTATTTTATAATTTTTAGTCATGATATATTATGTAGTTATTATTTATGAAAAACTATGTATTGAAAATACAACTTGAAATTGAAATTGGAATTAAAAGTACAACTTGAAAATGAAATATTAAAATGACACCCTATTTTGACACCTACCATTTAATCAGAAACACTGTTCAGGGGTGTCAAAATACTGTTTAAGGTTACACAATGACATTTGACACCCCATTTTTGACAACAACTTTCCTTGGAGTTGTTCTTATCGACTCGAACCGGGCCTAGCCCAATACCACAGAAACCTTTTACCAGGTTCCGAACCTGGGTTCGAGTTTCATTCTCTTTCCCAAGTACCATAATGATGCAATGTTTTTCATATCAGTTTGAAATGAAGAAAAATAAAACCCATCACCAATGCGAAAAATAAATTAACAAAGATTAATTCTAAGAAACTAAATACTTTACAGTGAACTGATACGTATAAAACTATATTCTCAGTCATCCTCCAGCTCAAGTATCAACGAAAGTAAGTAGCTCATCGTCACCTCCAACATTCAGCAGCAGTTCATCAACACGGTATTGAAACCCAGAATGTTAGTTTCAAGTTAATCCTGCAGTCGGAACCTTCTGGAGAAAAGTCTTTGAATGCCACGGACGCATCCTCAAGAACCGTCTCTTTTTGTGATGCCTTTTGTAGTTTTTCCCGATACCATTGGCATTCTCTCCATATTTTCCGTACTGTCAGCAGTATCCATCTCAAATCTATCAAGTGTGTTTCCACGGTTTGACCAGCTACGATCTCTCAAGTACTCGTCTGAATCCTTGTCATAAGCATTAATTTTCACACTCTTATCATTTATCATTAGCACAACCAGATTTGTGTTCTCTGTCTTTGGTGCTTTTCAGGAAAAAACTAATCAGGTTCCCAGCGACCAGTTCCATCATCAAGGTAGTATTCAGAATCATATGATTTACTTCTGCCTTCAAATCGATCTGGACTGTCATAGTAAACCCTCTCATCCTTTTTAAATTTCCGCTTGGATTTTTTGTGCTTATCAGGAAACTCTTTCTCAGATTCCTGATGACCCCTTTTGTCAGCCTTCTTGTTGGAGCCGTACCTTGATTCAAGATCATGAGATTTAATTCTTCGATCGTATCGACTGGAGTTGGTATTCTCAAGATTCTCACCTGATTTCAGACGCTCGTCAGGAAAGTCAGCTTCACTAGTCTCTCTACCCAAACAATCCCTTCGGCTGGAGTGGCTATGTTCTTGGACTTTTTGAAGTTTGAATTTTGCCAGGTCAGACTCCCTCTGGTGAACTTTATTGTTGAAAATCTTTTTTAATCCCCCCTGATCATCTGACAATACTGAAATTTCATTTGAGTTCCTTAAGCATTCCCTTGAGTGACGATCGTGTTCATCTCTGTCCGCATCTAACCCACCGTCGCTGGAATCACTATCATGGTCTCTGCTCCAGCTGTCCCAATAATCATCTGGAGATACAGACACTTGGTTCCAATATCTCGAGCTTTGCCTTCTGAGCCTGCCTCTATCTTTGTCTTCACTCAATCTATCTCCACTGTAATCAGTACCACGAATTGTGTTCTTGCTGTCATCAAAATCATCCAGGATTTCAGACACTTTCCTTCGGCGTTCTGAGCTTTTCTTAGTGCGACCATGGTATCTATCCTTTCCCGTCTCCCTATCTGACATATCTCCATCAGAATCAGTTGCACTAGCTTTACTTTTTCTGTCCCGGTCATCCCGCAATTCCGACACATTTATCTGGTGTCTTGAACTTTTCCTTTTCCTATCATGTTTTCTGTTTTTATCTTTATCCCTGTTCGACCAATCTAAATCAGAATCAATATCATGAGTTCTGTTCTTATGCCGGTAATTTCTAGAACTTGTTTCCTCTGTACCAATTTTTTCATCAAGAACTTTTGATTGTCTTCTAGCATCACTGTTGTGCCTTTGTCGATGCACTCTCCTATGAAGATCATGCTCTTCATAGTGTTCTCTTGAACTTCCACTCAAACATTCCCTCTCCCTTGATCGAGATCTTCTAGAGTGGTGCCTGTGAAAATCAAGAACATCATTAAAAGATGACAAGAAGCCAGCTGAAATGTGTAAACAAGAAACACAAGAATTCTTCCTCCTTGGACAACGAATTCTTCCCCTCTAACAAGACAGGCTTCCATGAAGTAAATAATGAGTCCCTTCTAATAGATTATTATAAATGTGCCCACTTAAAAGTGAACAAATGTCATATATACCACTAGAAGGCAGACCGTGCCTTCTGCCTTTTTAACCTTACTAAGGCACAGAACTAAAAGATGGGGGTACTACAGGAAAGGCGGTAAATTCTTCACAAAAAAACACACATCAACAGTAAATGCAATGAAACAAGAGAACGCCAAGTAGATCACCATGAAAAAAATTCATAAAACAAGTTCAACAATCCTTGCATGAGGGTACTAAAAATTAGGGACACACCCTGACATTCTAAAAATGACAATTTCAATCGGCTCAAATTTGGCCATCATTAACTGAGCTGACAAAATGATTAATTTGACCTCACTTCATTTAAAAAAGTTCAGTTATAAAAAATATACCTCCATAACCTAACCCTCTCCCTCTCCCCCCCCCCTCCCTTTCTTCCTTTGCAGACCCACATCCCCCCGGCATAGCCCCACCATGCAAGCAACATATGGCAATGCACAACTTCAGAGCTGCATATAGGCTCTGATTGTAATTCGATCATGAACTGATCTCCTCCTTCAAACCCCCACCCCCCCCCCCCCCCCCGCCGGCTCTCTCTCCCTATATATATACACACCAGTAGGACCAGGGACTTGGGGACTGCAAGGTATGTGTGGCGGCAGCTGTCTTTGTGATGTTTTTGTAGTGTAAGATCATTCAATAAGTTATCATTAATGTCAAATGTTTAGTCCTATTTATTTTTAATATAATTGTGAAAATTATTTTTTGTAAAATTAATCAAATGCAAAAAACAAATAACATCATTAAAAATCAATAATTTAAACTCAATTTTCATCATAAATCACTCAAGGAGAACAAAATTTCATCATGTCTCCACAGAGTATGCAAAAACGAACAAATCTCAAATATATATTCTATATAACTGTATGCCCTAAACCTATAGTGTTTGGGATATTTTGTACGAACTATTAAATTTGGTTATGCACACATGTGCACATCATTAAATTTAAAATAAAATTTGTCTATTAAGGACCATTAGGTTGATCAATTGGATTAAAATTTTGAAATGCCCATAACAACTGATTGCCCCTTATCCCTATATATGTCTAAGGGCTAAAACCCTAATCGACCCTCAATTTTCTCTGGAAACAAGAAGTCGCTGCATCGCCTGGTATGTTCTCTTCTTCTTCTTCATCTTTTGTGAGTCATCCATTCAACTCTGAATTTGCTTCTAGATTTGCATGATGTTGTTGCTTCTTCTTCTCTCTTCTTGATTTGCTGCTGCTTCTATCCTCCAGATTTGTTGTTGCCTCTCTTCTACTTCTTCTCCTCTTTTTCTTCTTTTGTGATGGTCCTACTGGAACTCTGCGTTTTTTTTTTTAGGCTGGAACTTTGTTTTTCTATTTTTTTGCTGAAATTCTATTTTTCTTGCAAGAGCTTTGGTTTTTTTTTTTTCTAAAACTCTATTTTTTTTGCTGGAACTTCTATGTATCTGTCTTTATTCTACTATTCATTATATTTTAACCTAAGTTTATATTCATTAATTTTCTTGTTTTGTGTGTTTTGAGCTATTATTAGTGTTTATTTGAATTTAATTGTTTATGGTTTTGGTTGCATTAGAATATTTAGTATTTGTGAAGATAGAACATGAATATTTAGAAATAATTAAACTAAAATATTTGCCTTTTTTTTTATACTGTTCACTTCCCTTTGATGAAGTGCTCGCTTCGCACCTCTTGCAGCCTTGCTTCTCACCTAGGCCTCAGGAGTCTAGTTCACTTACGCATTAAATAGCACTGATGTGGACCTAAAAGTACATAATAACCAAGAGAGCATTGTGGATTTTCACTTATAAAACCAGTTTATTCAAAAACGTGGACAGAAAATGACGCCATAGTTTTGTAGTTTCTTACATTTCAAATGGCCGTGAAAGAATACCAACAACTCAAACCAGATGAAAAGTAGGCAGTATCCACAAGCAGTTTAACTGTAACACGTTTAGAGCAGAGGGCTAGAATCAAACCACTAAAAGCACTAATATAACGATCATGAACTATAAGCTGACCTTTCTGTGTCAGTTGTTAATATCTTTCGGGTGTTCCACAGCTGTTCCGAACTTTCACGCTCCATCTGTTTCTCATACCCAGATTCATTGGAATGACCAAATAAAGCAGCCATCCTTTTGAGCCAGTATCTTGGAGGCGGTTTATCCAAATCAGCCCATTCATAATCTCCACCAGGGTTGCGGAAACAGTGGATAAAATTGCATGCAGTTCCACGAGAACATGCCTAGCAAGAACGATGCAACAGGTAAGGGATAAGGACGGCAACAGGTAATGGATAAGGACGTCAACAGGTCAAAGTAAAACTCAAAAGATTAGCATCAACATGAGAACTGCCAGAAGGTCTTTATAACTCAAAAAGTCTTAAAAAACAATTTCAGATATCTCAATTCCATTTAAGAAGCAAAAATTAAATAACCAAAAAGAAAATAAGTTTCACATGTACCTTAAACCTCAATTTCATATACTCCCCACATATGGCAATCTTCCATCTCGTCACACTGACAAACTCACATGTTACCTATAAACAATTTGCCAAGTTATCAAAATACCATCAAGAAGCAGTGTTGCAAAAGGACAGAAGATACTTCCATCCCATGAGAGGGATGACTTACTACAATCAAGAGTAATAACTGTGTGATGTATGTAATACCAAGGTAGTCAACCCCTTTTGGTTCATCCCACGATAAATAATATTATCTATCTTATTTGCATGAGATTTCTTTCTATAAAAACTCCATGATTTTAGACAACAATATGAGTCATCCAGGGTTATAGTCTCTATCTTTAGAAGCTAGTTCAAGCATGCAGGCAAATTTCCTCATAAAAATTAGGCCAAGTAAACCTTGGATTTATATTATAGCCCAAATCAAAACCATTGAAGTAGAAATAGATGGAAAGCAAGACACAAAACAAAAAAGACAGCCAATCTTTTCATGGAGGGTTGTACTTTTGTGGTTAGCATGGATAACAAGTCAAAATCACTGAGATTGGGTAATAATTAACATTCTAGTTCTAAGATATGGAGTGGCGAATCTCCCACTAAAAGTTTCACACAATGTATATAGCTGGTAATAATTAAGTCTACATAGCTGCAAAAGTAATTTCAATGAAAATATACCTGTTTACCAGCAAAATAACGACCATTTATGGACTGATAAGCAAGCGCGGCTGAATCCAATGATTTATAGTGAACATAGACATTCCCCCGCAAATGGGATGAACCATTTCTGCATACCTGAACAAAAATAAAAAAGAAACTTGCTATTCTTCAACAATGCAAGTACACAAAACCACAGACTACTATTTCATTCTCAATATACTAGCAAGTCTTATTCACAACAATTCAATTCCAGAAATGTTAAATTGCATATATAATAGTTTAACAAAGAAAGATGCAGAATAATTTGTAGACATAATATGAACACAACATCCAACTTTTTTGTTATATCTCTCTCCCTTGAGACTCGATACAGCTGCGATGCATCAGACCATCTGTCTAGGTGACCCCTCAACTTCTTAACATGTGGACAAACATTAAATGATTCTGCATGCAAAAAGACAATGCTAAGTACGTGACACGATAACACCTCCTGCTGTCGGCATCTGAGCGGTATGAAGAAGGAACATTTCCATCAAACTTTAGGTCAAATCCATTTTTGGATCATTCTTTTTACAAACAATCAAGCAACAAAAATATAATTCATAGTTATAAACCGGATAAGTTCCCCAATTTACAAAAAAAAAAAATCATCAAGTTACTCAGGTTTCCTACACTACACATCCAAATTCGGGTTCCAAGATAAGTGGTCAATCATTCTACAAAATAAACAAGAAATATATAGCTGTCAGCCACCTTGAAATTTACAATTTCACCAAACTTCAGGAATTCTGTATGCACGTCCTCATAAAACTCTTCATAACAGCGTTCGACCTCCTCATCCATATACTGAAAAGCCAACAACATTTATCAGCAGGAGTTCTCCCATACCCCGAGATAGTGATGTTGCCCAAATAACTAGCAGTTGTTAAGGATCTAAATTTCACAGAAGCAACAAAGTGACATCAGTAACCAGCAACAAGAAAATGACAATAAATCTGACACAAGCAGATCCAAATCTCCATTAGTTGAAATTAGAGATTAGTGATAGTACCAAGTAGCGAATCTATATATCTGTCTTCCACAACAATGGTTAGGTGTGATCATTTCGGTAGAGATTACATAGTGTTTGTAGAAAAGTAATGAATAACAGCTGCTATGTATTGAAGTCAGAATCACAGAAAAAGAGAAATCCAAAAATAACCAGGCTCAAGTTTCATCTTGTAGGATACAGGACTGCAGATATCTTTTACCTCCAACACAACAGAGGCTACAACCATGAACCTCCATTGATTTGAATCTTGAGAAGAATCTCTGATTTAAAAGGTCAAAGAACAGCAATAACAATTCTATAACAAATAAAACAAGCCAAATCGTGGTTAATAAACAAAAATTACATCGAACCAACTAGTAAGTGAATGATAAAGATGAACAAGTTGAAAATAGTTATTTCACGTATTCAGAACATAAACAGTTGGAAGTCTACTAATAGACCTAAGAGAAAAGCATCGTATGAAACACTAGGATGCACTCTTCATAAGTTAGTATGGGTTACAATGTAGTTTGCTTTGATCCTCAGTTCAGGAAATATATGACCTCTTGGCAAAAGAAGCAAATCAAGTACTGTACTTGTTTGGAACCTTGTTTCAAAAAGTAGAAATTATTGGTCCAATTAAATATTTATAGGACTTCATGAATTTTTTCGTGCAAAGTAAGACTTGGTGCTAATTTTCCTGATCTTTTTATCTAGAAAAAGTGCCTTTTGTACAAGATAGTTTCAGTAAGTCAATGATGAAGAGCTAAAATTCACCCAAGTGACCATCAGGATACTAGAATCACATGAAGACTTCATTAACAGACCTCAAGACCCTCATCCTGCTCCCAAGCAAGGCCAGGTCCACTGTACATGTTCTTGATCAGCAATGTGCATGATTTATCAGGGTAAAAATGAACTCGGCTACAACGTGAGCCGAAGCGGCAAGCCCCTGTTTTGAGGTGGAAAGGACAATGGGCCTTATCCTGCCATAAAAACTTATAGATCAGATATGATGATGAGATGATCCTCCACAAAGGAAATAAAAACACTTGTCCAATCCAGGGATGAAATGATTAATACTGAATAGATTAACATGCCTTGAGAGAGATAGTGAGGACAATAGAACATGAAAGGAGTACCTGTTCAGTACCAAAGTTTGGAACTTGTTGAGCAACATTCTCCAGCAGCTGTTGCGCCGAAAACATATTCTTGTAATCAGAAAAGGCTTCAGATTGTGGAGGAAGAGGATTCGATGTAGGTCTATTAGGATCCTGCAAAGTAGAAGGCAACACTTTTATTTCAAATGTTTGGTACAATGAGAAGATCATAGCAAACAGTCTATGATAATTTACAGAATAAATGGTAAAGGACGTAGCAAGCTCGCAATACCTCTGTTTTGGCCTGCAGGTCTGCATCTTTCTTTTTCACCCGAACTTTTTTCTTCTTGACAATTATCTCGTTTCCTTGCCAAATAATTTCAGGAGGCCCTTCTTCTATATATTCCCATTCATCATCTTCATTTCCCTCATTTTCGTGCGCAACCTGCAAGATATATTATAATTCATTTTTTAACTTAAATTATTCAACACAGGAACATGTCTTCATTTGATCTTTAGATACCCAGAAAAATACAAGATACACCGCATAAAAGCTGCCAAATGCCAAATAACCATTAGATATCTAACCCATAGTCTTCGGAAACCAAACACCATATGATATCTCAAGTATGTAAGCAATGAACTGTCAAACATAGATACCCATTTATCTACTGTTCTCATTCACTGAAATGCTAAACTCTAAGTATGGTTAAGAGTCAGTAAATTGAAGATTTTCAAGCATATACCCACAATGCAGTCCAAAGGGAAGTACAATTTACAATATGAATTGAGGTGACCGGTGTGATAATTTTATAACCAGCGGGCAACACACTCAGAAATTCATAAACAGGGCTCTGCGTAAAGCATGCGCGTTATTTACATAACTGTGCAGTGCCAATATGAAGGTTGTGTGTGTGTGTGTGTGTGTGATCATATAGACAGAAAAGAAGGAGGACCTGAATTTTTTTCGATTCTTCTTCTTCAAGAGCTCTCCTCCGTTCCTCTTCTTCCTCTTCAGCTTTCTTTCTCGCAAAAGCTTCGAGAAACAACCTCTCTCTCTCCTCAAACTCTCTTCTTTCTCTCTCCATCCTCTCGTTTTCTCTCTCTTCGGCAAGCTGAATCCTCCGCTGCTCCTCGGCGTCGTTGATCCGAGCCTCCTCCTCTTCCCGCGCCTTCTCCGCCAGTTCCTTCCTCTTCTGCTTCCTCTTCTCCTTCTTCAACGCCTTCCTCTTTTCCTTCCGGTTCATCATCATCGGACCTCCTCCAGGAGCCAGTGAGCTCGTCTCGCCCTCTTGCACGCATTTCGAGGTTTCTACTTTTCTTCTTCTTCTTCGATCTCGATTGGTTCGGCCATTACGTTAGGGGTTTGGATTTGGGGATCAAATTGTGGAAAACCTCAACTAGGGTTTTGAATTTTGATGTAATGAACTGTTTTTGGATTTAGAAAATTCGAATCATTCAGAACAACAAAAACTAGTAATTAGTACGCGATCACGTTTTAACCTACGCGTTTAACAAATAATTTAGTTTGACAAATAATTTAAAAATTATCATCTATAACCTATATGTATAATACTAATTAATGTCCATAACTGAAGAGCACTATATAACAAACAAAAAATCACTTTAAAAATAAATTAATTTAAACCATAATAAACAAACTAAAATAGAAAAATATATAATCTTAGTGCGAATGATTTCAATTTCATCCTTCAAGTTCTAATTTGCCAACTTAGTATAAATTTGTGTTTAATTAATCTAATTTTCATCGCCGACTAAATTGATAAAAAATTTGAGGAAAAATTACTAAAATATCTGGGAATAAAATCATAGTTGAGTGAGTCAAAGACCCACCAACTCGTCTACCTCCCTTTACTCCATCCTATCGATTCAGCCATACCTTTCGATGTATTGGCCAGCGATCTCCTCTTGAAATCAGCTAAGTTGCAACTGTAAAAAAAAAGGAAAAGAAAGAAATATGCAAAGGTTATGCCAATTACTGAAAAATCCTAGAAAAATTTGTGTTGGTACCCAATTGTCATATATTTGTGTGATTCTTCCTCGATTGTAGTTAAAATAACCCTTGATTTTTGCCATTCAAAGTGTATGCATGAGTTGGAATAAAGAAAACAGTTTAAATTTCAAATACTCATTGACTCAGGTCTAAAAAGCCGACTAATGTCTTCCAAGTTTATGAGCACAATCCGGCAGTAACCATAACAACCTCCTCTAATTCGGGCAAATCTTTTGTTAAACTAAATGTCATGCGAGCAAGGGAAAAGTATTAATGAACAAATTTGAAATCTAGGGTGGACTTGGAGCCTTACCCTTGTACATAATTTATACAATAGTTCAAAACATTTGTAAAGTGGAGAACCCTGATTTGTAGGATAAGGATCACTTTCTGAATCCTTTATCCATAGCAAAGTAGACCTCCTCCATTAATTGAATTCCAAGAATCCCGCCCAATTGAAAGGAATATAATCACCAGTTAAAGCAGCTAGATGTAGAGGGGTTGCAGATTGCGAATAAGAAGGCTGTAAGCCTTGAAATCCAATGTCAAAAATTTCGCCACTACACCTAATGTAGAAATCCTTTCCAATATTGACACAAAAAATGTCCTGCAAAACAGGCTACTTTCTTAGCTGCCATAAAGTTGAGATTATGCACAGAAGTTAAGATCTCTTTTATCATCTGTAATTAATATCAAAAAAATCTGAAAGCATAAACATCAAAAACTCAAAATCTTACTCACATGCTCATTTCCAATCACAGAAGTTCACTGTAAGACAAAATTGCATAGAAATTTCTAATGTCATATTAATGGAGTTTAGAATTGCAGAAAAATGTGTATGTTAAGAAAAGGATACCCAGGTTGAAGAAGCAAATGATATCCATGGTGCTAATTCAGTAATGTTTCACCTGAGCAAACATCGCAAATAAAAACTAAAAAATATGAATCTAAATCCCAGTAAACATAAGGGTTTGAAATCAGATCAACATCCCACATTCCAGAAAGATAAATCATACCTTGTTCTTTATGTTTCTATCAATATAAAGGTAATTTTAGTTAGTCCTTCATTGAGACCATCATTTTATAGCCCATTAAGTTTGGCGACCAAGTACCACTACGCAAGTTCATTTGCTCAACAAAATATACATCTTGCAAACTGAAAAGCAATAATACAATGTCAATTAATTAAAGCAACACAAAAGCATCAAATTTAACTGCGAAAAATATTCAAGAACAATAGCAAAACCTTATAAACCAACACAACACCTGAATACTTCTTTTAGTCAAAACAAAGAAAAGGAAATCCTATGACTATGCTATAATGTTTTCACCATTGCTCAAAATGAGGCAGCAAGTCAATCAAACTCAGCTGTCATTTCAACTACATCATGAATAAACAAAAGTACTATACATCTTCAAAATATTTCAACATGTGGGTGCGTATACAGGTTCACAATAGCATTATTCTGACTAAATTTATAAAACAATAGCCTTATTCTGGTAAAAAAGTCACTACTCCAAATACAACCACACAAACAACAAAGTTAAACTATTGCAAGAGTCTGGCATAGGCAATAAGACAACACTTGGTAGTCATAGAAGAAAACCATCAGTAGTTGCACTTAGCTAAATGCAAATCAAGTTATTTTACCTTTAACGTGATAATATACTCTTTCTCTATTTCTACAAAGAATGATATGTGTTTCTCAAGTTCCTCTTCCAGCAACCTGATGAACTCAATTTCTTCTTCCGTCATATCTACCTCAACGTCATGATAGAAACTCAATCATGAAGTCCAAAATATAAATCCTGAGACCATAGGACACAACGTAGAACACTTGTACAATTTAGACCTGCAGTAAGTAAATCAAAGCCACTGTCAATGTTGCGAGCCACCTATGCAACGTCATTTACTGCAATCCTAGAATGGAATTTAAATAGCTTCCTCTTAGTTTTAACCATGAAAGTTTAATACCAAAACAAATTAAAAATTTTGAGGGACAATAAAGATTGAGCACCTGCAAGGCTTGCAGTTTGCCAGACTAAATTAATCTATCTATCTATCCCCTCTCGGGTCTCACGATTTTGCGATGAAATTGCAGTAAACTTGATGAATTTGCGCCAAAGGAAGAGAATCCCATGACTGCCATAAGAATAATTGAAAAAATCAAACAAAACACATCAAAAGAGAAACATAAATTCAAATCAATCAATAGAAAAAATGACCCGTGAAAGAGAAAAAGGCCAAATGAAAAATGTAACAAATAGATTGCATAATTAGAATATTGTACCTTAAGTCGATGAAGCGGGCTTTGTTTCAAAACACGTTGTTGTGTGTGTGTCATGAACAGAGAGAATAGAGAAAGCACTGTCGTTAGGTGGCGTCACCGATTGCCATGGAGAAAGGTTGCTGACAATAGCGTTTAGGGAAGAGGGAGAAGATGAGGCAGCGCCAGTAAGATAAGAGAAGAGGGGAGGATAAGAGAGATGGGGAAGATAGAGTCGTGTGTGAGAGTGGGGTTAGAGAGATGACAGTGAGAGAGGCGAGAGTTTAGGTAGAGATTGGGGAAGAAAAGAGAAAGTGTGTGAGAGAGATCGTCTGTTTGGGGAGAGTGAGGCATGGATTTGGATATTTTTTGGGCGTTATCGGTGGCGTTGAATGGGATGGAAAGTTACGTTGGCGGGAAAACAAAATTTATCGGTCAATTTGATCCGTTGGATCAATATATATGAGATAATTTGAACCATTTTTTATGTTGGGATTATGTTGTTCATTAGATGTGTTTATGTTTTATCTCACAACGATCTAGGCCTCACTTTGTCTCTAGAATTCAAATTTCGTTCTACTTTATTATATAAATAAAACAATATAAGTTTCAATAAACAAATCTGACGCTCCCAAATAAACTCATCTAACGGTCACCAACATCTCTCTCAAAATCATTCACATTATATTTTTGCTCCATTCAAATCCATCACTTCTCACTTGCGTTGTACCGTATTTTCAAGCACGAGTTATCCCTAATATTTTAATAAATAAATTATAAAAATATCATACATTGATAATTGATTATTAAAATTCTTTCTTTATACATATTTATCCACTAGTCCACTTTACCATTTTAATATTTTAAAATTGATGGTATTCTTAACATGATTGAGCAATGAAGTGAATATAAAGTGTACTAAACAGTTGGATTTAGCTCAGTCTGAGCTCCAAGGCTCTTGAGAATAATGTGACAACTTTAGGGGAATGAGGTAGATTGTACAGATGAGTTATAGTGATTCACCAGTTCGGGGGTTCGGCTAATCCATTCTTCAAGAGAGTCTCTTACTCTTAAGAATTATATTGAAGATGAAGAACGGATTACACAGTCTTCTTCATATTATATGGATTGCTCCCCCAAAGTGAGGACTTTGTACAATATTTATACCTTAGTTCCTAGTTCCACGGGTTCTGGGGGCGAGATCTTTGCCTCCCTCTTGTAACACTTCGCTTGATTTCAGGCGATCGTTTAGACGGTTGAGGTTCTTGTGTCTAGACTGGTGTTTATTGGCGTTGAAGGGGCGTTTAGTGGTTGTCAACCGTCTTCCACTCATTTTCTTTGAGGAGCAGGTTGAGGGAGCCCAAGATTTGGAACTCCGAGCTCGGGCTTTCTTGGCTGAACTCCCTTCCTGACTTCAATACCTGAACTCAGACTTGAAACTTTTCTAGATATCATAAAAAATGAATATATATTCTCAATAAATAGTGAATAATAATTAATCAGATCATGTTATAATTAAATTATGTCTTTTTATTTTTATGTCGTTTTGTATTGATGAATGTAACTTCCATTTTTCTTTCCTTATTATTTTATACCCCAAACAAAAAAAAATTTTCACCCCATTTTTCTCTCCTAATTCTTATTTCACCAACTTTTCCATCACATCAAAGTATCTTTTAGTAACTTGGGAGGAAATGGGTCTTAGATTATTGTGTCATTGTGATAATTTGGAGTGAAGTTTTTGTTATTTTTTTTTTTTTTTAAAGAAGGTGAGAATAGTTGAAAATTATAAATTTCGTACTTAATTTGTCAATAAGTTCAAGCATGTATTTTTAAGGCACGAGGTCCAACTCATCTCAACTTTTTGTAATATTTACTACAATATTACCCCTTGCTTTCTAAATTGTGAGAAAGGAAAAAAATGATTCCAATGTTGGTTTTGAGGTAATCAAAACGGTTTTATATTTTGGACGGTTCATTCACCGATTTTTTTTTTCATTCAGAATGCGATTTACTCTATTCTATATTGATTTTACATGTTCCTTAGTGATTTTTTGTCGATTATGTTGTTGGATTTGCTTCCTTTTGGTTTAGCATACTGTTTTTGTTCGGATCTGGATGAGTTTGAGAATTTACTTTGGTGATAAGGTCATTTCTCTTGCAAAATGGCTTGTGAATAGTTTAGATAAGTAAGGTTTCGGCGTAATTAATTTTTTGTTATATATTTTAGTTTTTTCCCTCTATTTTTTTGTTCACTAGACCTTCAAGTTTCTTTTGCTTTGCATTGTTTGAAGTGGTGGCTCAAATTCAACAATGGCACGTCAGTTGTGAAGAAATTCAGCGTGGGAGGGGCGTTGATGTGAACTACCGATGGATTATAGGTGACGCTAGTGTAGACAGTAGGCATGGGGCTGTCAGTATGCAATGTGTTGACGGCGGATTTATGCCAGATGTGATTTGGATTTACACTGAAAGTGAGATAAATTTATTGGACAAAACAACAGTGGAAGAAATGTTGATGAAGACTTTTGCTTTGAAGTCATGGCAGGTGGGCGTCTCTGGAAGATTCAAGACAAAGGAGGAGGAAGACAACTTGGACAAATCTTATTTTTCCAAGTTTCAACAATTGCCATGGAGTTGCTGTACGAGACTGCCGTCAAGCTTTGGCTTATAAATAGGATTGCAGATTTCAGTTTTTGACAAGCTGAGTGGTTCCAAGTGAGGGGCGATCTTAGGTGATGAAAGTCATCTAGGGAACTTGAATTTGGGTTTTTGGAAATTGGGTTATATTCATGGGGAATTCGGAGGGAATGTGAGATTTGCCAAATTTTGTGACTAGAAATTTCATTATATTCAATTTTATTGTTTATATATTTTTTTAATATTGTTTTGTTCACTAATTTTTGTGGTAAGTTTTGGGTGGTGGTGATGGTGGTCGTTTACTATGTTTAGTTCACTATTTTTTAGTCTATCGTATTTGAGTTCACAACGGACTAGGAATTTAAAGTTCATTATTTGTGAAAATTTTGTAAACTAGAAATTTCATTCTATTAAAGTTCGTTGTTTTTGTAGTTCACTGTTTACGTTTTTTTAATAATTTTTAGTTTACTATTTTTTATATATGTTTTCAATTCAAAATTTTAATATTTTTTTAAGTTCACTATTTATTAAAATTTTGTGCAGTGAACTAGGAATTTCATTCTTTTAAAATTCACTATTTTTTGGAGTTCATTGTTTATATTTTTTTGAATTCACTGTTTTTCCTATATATTTCTCAATTAAAATTTTTAATATTTTTGTAATTCTTTTTTTGTGAAAAATTTTAATATTTTTTTAGTCATAGAATTCACTGTTGTTGAATTAATTGTTGTTGGTGGTGGAAGTAATAGATGGTGGTAGACAAAGATGTGTGGTGGTGGCGGTGGGTGGTGGTAGGTAATGGTAATGGGCTGCGATGGTTTTTGGGTGGTGATGGTTGGTTGCGGCGGTGGTGGTTGTTGGCGACAGTGCTGGTTGGTGGCAACAAATGGTGGTGGTAAGTGGGGGTGGTTGGTGGCATTGGGGGTAATGGACGGTTATGGTGGTGGGTGAGGGCGGTGGTGGGTGGCAGTGGGTGACGATGGTGGCAGTGTGAGATGGCAAATGGTGGCGGCGACAGTGGGACGACGATGGTAGTGGTAATAAATATAAAAATGAGATATTAAAAGATTTTTAAATAACTTTTTTCATTAAGGGTATTTTTGTCAATGGTTGATTTTATGGACCATTGGTCTTAAAAGTATTGAGGTTGGATCTAAAGTCAAAATAGTTCTCGACTTTGTACCTCTCACCAAATCTCTAAAAAAAAGAAACCATAATGTGAGACCTGAGCACACGCACCATGGTATTTCATAAATATTGTGGGTGAAATTGTAATTTATTAATATTTACATGGGGGTAAAAAATGCTAATTAAACTCTAATAAAGTAAGTATATTTTAGTTAAGTAATTGAATTGTTGAATTACGAGGAAGGGGAGAGTATAGGTGAAATTTAAATAGTGTCAAGTATTTACGAGTAGTTAAATGTGAAAATAAGAGGGAGCCTTAGTGTAATTAAGGTAAAAGGTTGCATGAGGGGACACTCACTTGAGTGTTGTTTCTCTAGCTTTGTGCTTGGAAGAAATAAAAAAGGGGGAAATTGCCTTAAGCAATAGGAGGATGAGACAGAGTTAGGAGAATGAAGAAAAATAGGGAAAAAGAAAAGAAGAAAACTCAAAGAGTTTTGGAGAGAGGGAGAGGGAGAGAGAGAGAAGGAGTTCACTGGAGTTGCACTTGCATGTGTTTTTGAGTGAGGAATTTATTCTTTTGTGTGAGTTGTGTGATCTTTGCTTGTTTAAAGGAGTGGATAAGAGCTATGTTGAGGATTTGAAGAGAACTTAGAGCTTTTGGGTGGAATTCGAAGGAACCGAATCACAACAAAGGTAAGGGATTCTTATGAATTTCTATGTTGTTTCACTTTTAAACATAGCTTTGAGTCATGGGTAAGTGTTGTGTGGTGTTAGAAATGAAGTTGGATAGAAGAAAATGGAGTTTGAACCAAGTTCTGGAATTCAGAATAGGGTTCAACTGGTTGAAGAAAGGTTCTGCTGATTAAACAGAGTATTGGTTGCACATCAACTGGTTGAAGCATGTGTTGAACCGGTTGATCAGAGCTGAAAGGGTTTCAACCGGTTAAAAGGTAATGACCAATCGGTTAATGAGGATAAATTTTGGCAAATTTAATGTGACGTTGTTGGCTCTTATGCAATTGATCTAAAACCTTATCAAGTTACTTAAAGGATCTTAAATAAATTCTTTATGGGTTTAATAGCTTACAAATACATGAAATAATGATTCAAACTAGAGTTGAAGCGAGTAAAGTTTAGAGTGGTTAAGAGTGCATCATTTGGAAGTGAGTTTAGGAATATGCTAACACGAGCATGAATACTTAGCTATATATGCATAATTAAGATTAAATGCATATGTGAAAGGTATTTATATGTGGTAATTATGATGTGTAGTAGGAACAGAGGTGTCAATTCCTACAACAGGAATGCTTAAGATCTTATTCAAGGACGAGGATTATGCGACATTGGGACTAGAGGTGGGTGTATTTCTTGTGTGTGCATGAGATTAATTAAATGTGTTTTATATGTTATAGATTGTGTAATTTGGTGGCTTATTGCTTGTTATTGGTACAATAAATATGCTTTATCATATTATTGACATGGTTGCAGACCATTGAGTGAGTTGATATGTGATTGAGTGAACGAACTTGTAAGTGCAATATGAATGATTTGCTGAATGCCTTAAAGGTTTTGTGTTATTTGTCGTTAATAAATAGCTGTGTAATTTGTCTTGTTAGTCATAACAGGATTGTGATTACTATGTGGTGTATGATTAGTATGAGTAACCTTATTTTCGAAAAATACATTAATAACAGTTATATGGCTGATGAGACCAATATTGTCAAAATGATAGACACGTAGTCTGTGTGGCAGAAATAATCTACGAGGCAAAAAGGGTTTGAGTGATAAGTATTGATATAACTCTAATAGGGGTGTTAACTGATATTGATGCATTGTAAGGTGACTGCTCAAAAGACAAAGAGGTTTATATGTAACTATTTAAAATGCGGGTTGGTTAATTGAATAGTTAATGAGTGTTTATACATTACTTGTTATTGTTGTTGTTAATTATTGTTTGATTGCTTATATAAACTCACTGATCATGTGTGCTCACCTTCTTTTAGTTTGTGCTTTCAAGTAGTCAAAGAGAAAGGAGTATTTACTTTTGAGTCTAGCGGTATAATAGGGAAGTGGGTTTCTTGTGTCTTATGAGGACATTTTGTATAGTTATTGAGTCTTATACTTGGGGAGCTATACATTGTACTAAATTACAATTATAAATGTATTATTTCATGAAAAAGAATTGTTGGGATATAAAGGGGAGTAAAGTTAAGTTGTAAACCCAAGAAAATTTAAATTTTTGTGAAAAGGGCAAAATGGTAATTAGTCACTACGGTACGGGTCGAATGACAAAACGGACCTCGCCGTTGGGTTCGTCTCACGAAACACTGTAGAATTTTTCACGTTTTTTGATACAATCGAGCGTCATGTGACTCAAATAAACGCAATCGGGTTTTAAATTGTAAAATACGAAAAATAATTTATTAGTTCGGATAAAATATATTGAACATAACACAAAATAAGATTTAATTGATTCAGAACAAAAATCAGATTAGGAAATGACGGGATGTGTGGTGCAGCAAGAGCTACGTCTACGTATTTCGCAACAAGAGCTACGTCTACAGATTTTTGGGAGAGAGAAAGAAGAGAGAGAAATGAGGGTTTCTTCAAGTTTCTCTCTATGATTTAGGGCCAACCGTTCGTTGAAACGCTTCGAGCCAAGAACTGAAGTTGATCTATGCGACGAAAGCTATATTTACGTTCCAAAAATAGTGGATTTTGTCGAAGTCTCAAGATCAAGATTTTTGAAAATCAAGGTTTGAAGCTTGATTTGGGTTCTTGAGAGTTTCTACCACTTGTATTACTCTTCAAGAGGTATGGTTCTTCTCCTAATTAGGTTTATTTTCAACCTACGATCTGCGTATGAAATAGGTAGTGTAATTAGAGGTGAAATTTCTTGTCTAAATATATTTCTAATGTAATTAGAGTACGTGAAATTATATAAGAATGTATTAAACCAATTTTGCATGAATTGAGTGTTGTTGAAATTGCTTGTTAGGTGATTTCATGAGAATGTGATGATTTGAGCATATGTGTTACATGATTATGTACTTTAAAGGTGTTTGATAAAATGCATATGATTGACAAATAAGTTATTTGAACGAAATTGATATAACATGTTTTGTGGTGATATTAGAATGTAATTATATGCTTGATGATATAAGTTACATTGGGGATTTGAAATTGTTCATATTGTGTTCATGATATGTTAAACATGATGTTGTTGTTGCAATTGAAATCTTAGTTGCATAATGATATGAAATGCAATTGTTCATTACATTGCATATGCACGGAAATCATCACATTCATTGACATGTGACATGGGTGTGGATGTATGCATGATTTTGATCAAACACCATTCTTGGTGGATAATGTATGAGCTCAAGAAAGTTAGGTCAAGGTTTAACTGAGTCGCACAGGTTTGCATTGAAAATAGGGTCAGGGTTAGCAAGAAAGGTTAGATTATCCCTGGGGTGCAAGACCGGTGATTTGGATAAACACTGTTAGTATTGAGTTCATAAAGTGTGTCAGCATTTGCAGAGCCATTGATGGAAGTCCATAGATGCCGTGTCGATTGGGTGCCCGTTGGTGGCAGTCTATAAATACCCACCCCAAGAAAGATCTGAGATTTATAAATGGTCATTGGATATATAAAATCAATGGCAGGGGCTTGGAATGCCTGGAGTCATACGCATGTCATTGCATGTGTTACGGAAGCCAGTGAAGACTCGGGTTACGTTGCATGTGTGAGTCTCACCTCATAACATGACATAGCATTGTGGCATTCATCATTGAATTGCTTGTTCTTGAATGGATGTATGTTAATTATTGAATTACATGTGAACATTTCATATGCATCTGGGTTGGAGAGTAGCCTCTTTAGGAGATATTCTATTAAGTCTGGCTCACCCCTTATGGGAATAATATTACAAGTGTGGGACAAGTGCCGGTGGATGACCCTCACATGGGACTTTGTTGAGAAGAAACCGGATTGTGACTTTAAATTGCATTTTGTAAACCAAATTGTGTAATTAGTTTTGGAACAGGTAATGTCGTATAAACAATTGTAAAATGAACTCATATGGACAATATTTTGTGTAAAATTTGATGCTATGTGAGTTTGGGTAAATATTGCATGAGACTGGGTGAATTTAAGTTGAAAAATGATTGAATTGGAGAAAAACTGGGCCCTGCTACCAGTAGCATGTTGATTAGCTACCGTAGCACAAGTGTAGTGGGCAGCTATTGGTAGCTCGTTTTACAGTTTCTGGTAGCTCTCTGACAATGGGCTCAGCTACAAGTAGCTTGTTTCACAGCTACCGGTAGCTCGCTGTTAATGGGCTCAATTACCGGTAGCACGCACACGAGCTACTGGTAGCTTCGAAATTTTTAAAAATTCAAAATAAATTTGCCAAGCTTTAGGGTCTTGAGCCCTCTTGTTCAAATGATGTAAATAGAGTAATATTAAGGACAAATTGATATATGTTGAATCTTGAAATGATCAAGTGATTGAAATGTATACAAGTTATACGTTTAGGAGTGCCCAGTATAAGGGAGACTCTGCTCAAACTCTGTAATGGTTACGATTCTGGTGAAGGGGATGTTATGACGTAATGTCGGGTTATGCGGCATTTACGGATACTTCCGCGGGTTAATGGGTGTTCAATGGGTTGACAAAGGATCTCCGATTTTTAGGGATGTCCCATATGCTATTGTAATTAATCTGTTTAAATTACAACTTGCTTTAAATTAAAATTTATATGTATAGGGTACAGGTGTGTGTCTGGGAGTGAGGTCCACTCTACCAGATTTAGACTTTCTATCTCTAGGTCGGGGTGTGACACATAATCTAGGTCAAGTTATGTGAGACCATTATGCTTTAGTATTAAGTGATTCATGAGGGATTTATCCCTCATGGCCCTCAAAGGGATTGCCAATATTCAAATTCAAAACGTCTAAGTTTATGACTCGTTTTTATTATTGTTTGAGTTGTCATTTAAGTTAGTATTAAGTGATTTAACATGAATAAAATATTTTTGAAATTAGAATCATTTACTCATTCAAAAAAAAATTACTTATGTTGATGGCTCAAGCTTTTTTGATTTTTCGGTAAGATCTTAGGGTATAATCACTTTGGTTTTTCTAAATCGTTTCCTTGCTGAAATTTAAATTTCATTTGTTTTCCTAATTTAGATAATTTCTCTCATTAATTAAAGACTCCAAAGTCAACTACAATCTATGTATTATTACAATTAGGAAGTTGAATTCTCAACTTATAAAAATATAATAATGGTCAAAATTGATCCAATATTTATCTAGTTTAATCCAATGATAAAAACATCATCTAAAAAAATTTCTACTAAAAAAAACTATCTTTTCTACATGACCCTCAATATTAGACAACTTAATCAACATCGTTTTCTCTTCATTTTAATTTTAAATTACTATTTAAAATATAAAATATTGCAGAATCAGTGTTTCATTTTTAATATTGTATATTGACTTCAAACACGAGTTATGACTAGTTTATCTAATATTATAACTAGGAAGTTGAATTCTGAACTTATAAAAGCACAATAATGGTCAAGATTGATTCAATTTTTATCTTTTTTGATCCAGTGACACAAAATTCAGCTCAAATTTATTTTTTTGATCAAAAATACAATTTTCTCTATACGATCAACAATGTCAGACAAGTCAACCAACACATTTCCTAATACTAGAAAACTCATTAATTTACATCTACCTCTTTTATTTTTTTTTCTGTTCACTTTATTTTTACAATAATGTAATTAAAAAAATAAAAAATAAATTATTATTTAAAATATAAATCTTACACGATCAATGTTCAATTATGGATATTACAAAGTGTCTTCGGACACCAAGTTATTGTTAAGATAGCTAAGTATTTTGAATTTTTTCTCCACATTTTTTTCGTCCATTTCTATTACATCATTCATTACTATTACACGTTGAATTATTTAATTTTTTTATTAATTTATAATTTAATATAATTTTTATTTCAGACATTTGTTCATATACGATAGTATACATATCTTTGTTAAATGATCCCAGTTCTTCCAATGACTGCCCCTCTCCCCTAAGAACTTGTTCCACCAAAACCTACTAATGCATGATGTTATCTCTTTGAAAAAAGTCTTTGGAAATTTGAAGATTAACATTGCATATGTTGAAATAGCTGAGATGACTGCTTTTATCAAGATTTCTTGCCAGCATGATTTAAAAGCTTCTCTTTCTATCAAACTATCTTATTTATGATCTTCTCCGTTAGCGAATTAAGAACATGTTTTCTGGACCTTCCCTATTCAGCTAGCAACCCTAGGTATTTTCCCATATTTTGTGGGATATATATTCTTAGGCATTAAGCTAGCTCATGTTGTAAGTAAATAAGGGTGTTTTTGGTGAATGTCACCCCTGATTTGTTGAGGTTCACTAGTTGGCCTATAGCATATCAGTGTTTGTTCAAAACATTCGTAAGAACTAGGCATTGAGCCCTATTAGCTATAAAGAAAACAATGGAATCATCATCAAATAAATGGTGAGGGATAGTTAGGTAGCTCTTGTCAGTTTAATTCCTTGTAGAGACCCATCAATCATTTCTTTATTCATCAGTGTTATGAGACATTTAGATACCATGATGAAAAAATATGGAGACATGGGGTCTCCTTGTCTAAACACCCTCAAAGGTGTAATCCTAAGTGCTTGTTCTCCATTCACTACTATGTTGTATCTAACTATGGTTATACACTGCATTACCAATTCCACACATTTGACATGAAAATCCATTTTTAATAATAGATCCCTCAAAAAATCTCACTCAACCATGTCATATGCTTTAGCCATATCCAACTTAATAGCCATTTGGAACTTCTTAGTTAACCTTCTTTGCCTCATTGAATGTAACATCCCCTGAGCAATAATAATCATATTATCTTGGGTCATCCTCCCCCCTATGAAATCACTCTAGTTTTGTGAAACCATTTGGGGGCATATATGATTTGAGTCTAGAAGCTAACAATTTTGAAATTATTTTATAACAGAAGTTACAACAGTTAATAGGTTTGTACTCACGTATCTATTCAGGCCTAGGTATAAGAGTCACATTTGTTTCATTCAGGTTCTTCAATAGAAAACCAGATTCAAAAAAGACAGAATAACATTGAATACCTATCCTTGTATCGTAGCCCAATACTTTTGGTAGATACACCTGGAAGACCATCAGTGTTGACTTTGTGGCCTTTTTGGCACAAAGCCTTTAATGTGGCTAGAAACTTTTGGCAAGGAAGCCATGACAAGGCTACTAAATGAATATAGGGGGCCCCATCATTTGACAAAATGAGTAGCAGAGATGATGGGCATAGGTCGGCTACATGTAGGCTATGCAAGGAAAAAATTGGCTTAGGTGTGGATGCGCAGTTCAGGTGCAGATTTGCAATCATATGAAGTTTTGTCCATTTCCTTTCCAAATTCCCTATATAAAGGGAGGTCCTGGCAGAAGTTAAGCTTCACAAAATTGAGAGCTCAACATTTGAGAGTTGTGAATTATCCTAAGTGATATCAGGTATCAATTTGAATGTTCTCAGATCTGTGAGTGATACCAGTGAGATATCAGAGTGATCCTCTTTTATTGGAGTGAATACTTGTGAGGTTTGAAATAATTGTTCTTGTACTCATTGTTTACTCCAAATAGTAAAAATATCCGATCGTTTTTGTCGTGGATGTAGGCAATTGCCAAACCACGTAAATTGTGTTGTCTTCTATGATTGTTCTATTGTTTTTCCACTTGAGTGTGACTGTCAAGATAGGTCCAAATTTGATTAATGGGGTAATTTCTACAACAAATTGGTTTTAGAGTTAGTTCCAATTCTGGTTACTATTTATATACGAGTACTGCATATACTGGGGTACTATTCATATATTACTATTCATTAGTGCGATATACAATTACTATTCATCATTATTATTTACTAGTACTATTCACAGGTACTATTTATAGTACTATTTAAGAAAAAGTAATTGTCTGCACCAGTTTTTTTTTTGACCTCACCAGATCAAGTTTTAAAGTCATGGTGACGAAACTTCCAAAGATCTCAAATTCTAAGTTTGAGGTGGAGAAATTTGATGGAATGAACAATTTTGAGATTTGACAAGTCCAAGTCAAAGATGTCCTAATTTAATAGGGACGACACAAAGCATTGGAAGGTAAACCTAAAGATGTGGATGGCGACGAATGAAAGGAATACGATCTCCAAGCATACATCGTGATTCGGTTGTGTCTGGGAAAAGAGATTATGTACAATGTCATGCAAGAGAAATCGGCTATAAAGATTTGGTTGAAATTGGAAAGAAGGTGCATCCATGTAGAAGGAAGGTGCATCCATGTATGAGCATCTGAACGAGAGTAGTATAATTGTCTCTAAATTATTAAACATAGACATTAAGTTGGAAGATAAAGACAAAGCCATGATACAGTTGTCCTCACTACCCAATTCGAACGAGCATCTAGTCACCACATTACTCTTTGGGAAGGATACCATTGAGTTCAATGATATTACTTCATCTCTTTTTTCTAATGAATTCAGAAAGAAGACTCCTAGTACCGACTCTCAAACAGAGGGTTTATTTGTCAGAGGGAGGACACAGAATAGAAATCCAAGAAGTAGCAGATCTTGATCTAAATCCAAAGTTAAAGATTGAAAGAACTCTTAATGTCACTATTGTCATAAGAAGAGGCACTAGAAAGTTGATTATCCAAAGCGTAAAGCTAAGGATCAAAATAATAAAGATAAGGTGTCTGATACTGTTAGTGTTGCTAAAGGCAATTCAAAATATTCTGAAAATGTTCTGTCAATTTTGCCTCACAATATAAGTGCGTCAAACAGAGGGATTCTTGATTTTGGTTGTTCATACCATATGTGTCCCAACAAGAACTGGTTTTATTCCTACAAGGAAGTGAACGGTGGTACTATTTTGATGGGCAACAACATAGCCTATAAAATAGTTGGGGTAGGAACTATCAGAATTAAGATGCACAATGGAATTATGAGAACTTTGACAAAAGTCAGACATGTTCTAGAGTTGAAGAAGAATCTTATCTCATTGGGTGCACTGGACTCCAATGGGTGCAAGATTGTGACCTAAATTGGAGTTATAAAAGTTGTTCGAGGTGCTTTGGTTGTAAGGAAAGAGAGAAAGATAGGAAATCTATATTTTCTATCAGGCAGTACAATGACAGATGATGCAATGGTGTCTATATCAAGAGATAGTAATTTGATCTTTACTCATATATGACATGTGCGTTTGGGCCATATGAGTGAAAGAGGATTAAAAGTATTAAGTAAATGAGACATGTTTGGTGATGTCAAGACGACCAAGTTGAATTTCTGTGAACATTGTGTCATTGGCAAGCAGTGCAAGGTGAAGTTTAACACGGCTATTCGGCACACTAAACACATTCTTGACTATATTCATTTGGATGTTTGGGGTCCCTCAAAGGTAGTCTCAATAGGGGGATCCAGATATTTTATTACCTTTATTGACAACTTCTCCCGTAAAGTATGGGTATACTTTTTGAATACTAAGGATGAAGTATTTGAAACATTCAAGAAATGGAGAGCCATGGTTGAGAAGCAAACCGATAGGAAGATCAAGCGGTTGAGAACCGACAATGGTGGTGAGTACATGTACCAACTATTCTTGAAGTTCTGTGAAGATTAAGGTATTACGAGGCATTTCTATGCCAAGGAAACGCTATAACAAAATGGAGTCACAGAGAGAATGAACTAGACTTTATTGGAGAGAGCAAGGTGTATGCTATCCTATGCTAGATTAGATTGAGAATTATGGGCTAAGGTTGTTAACACGGCGTGTTTTTTCATCAATCGATCATCCTCAATAACTATAGAGTGTAAAACTCCTTATGAAGTATGGTCAGGTGAGCTAGCTGATTATAGTTCTCTTAGAGTCTTTGGGTGTCCAGCTTATTTTCATGTCAAAAAAAGTAAGATTGACCCAAGAGCTAAGAAGGGAATTTTTCTTAGATATGCAACTAGAGTGAAGGGCTACAAATTATAGTGCCCTGAATTGCACAAGTTTGTGATCAGTAGGGATGTGCCATATTTAGCAGCTGGAAGGACCAGAAGGACAATCAAAGAACTAGTTTATTATGGTTTTGAAGATATGTTATCTTATGCATTTACCATGGCGGGTGACAAGCCATTGACATTCCAAGAGGCAATAAATAACAGTAATTACAAGGAATGGAAAATTGCCATGAATGAAGAAATGAATTCTCTTCACAAGAATCATATATGGAAACTTGTCAAATTATCGAAAGGAAAACAAGCAATTGGGTGCAAATGGGTGTATGCAAAGAAGGAAGGTTCTCTAGAAACATATGATATCAGATACAAAGCACGGTTGGTAGCCAAGAGCTATGCACAAAAAAGAAGGGATAGATTACAATGAGGTATTTTCACTAGTGGTGAAGCATACTTCAATCTGTGTGTTATTGGCCATTGTAGCCTAGTTTGATCTTGAGTTAGAGCAGTTGGATGTCAAGATTGCATTTCTCCATGGGGATTTGGAGGAAAAAATCTTCATGACTCAACTTGAAGGTTTCAAGGTTGTTGGTAAAGAATCTCATGTGCGCAAACTAAGAAAGTCATTGTACAAACTTCAGCAATCACCAAGACAGTGGTACAAGAGACTTGACATGTTCATGTTGAAACAAAGCTACACCATAAGTGAGTATGACCATTATATGTACTTCAATAAGCTACTAGATAGTTCTTTTGTTTACTTACTTTTATATGTTGATGAGATGCTCATTGTTGCTAAGAGCATGGTCGAAATTAACAAGTTGAAGTCTCAACTCAACAAAGAGTTTAAGATGAAGATTCTTGGCATGAAAATTCTGAAAAACAAGAAGAAGGGTAGATTGTATTTGTCACAACATAAGTACTTGGAGAAGATATTTTCTCATTTTGGCATCGAGAACTCAGTCTGTGAGTACTTCTTTAGTTGCCACCTTAGACTCTTAGCGGCTATGTCTCCAAATAATAGGGAGGAACATGAGTATCTGTCTCATGTTCCATAAGCAAGTGCAGCTGGAAGCCTGATGTATGATATGCACTCATCCAAATATTTCTCATGCGGTCAATATGGTGAATAGGTACATGGCAGATCTTGGCAAGGAACATTGGTAGGCTGTGAAATGGTTACTACAGTATCTCCATGGTACTCTAAATGTATGGTGTATTAGTGGGACAATAGTTTAGAGTCTCATATTAGTGGTTATGTGGATTCCGATTATGTTGGTGACCTGGACAAATGAAGGTCTACAATAGGCTATGTTTTAACAATAACCCAAGGTCCAGTCAGTTGGAGGTCTATGCTACAACCAATCTTCTGTCAATCACTGAGACAGAGTACATGGTAGTGACTGAGGCCGTCAAGGAGGCTTTATGGCTCCAAGGTTTGATTGGTGATTTAAGAATATCACAAAAGCATGTTAGGATATTTTGACCAAAAAAAAAATAAAATGTTAGGATCTTTTGAGATAGTCAGAGCACCATTCATTTGGTGAAACACCAAGTTCATCATGCAAAAAACAAGCATATTGATGTTCGGTTTCACTTTGTTTGTGGGTTCTCAGCGATGGAGAGATTTCTTTGCAGAGGTTAGCACCAAAGATAATCTGGATGATATGTTGACCAAGGTGGTTCCAGCAAGTAAGTTCGAGCATTGCTTGGACTTGATCAACATCCAACAAGTTTGAGCGCCTTGCTAGGTGCATCAGGGACGACAATTAGAAAAATGTTTTCCAGATGGCTTGAACAGTTTCTATCCAAGGTAGAGAATTGTTGACTTTGCGGCATTTCTGGCAAAAAGATTTTAATGTGATCATAAACTTTTGGCAAGGAAGCCATGACAAGGTTGCTGCATGTGTAAAACCCGGGTAAATTTGAATTTTTTACTAAAAGGGGCAAAACGGTAATTTACCACTATAGTATGAGTTGTAAATCTGAATTTTTTTTATAGCTTAGATGACGAAATAGACCTCACTGTTGGATTCGTCTCACGAAATCTAGTTATCTTGTCAATTTTCATTGAATTATGAGATAGTCGGATTTTTCACGTTTTACAAGGCGGGTCGGGTCTTGGTTGACCCAAAAACGAATTTTTTAATAAAAATTTAAAATTTAGAAAATAATTTAAATCAAGTTGAAATAAAAATATTTTGAACTTAAATCGGGACGAAATTTAATCATTTTAGGGCAAAAACGGACCCGAAAAAAAGAGGGTCATGTGGCGCATTGTGGAACAAGAGTTTAGGTAGTATAAATATAGGAGGAGAAAATCTAATTTCTCCCCATTGTTCAACTGGTTTTCAAAATTTGGAGAGGAAGAGAGGGAAAAAATGAGAAATCCAACATTCTCTCTATGATCTATGCCTTCTCGTTGCTCAAATCAACTCGAGCCAAGTATTAAAGTTATTCTCCTCGATGAAGGCTATGCCTATGTGCCAAAAATAGCTGATTTCACCAAAGTTTTCGAGACGGAATTTTGGAAAATCAAGAGTTTTGGACTTGGGTGATATTCTTGAAGGTTCTACCATTGATTTTATGCTTCAAGATGTAGGGTTTTCATCCTAATTAGGTTTTTTTTCAACCTAGAAATGTGATATGGAATGGGTTGGTTGTTAAACCCGTTTTTAGCACTTGCCTATTGTTAAGAATTTGATGATTTGGGTATCTAAAATGGGTATAATAAATTCTATCTTAAATTGGGTATGTAGAAATTACCTAATGTGATTCTTGAACTATGTGATGTAATTTGGGTATGTATATGATTACATGATTGGGTGCCTTGAAGGTGTTTGATTAAATGCAAATGTAAAATTAAGTATGTTTGCATAGATAATGTGATTTCTTAGAAAAATTGTATTATGTGGGCATGCTATGTATTTATATTGTGCCTTGTGAATTAAGTGTGTTATTGGCATTGAGTATGTGCTAACATGCTTGGGATTTGTTATTGGATATAATGTTAATATATGTTTTATGATATGTTTGCATTATGATGAATTGTGGACATTATATGCTTTTGATATAATTGACAATAGAATGGTGAAAATTGTTCATTTGACATTCATTACATATTGAGCATGATGTAGACATCACATTCATGGGCATTGGACGTGAGTGTGGGCGTTTATATACATGGTTCGATCAAACACCATACTTGGTGGATGATGGGTGGGCTCGGAAAAAGTTGGAACGAGGTTCTAATTGAGTTGCACGGTTGCATGAAAAACTTGTGTCGGGTACAACAAGCAGGGCTAGATTCTCCCTTGGGTGAAATACTTGATTACCTGGTTTATACACTCTCTTGAGGTGAAATTTTGGAAAAGTATATTGGTGTGCGGAACCAGCGATGCGATACCAACACTCCTCTACCCAACAAATACACACGATTTTGTTTTACAAAATACCTGGTTCACACACTCCCCTGAGGTGAAATTCTGAAAAAGTGTATTTGTTTTATAAAATAGTCATTCGATGTGTAACGTCCAACAAAGACACATAATTTTGTTTTATAACAAAGACACATGATTTTGTTTTAAAAAGATTATTGGACGTATATCATCAATGACGAATTTATACACATTGACATTGCATTGTGTTGAATGAGCCAGAGTGGGCTCGGGTTGAAGTGCATGAGTAAGTCTCATCTCATTTCATGGCATGACATAGGATTCTTATCATTGAATGCATATTCTTGATTGAAATGTTTTGAATGGTTGATTATCGCATGTGAACATTTCATATGCATCTAGGTTGGGGAGTAGCCTCTTTAGGAAATATCTTATTGAACGTGACTCATCCTTTATGAGACAACATTTCTGGTGCGGGATACACGCCAGTGGATGACTCTCATTCGGGCCCTTAAGGAAGAGAAAAAGTCGAGATGTGACTTTATTTTGAGATTTTGTAAAATTATTGTAAAAACTTAATTTTGGCATGTAAATATAAAAGAATCGTAATCGAACTCATATGGACTGTTTCAATGTAAAAAAAAAATTGCATGTGGTTATATAAGTATGGATAAATAGACCCGGTGTGGTCGATGTTTACTTATAAATGGATCCGGTGTGGTCAATGTTTATTCATAAATGGACCCGGTGTGGTCAATGTTTATTCATAAATGGACCCGGTGTGGTTAATGTAGTATAATTGCACAGGTTATATTTTTTGTAGAGCTCCCCATACAAAGAAGACGTTACCCGAATTTTATTAAATTAAGGATTCCCGATTTTTGAGGCGTCACAGCATGAACATAGGGAGGCTCATCATTTGACAAAATGAGTAGCAAAGGTGATGGGCACAGGTCGACTACATGTGGGCTATGCAAAGAAAAATAGGCTCAAGCGTCGATGTGTAGTTCAAGTGCAGATTTGCAATGATATGAAACTTTGTCCATTTACTCTCCAAATTCCATATATAAAGGGAGGTCCTGGCAGAAGTTAAGCATCAGAAAATTGAGAGCTCAAACATTTGAGAGTTATGAGTTCTCCTGAGTGATATCAGGTATCAATTTGAGTGTTCTCAGATCTATAAGCGATACCAGTGAGATATCAGAGTGATCCTCATTTGTTGGAGTGAGTACTTATGAGGTTTGGAACAATTGTTCTTGTAATCCTTGTTTACTCCAAATAATGAAAACATCCGATCGTTGTAGTCGTGGACGTAGGTAGTTGTCGTGGACGTAAGCAATTGCCGAACTACGTAAATTGTTTTATTTTGTGTGATTGTCCTCTTAAGTGTGAGTGTCAAGATCGGTCCAAATTCGATTCCTGGGGTAATTTCTGCAACAATCAAGTCCTGGTGCCTTCTGTGCTCCCCTACTGAAAACAATGTGTGTTAACCTCCTCAATTGTGGGTAACGTCATCAAGTCTTTAATCATTTGTGCTGGTTACACCTGTGGTACTGTCTGAAGAATCTGCTGGTAGTCTCTCCCTCCCTTAATAGCATAAATAGCCTGGTAGTGTTCATGGATCAATGAGTTGATATTTACTTTCCTTGTAACCCATTCTTCATTATTGTCTTTCCGCCTTACCAGTCTATTATTGTTCCTCCTTTGGATTGTGGTTGCATGGAAGAAGCTAAGCTTGTGTTCCTATCCCGATATTTGATCCATTTTAGTCTTGACCTCTGTCCCCAGTACTTCTCTTCTCTTTGCTAAATTTTGCCTATTTTCTCTTTGATTTTTACTACCTCCTCTTGAGCCAGAGAAAGGGAGCTTTGGTTTTGTAGCTCCATAAGTTTCGTTTTAGCTTTTCCACTTGCTTCCTGTTGTTAGAAAATTAGCTTAAGCTCCATCTCTTGAGGTCTCTCCCATAGTTCTTAAGCTTTTGCTGTAACTTGTACATTCTGGATCCCTCCACAGAATTTTCCCAGCTATGCTTAACTACCTCAGAGCATTGTTCCTCATCAGCCCAATAAGCCTCGAACCTAAAGGATCTTTTAGGCCTCTCATTACTAGGTTCAGTATTGAGAATCAAGGGAAAATTGTCTGAACTCACTGCTGGGTGGGCAATTAAAACTGCATTAAGGAAAATTAATCTCCAGCTAGGTGAGACTAGAGCCCTGTCCAACCTTTTCTGTACATTAGCTTTTCCCCTTCGATGATTATCCCATGTGAACCTCCACCCTTTACTTTCCAAACCAATAAGATTGCTATTATCAAAAAAGATCTGAAATTGTAAATTTTGTTGGCTGCCCTCTCCCTCATGCCCTCCTTTTCTGCATTGGATATAATATCATTGATATCCCCTATACAAAGCTAGGGGAGTTCCAAACATCTTCCATAAGCACCGAGTCTATCCCAGTGCTATCATCTATTATCATAGTATAGGCTGCCATCTATGAAACTAAGGTGCCACGGGCCAATTTCTCCCTGCCCCTTAACAAATAAATCAATTTGATCCAATAGGAATTGCACCAGCTTCTTATCAAATTTCAGTTCCCTTTTTATTCTTTCTAACTTGTATTTTTTTATTTTTGTTTCACTGAGATAGATTATTTGAGGTCAATATTGGACGCATAAGTCCTGGGACTATCAAGGGGGCCCCTACCCCTTGACAGTTCCATGCTATTAGCCTCACGATGGATTTGGGGGCATGGTTAGGCCTGCCTCCCCAGCCAATTCAGCTATTTCCTCAGCACCTTCAGCACTGAGTTGGTGAACTTGTTAAGCTTCTTCCCTCTCCACAATGCAACCAGACTTTCTCCTTTTACATGTTCGAACAGCTTACCTTGATACAACAGTTGTAAGCTCCTCCGTNATTAGCCTCACGATGGATTTGGGGGCACGGTTAGGCCTGCCTCCCCAGCCAATTCAGCTATTTCCTCAGCACCTTCAGCACTGAGTTGGTGAACTTGTTAAGCTTCTTCCCTCTCCACAATGCAACCAGACTTTCTCCTTTTAAATTTTCGAACAGCTTACCTTGATACAACAGTTGTAAGCTCCTCCATCTCCATTTCTCCTAGTTCCTCCAAGTCTTGAGAGTTTTTTGTTTCCTCTAGCAAGAAAGCCAAGTAACCACCCTCTCTCCTTTACATTTTGGGCAGCTCTCCCCTGTTGACCCCCAAGGGGAAGACCCCTTTTAATTGACAAGCTCTGGAAGACATGGGCCATACAATGGTCTACTATGACCTCCGAATTTGAAAATGGGATTGAGAAAGTAGTTTTTTGGAAAACTGTTTGGGTTGTGCTGATTGTGGGTGTTGCAAGGTTGATACTCTAGCTGTTTATGCTATATGAGAGATGGTGTTCTGGGTTGCTTGACCATGATGTAAGAGGAGGTTNGCTCTGGAAGACATGGGCCATACAATGGTCTACTATGACCTCCGAATTTGAAAATGAGATTGAGAAAGTAGTTTTTTGGAAAACTGTTTGGGTTGTGCTGATTGTGGATGTTGCAAGGTTGATACTCTAGCTGTTTATGCTATATGAGAGATGGTGTTCTGGGTTGCTTGACCATGATGTAAGAGGAGGCTTTGGGAAACAAAGGTTATTTCTGGGTTTGATTGCAGGTTGATGGGTAAGCTCTCCAAGGTTGTTTCTGGGTGTGGTATAACGTAATCCAAATGTTTGGGAGGTGATTGCAGGTCAATGGGTGAGATATCAAAGATTGTTTCTGGGTGAGGTCTGACAGAATGTAGGGAGGGGGGAGGGTGGGGGNTTGCAGGTTGATGGGTAAGCTCTCCAAGGTTGTTTCTGGGTGTGGTATAACGTAATCCAAATGTTTGGGAGGTGATTGCAGGTCAATGGGTGAGATATCAAAGATTGTTTCTGGGTGAGGTCTGACATAATGTAGGTAGGGGGGAGGGTGGGAGTGACGTATTGTTTAATAGGTCCAGATACAAGGTTTTTATAGGTCCTAAAGGAATTGTTCAATAGGTCCTAAAGAAATGCAACTCAAACACAATCTCCCCTCATTGTGCTTCATTCGAGGTATAACAGCTGAGATTAAGTTCAATCTCTACCCATACCAGTTCAAAGCCTCAATCAAAGCTCACCGACTCAGTGAATTACATGTCTAAAAAGAATCACTATTTTCATCCTAGCGTCTTTCAACAGTTGCAGCAACCAAAAATCGACACTTCACTGAGAGAAAGGCCGCCTCTTGCCAATCCACACTTTCATTCCCCACAGCCACAATAGAAAATATTATGCAGAGAGAGAGAGAGAAATTAATAATTTCTGACAAATTAATTCAAATATATATGTAAAGTCCAATAAAAAATGGAGAATATGGGTAACCCAATGAAGAAAAAGAAAATCTCAGCAACCCATTGCAAGTACATCTCATATCAAGCAACTAGAAAACAGTGACAAAAATGCAATACAAATTGCAATGTTTATCTACAAAGACGCGTATACCAATTATACAGAGCTACTATAGGAGCAGGAGCAAACACCCACCCCCAACAAGAATGCATCAATATTTCAGTGTCGACATTTATCTAAGCTAAAATCTATAACCAGAACCAGACTGTGGTGGTGCAGGTGGCAAGCGGTTAGGGGTGCGTCGGCTGCTGGAGTTTGAGCTTTGGCTTACATCACCATTTTGGGCAGGGTCACTGTTCCGACGACTGTGACCATTGGACCCATACCTAGACAAGTCAGTGGGACCATTGGCTGCAGCATCGAATGCAGATCTCCAATCATCACCTGATGAAGGGCCAGTTGATCTTGGACTGCTTTCTGCAAGCGTTAATGTAGGAAATAGATAAAAAAAAATTATAGTTGGAATCATAAGTAAAGGAATTAAGGAAAGGATCCACCATATTCACCAGTTTTTTCCGAATAGAATTACAACAGCCAACAGGTCTCTACTATGCAAAGGTGATATAGAACTAATAAAGAAGACTATGGCCAATATCCAACTAGAAATAGAAAATATAGAGTTGTCTAGCAATAAATCTCTTGTATTAAAATCTACCAAGTGAAGTAAAGTTGTATCATATCAGAAGCCATGTGGTGTAGGATCTGCTGGGCAAAGCCCCAAAAGCCCAAACCAGTTCCTCTAAAAATAATGAGAGGCAAAATACAACAGCGGGTATTAGATAAATATTAAGTACAGTGATACAAGTGCTAGAAACAGCATCTAGTTGTATATAGTATCCAAATGATTAGATAGAGATTCGTAATATCTTATAATCTGCAATAACTAGGCTTTCTAGATTAAAGATGAACAGAAGTAACTACAAACTCTAATTTGGTGGTTTCAGGTTGTGGCCAAGATCTGGCGTTAATCCGAGTGGTAATGGCGCAAGCCCTCCCCAGGAAAGACTTCGGACATGGGATCCTCATTTCAGTTAACCAGTTGTAGAAGCTTTCACTCATCCTTTTTGCATAGCAAGTAGGAAATAGGAAAATATTTCTGGAGACCAGGANCGCAAGCCCTCCCCAGGAAAGACTTCGGACATGGGATCCTCATTTCAGTTAACCAGCTGTAGAAGCTTTCACTCATCCTTTTTGCATAGCAAGTAGGAAATAGGAAAATATTTCTGGAGACCAGGAAAAAAAAAAGGTGATGTCCATTCATCACATAGGGTGTATGGATAAAGTGTTATGCCACTATAAATAGTTTTCTAACATTTGCTACAGCAGTTGTTGATGGCATTTCATGAGATCTTCGTGATTGTTTGCAACAAAGATCCCAGCAATCCCAACTTCAGTTTGACTTCTTTGAAATTTATAGGGCCATCTGTTAATACGGGGAATTTGGTCTGAAAGATGGTGCCCACTGTGCCACCCCTGGTAGCTAACTGCATCCTTCCAGTTCCCTCCTAAAATATCTTTGTTTTCCTCAAAATCTCCTAAGGCACTCAAAACACTAGAAAGCAAAATAGTCAGTACTCTGATTCGTCCCTGTTAATCAAGGGTTGGGAAGGTAGGACTGGTTAAAAAACTAAATTTTGACAATATTTAAGAAAATTACTTCTTAATAAATGCCGCAAGACATACACACAGAATGATTGATATGCCAACTTTTTGAAATGAATAACTTCAGGTTAACATGTTTCCTACTTTCCATTCCTATGTTGCAATTATTTGGGCATTTATGCTGGGGCACAAAACTAGAAGAAAAAAAGGGTGAAACTCTAGCAATCATTACCTGCTCCTGGACCATTCGACAAGCTTGACGCTGCAGCTGCTCGATTATCATGAATACTGAGTTGCCTAGTAAGCTTTGAAAGAAGAGAGGATTGTTTTTGATAACGCTCTCTCCTGCCCTTAACATTCTGGTCCTCCAGGAGCAGCTCTTCAATCCTTGCTGTACTTTGGGCACTGCCAATTGGTGCGCGATAAGTAAGGCTACGGTCTTCACAATATTTTAGAAGGAAGAAAGAGATAAAGAAAGAAAGATAAAAGAAAAACTGTCTAATAGATACTAAGGTTCCCTTGGAATGCACAAGCAGGGGTCATTTAGATGCAAATAAGGTCATAGATAATAAGTTTATGTGTCACGATTTTTTTCTCCTGTTTTACAAGTTCCACATACAAAATCATGGGTATAATAACTAAATCAAGAACATAATTTCCAACACATTTCTCTCAAAAACATATCAGGAAATGGCAGATAATATTAGACAAACATGCAATCACTAATCAAAGACATGGGCATTTATACAACTACAAGGAAACAAAAGATGCTTCGAACCTGACAGAAATGTATAACTTATTAAGCATGTCTTCTTTAGCTTTTTCTACTTGGCAAAGAACAACAGCCTGTGCAACCAGAACAAGGAGTAAAGGTGTGAAAAAACTAAAATTAAAACAAAAACTGGGGGACTGAGAGTGAGTTGGAGGGGAAAACCCGACTTTTGGGACATTGGCAGCAAGGCTGTTTAGAACAGCTTCAACATAACCACGTACTTCTTGAGCCATCCACCTTAGTTCTTCTTCTGGATCAGCAGGTCTACGTGCCATTGTATCCTAAATTGTCCAAGTAAGCCCACAACTCAGACTAGGTTAACAAATACCTCAGGGAAATGAATACTATCAGGAACATCAACAACAACCACAATCTAATTGAATTTAAGTTTGGACTCCACCTCAGTGCCCAACACTTAATATTTGATGTTACAGAAGGGATGTCTTAAAAAAATCACAACCTGAAATCTAAGGAAAACCATTTGAATCCAAACTCAGGAAGAAACTCACATCTTTTGAAGAAATAAGGAAGTTGCAGAAATGAGCTGTGCTATGAAATTGTGCACATGGAAACAAGAAGCATCATGGAGTGACTCACCAGAGAACCATCAGACAGACTTTGTCGAATGGGAAGGCCCGATTCACCCTTTACTTGACCTCCTTTAGAACCGATAACATTTCTCAACTTGTTAAACCATTCCATCTTATCTGCTGTACTCTCAGCCTTCAACACAACAGCACTATGAGCTGCAAGGTCAATTAAAATTTCAGTAAGCACTGGCCCTCAATTTGACAGGAGAAATGGAACTACACAAAATCCACATGAATACAATACTTCAAACTAGAGATGAATAACTTACCTTTAAGAACAGTCTTATATGGAACCCTGCTCGTGAGCTTGAATACATGACTGGGTGATTTCCCTGTATCTGGCCCATTTGCCTTCTTATCCTTGGAATTTTTATCCTTGGAAGTTTTTGATGGTGGTTCCTCTTCATCAGAAACTTCCTCAATATTACATTCCTGAACAATGCATCCACATGTAGAAAAATGCGTTCATTGATAGGCACGCAACTGAAGTTAAACTATTCCATATAAAAAAGTTTAGGACCCAACAACATATTTGGATCAGAGACGGCAAGTGCAAGTTTATTCTTTCAGATGCATTTCCAAAATCTGTGCAGGAAGAAAAAATATGAAACCCAGGAGTAAAAACATCTCTTAGCCAACAGTTGAGGAACCCCTAATTGGTCAAAATGAGACAGAAATCATATTTACAGAACTGTTAAATACAGTGTTCACAATTTTTTGGTCTTGTTAGTAATTTGCCCCTTGCTCTGTCTATATCTTATGATGTTGCTCCCCATTTAGTTCAGGATCTTCATACCCAAACACTCATGTACATATTGCATTCGAACAAAAGGACACTTTGGAGTGAGCACTGAAAACGTCACAGTGCATCTGTATCCAGTTTTTTATTATTCATTACATTATAAGCTACCGCATACATACAACCAAGCAAACTTATAATTTGGAATCTAGATATGGTTTCAAATACCGAGTATTCAAACCACATTATATATAAATCTGTCAAATTGGGATAATTAAGATGTGTACATCTCCTTACAGGCTTAAAAATGAGTACAAGCAACATAGAGTTGAACATTTGTCTATCATGAAACAAGCCTCATTCAACTGCAAGAAAATGTTAAGATATCAGCAAACACAACCAAAATAAGCCTTGCTAAAAGGGGTTTATTATCTAGATTAGTGCTTTAGTTGGCCCTCCAAATATCTCATATAGTGACTTAAGACGTAACTCATCCAGAAAACAACAATAAGAAAATAAAATGACTAACTGCAATTCAAGCTCATCTGATGATCAAAATACCCCAGCTAAACTCAAAAAATTCACACTGGAATATTTTGGGGTGAGCAAAATGACTTACTTTGCAATTGCACTGTCTAGAATTATATCATCAGTTAACTCAAACTTACCAGGTCCATCCCCACTACCTCAACCCACGTTCAATTTCACATTTTCTAATGAAACTTAGATCAGATTTTCCTTGCTGATCGGTCTTTGCCACATACACGCAACCCATTCAGTCCAGATTCTCTCATTTTCTATTGGTTTAAGAATCAGCTAAAGGCAGGAATCATCTAGACACATCTAATTAGAAACAAAATAGAAACATACAAAAAATTTCAATAAAATAGAGTAAAAATCCAGAAAATTCCACCAGGTCTCGCTGTTTTTTATAAGTACCAGGTCAGATATTATTTTCTTATTCTTCTTCAATATTATTATTATTATTGATATTATTATTTGCAGCTATTCGAATAGTGAGGAAGAGAGTAAAGAAATCCGAGAGAGAGAGAGAGCCTAACTTTCCTACTGTGAACCTGCCCTTCAATAGAACAGTCCACAGAATACCATATTCATGATCACACTTCGTGGCAGCTTAATGTCCTTATTCCTGAGGTAAATCTCTAGGGAATTCACAGGTAATGTACGAGCAAGAAATAAGAGATAGTTGCATCTTTACTCATTAGACTTCTTAATCTTTGACATGAAGTTAAGCAAACTAGCTCTGATGCAATTTGTAATCTACCAGATTCATGATCACACTTTGTAACAAGTGTTGATGCAAATACTTTAAATTCCTTCAACTCTGTTTAGAAGAGCATTTGTCAAACTCATTGGCTGCATCAATAACAGAAGTCTAATCAATGTCATGATGTGACCATTAATGCAATTTTCTACAAGAAAAAGGTACATGGATGCATCTAAAGACCTTGGGTACTGTCAGTAGCGCTCAATACGCTCACGGAGCAAGTTAAATGGGATACTATGAACAAAATTCACATTAGTCACAAAATGTAGAAATTACACTATTAAATGTTTCTAGTAAACATCTAAATTAACCTGGCTAAAAGACTTTGAACTAAATTTGTAAACCAAAAAGACAAAAAAACTGTCTAGCTCAAAGCAGAACACAATTCCAAAGATTTGAACACTTGTTTGGAGAGCTCAGTCAGAGATATCATGAGCATATACACAAAAGTGCACCCTCGAATTTGCTTTTCACATGAATAAATACACTATCAAATGCTGACACGTGATTAAAAAGATCTGGCACTTCATACCTCCAAAGTGATGACACCACGGAAATGACGCTCTTCTTGTTTTTTGGTGTATCCAAGCTGCAAGAAGACATTTGTATGAAAACTTGTCACATTTATATGAACAAAACTAAAGAAGGCAACTCCATAGACGATTGAAAAGATGAACGACAATTGACGAAGGCGTGCAAACAAATTTGTTAAAAAAAATAGCTTCTTTTGTTGTTTCAAACATGCATGTCATGTTTAAAGAAGAGGTGTGCACCAGCATCCAAAGTGGATAACTAGCATGTTCATCTATGATATGAAAGAGTGGAAAATCTAACAATTACAAATAAGGGAACAAGAAAAAAATTAAGCATTCATGCAGCAACCTATATCCAATTAAATCAAACCAAAATAGGGATTATGAGTAAGTTGACGTATCTTTAATCTCAATTGAGGGAGGTTAAAAAACTACACTATAAACCTTTCCAGTTTTCTCATTCAAAACAAACCATCTCCTGCTCCAACCATTAGTTTTTGCACTTTTCTTCAATAAGAATCCTGCAGATAAAGAACACCAATCAATGACAACTGAAAATTAGCACTCTAAGCAAACAGCAGAATCAAAGTAGCAAGTCCATTCAATTCTATCTTCTGGTATATGTTCCAGGAATGACTACCACGTGAAACTTTTTGGACAGGCCAAGTGTTTCACTTGGAAGGACTCCATCCTTCCATTTTTCTGTGGTTTTTCTTGTAACAGCATACCTATATTACAGCACTGGGCTCAAGATGCTGGTACTATATAGGCGAGAAGATTAAATAACAAGCAGCAACTAACTGTGAACATAGATTCCTGAAATGAAAATTCACCTATATCCTTTAACAAAATTCCACTCTTTGGCAGGATTCCAAAATTTTAGAGAGAAGTCAAAACAATTTAATGATACTGTATGAATACCTCTTAACTGGAGGAAAACATGATTTATAACTTCAACCACTTCCTAATATGCTTTATTGTGAAAATTTAACAAAGAAGCAAAGAAAGCCCACATTGGCAGGATCTCAATCAACCTAGTCTGCCTAAGTCTATACATTTCTATCTGGGTTCATAAAACAATTCACTAAAAGCAAAAAATAAACCTAATCTCATGCATGAGAACCAAACTCAATATCCTCCGTACCCAAAACAGGTGTCATTCTAAAACCTAGTTACCATCAAACACTAACATATCATGATATAAAGAATCTTGAGTCCTTATTGATCTCAAACAATTACACCTCTTGTCAATTGCACTCTTGCAAGATCTGATGATACTTACTAGAACCATTGGTCAAATTTAAAACTTACATCATCCAATCACATAAACAGTGACCTCTCAATAACACACTGTATAACATTTCAGTAGCAAGTAAAATGATATAGTCAACACAAAAGTCACAGAATCCTCAAGTCAGATGTCATGCAACTATTAATATCAAGGAAAACAAAAACCCTCACTGACAAGAATTTAAAAAAATAATGAGGAAACTGTCTCTACAGGAACCTGCTGTTATCTCCCCCTCAGGCCCGGCAGTCTTCAAGGCTGGTCCTTCTTGTACATCCTTGTCTTGCTGATCGGATTTATCCTTGATCGATTTCAAGCTCCCCCCAGTTTGTTGGCCTGCTGTTTGAGGACTGGTTTCCTGACCACAAAAAATCAGAAAATCTTACTAGTTCAAAAACAATCTATTCAGGAAAATATAAAATAGAAAAGATTTAAGGAAATTNGGACTGGTTTCCTGACCACAAAAAATCAGAAAATCTTACTAGTTCAAAAACAATCTGTTCAGGAAAATATAAAATAGAAAAAGATTTAAGGAAACTCCTATGCACATCATGATAATTAAATACATAAAACTCAGGCATCTAATGAATTCAACATTAAGAAAAAACTTTATGTACCCTATTTAATACAGGTTGCTCTGTCTCAGGCGTCTTTTTAGAAGGTCGGTTTTTCAGCTCNTGAATAATCTCAAAGATAGGTATATGAGCCTTAGGATCCTCTCCAACCAATGGCAATGGCCTTTGGATTCTACATTTTCCAAACACCATTGACAATTTCAGTTACGANTCTTCTTCACGCCGCTGCCTATCCATCCTGTCAAAACGCAATTAAACAGAGACATCAGTTTTTTTTTTCTAAAAAAAAAAAAGCGATGGATCAAAAATATCAAACAGGGGAATTTATCNAAACTCAGGCATCTAATGAATTCAACATTAAGAAAAAACTTTATGTACCCTATTTAATACAGGTTGCTCTGTCTCAGGCGTCTTTTTAGAAGGTCGGTTTTTCAGCTCTTCTTCACGCCGCTGCCTATCCATCCTGTCAAAACGCAATTAAACAGAGACATCGATTTTTTTTTTCTAAAAAAAAAAAAGCGATGGATCAAAAATATCAAACAGGGGAATTTATCCTGGACATAAAATCAGGTATAGAAGCATCGGACAAACAAAATGGCAGATGAAAAGACTATTGAACAGTGAACAAATAATCTTCAGGAAAACACCACAATACACAGTTGCACTACAATGTTGGCCCATTTCTCATCACAATATCATATCAGTAATACCAATACAATGAATCTAAGGTTTTTTATTCCTTATCCTTATTAACCAAGTCAAAGCAATGGACCCATGGGGAGAGGACAGTGACCAAGCCTTCCTGGTCACTATCACACAAAATAACTTGCTTTTGTATTGAAAGGAGAGCAATAAAAAAACAGAATTTTGTAACCATGCCAAAACCAAGAGAAACCAAAAATTCAGTAACTATTTTATGTCCAAATAATGAACATACCGCCTCTGCACCAAACGAATGAAGTGTTGTGGAGGAACAAATGCACGCTCCATGTCAACCAGTGCAACTACCATGTTCTTAGCTTCACTTTTAAATCCATCCAGTGCAGTAGTCGCAATTGCCACAACCTATTTTAATCATATAACCATTACTGAATATTGCCTAAAAAAAGGCATGCAAAGCAAAAAAGAGGTATACATCTACATATAGAAATTATGACAATGTACAGCAGCAAGACATAGCTACCTCTCTCTTGAAAGGAGGGTATCTTCCAAGCCCTGGTGTAGCATTAGCAGCTGCTGAAACTATGTCCACAAGTACACGGTGCACCTGTTTCAGTAGTTTCATTTAAACAGACTAAGTAGAAGAATAACAAATATATAGAAAAAAGAATAATAGAATTTCATACCCTACATGTAGAAATATCAATAATGAAAACAAAACATGTAGCCTGAGGTCAGCAGACTAGCATCTCTGAGAATTCAAGATGCTTGTCTTTATCAGATACAATTGTCATGTGGCATGGGGCTGCATACAAGAGAGGGTTTTGGGGACTTGGGTCTTGTCCCACGTCAATGGTGAATAATCTCAAAGATAGGTATATGAGCCTTAGGATCCTCTCCAACCAATGGCAATGGCCTTTGGATTCTACATTTTCCAAACACCATTGACAATTTCAGTTACGAATTTTACTGAGAAATATGGCCTAAGCATGAATTAACTCCATCCGCGAAGATTTTAAAGTGTCCATGAAACCAGTTAGTCCCTATTTCGCAGCATCCCAAAAAGGAATCATCAATGCTATGCGCCAAGTAATTGTAGTATCATTTTTCTTTTCTCTACCATCTTTCTAGTTCTCCTGGGACCTTTTTAATTTTCTGCTTACAGACCACCACAATAAGAAAGAAAAAACAAAGCTGATTGTATTGATAACTTTGTTTAAATTTTAAACAAGACTTTCTTTTTCTATCAAAAAGAAGTCAAAAAACAAGCGGAAATGATAGAAGTAACAAATATATGGGTTCTAACATCAAAAGCTTCATGTGTGTCCTTGTGTTGTTCATTTAATTTCAGTAAATCCACAGCATCAAGTGGGTAGGCTTCCACTGTGCCAAAAGAAAGTGTATGGAACGCAAACTTGGAACAAAGGAATGGAAACTTAAATGTTGGCAGAGATGAACTAAAACCCAACATCGATTTACCTCATCAACACAAAGACGTGAAGGTTCTTTCGCCTGCTCTAAAACACTCTTTATTAAAGACCGTAAACCTTTCTCTGGAGATATAAGGTAGGGCTGATAACCATCTGCTTCTAGCACTATCTGTTACCAACTTGAATGGGTCAACATTATAAAAAGTAAATAGGAACTCAAAAAGAACACTGAAAAAATGCAAAAAAATACGATTGANTCAAAAGCTTCATGTGTGTCCTTGTGTTGTTCATTTAATTTCAGTAAATCCACAGCATCAAGTGGGTAGGCTTCCACTGTGCCAAAAGAAAGTGTATGGAACGCAAACTTGGAACAAAGGAATGGAAACTTAAATGTTGGCAGAGATGAACTAAAACCCAACATCGATTTACCTCATCAACACAAAGACGTGAAGGTTCTTTCGCCTGCTCTAAAACACTCTTTATTAAAGACCGTAAACCTTTCTCTGGAGATATAAGGTAGGGCTGATAACCATCTGCTTCTAGCACTATCTGTTACCAACTTGAATGGATCAACATTATAAAAAGTAAATAGGAACTCAAAAAGAACACTGAAAAAATGCAAAAAAATACGATTGAAAGACATACCCTCTTGACATTGTTTATGTCAAAATGTCTGTCTAATGGCAACTGTTTGATCCTGTTAGGGAAGTTGCCCTCAAAGCTCGCAACAACTTTCCAACCGCCACCCTACAATAATATTAAATCATAAGTTAAAAACAAGCAGAAGAATGGAGTTGAATTCTTTTGTCACAGCATACTGAATATAAACAATCACCAATGCCCATAAATGCAACAAACCCTTGCCATTGTCAACTCCTCTCCCTAAAAAAACAAAATAAAAATGAACAGGAAAAATGCTTCAACTATCATGAATGATGCCAACTACAATGTGATAAACAACTGGCCGACAAAACAACCATGTTATTGGATTTTAACTCGAACCACATACAGAAATGAAATATNGAAAAATGCTTCAACTATCATGAATGATGCCAACTACAATGTGATAAACAACTGGCAGACAAAACAACCATGTTATTGGATTTTAACTCGAACCACATACAGAAATGAAATATTATGAAAAAATATTCCCAGTAGATGAATGACGAATGCCCCCAGGATAGAAACCTAGCTCTAATATCACTCTGTCACACCATATTGCTGATAAAGCACATAGCTCCAAATATTAGAAACAAAATCGTTTGAAAATAAAAAGACACTCATCTATGAACTCAAACACAGTTGTCCTAGAAAAACAAGAAAATGTGTCTTTCAAGTTAAACAAATAAGCTGTCTTCTAATATCATTTCTTCCATCAGCAGCAGAACACCAAACAGTTATGCTCTGCGCCAGCAGAATAGAAAATATTCACAACCTAAGAAGGTAGACTACTGGAGAGGGAGGGCTCAGTGCCGACTAAAACAGAGAAATTCAGATAATGTTCCTCAGATGGCATGATGTATTACCTCTGCTAACAGAACCAAGAAAATTTCCGTTACTAAAACCCATCACAAAGAAATTGTAGGGCACACAATTTTGAGTTTCTTAGTGCGGTCCTAAATCACTTTCAAAAATCCAATTTGGTCTCATGTATCAAGTATAAAACCATAAAATACAAAAGCACTAATGCCAGCAAGTAGACATGAAAAGTTTCAGCTCATTAACTCTATCCTCATGGGAAAGATTAAACTTCAAATATTCAACATGTAATAATAGAATGCTTTCTTCACGCTGCAAATGGAATATTGTGTGTTGTCTCTAAGGAATAACATGAAAACACTCAGAAGTATCAGACCTTACCATAAACTTTGCATTCTCTTATACATTGGTCACAACTTAAATACATATACAGTTCATTAGTTCTGCTCAACTCTTGTGATACACATACAGCACTCTGTTTAAAAAGATCTTCTGTTAAGACACTGTGTAGCAAATTAATCACCAAAACAAGGTGCTATCAGATGTCTGCATAGCAAAGATCCCTTTTTTGTCATACAAAACTATGGAATCTGTGCACTTCATATACCTGTGCTTTTTGTTTCTAAATTCTTACCTCACCACTTGTAATATGTTGGAGAAATCTATCCTCAAATTCACGGCAAAGCTCCAAAGCCAGAGCTTTTGAACCTTCAGCACTATGAACCATTGATTCACCAAGCCTTACTAATTCATCCTGTACTAATTGAGACTTACCCTGTAGCCTGCGGAGTTACATAAGAAGAGAAATCAAGGTCTCGGTTCAGGTACTTGAAAAAAACAAGCATAAAATACCAACTACGTGCATCCTTATGAGTTTTATCAAAACTCTATGCATTGGTCACAAAACTTTCTTAGGGAATAAGGATATCTAGCCCCCAAACTTTATAGAAACAAACGATGCATGAACAATGAAGTTGTATAATACAGCAATGCATTCAAATAAGTAACTACATTAGTATATTCTTTATCCAGGCTGTTGCATAAGATAAATGAAGAATTTTGCTGGTGGAGGATGCTAAGGAGGCATCTTTACAATGGTTACAGTGTTGACATTCCAGAAAACCCCTTCCCCCATGCCCTAAAAAAACCAAAGAGAAAATTAAAAGAGAGGAGAAAATATATTTGAAATACTTTAGAAGGCATGCTAGCAATTGGCCAGCCTAGGTGATTTACTTCAGAAATTTGCATTGGTCCATACTAGGGTTTTTGGTATACGTCATTTGCTTGACTATACAAAACGTACAAGCTATATAACCAAACAAAATCTGAGAACTACATATAAAATGGAGATTGAACAGAAGTCATCCGAAATTAAATAACAAATGAAAACCAAAGGTCAAACAGGAAATGGGAAAGAGATTATACCCTGAAAGGAGATTTGGAAGCCTGACTTTCATACGGTTACGAATCTGATGAGCGAGGGTCTCTACCAGAGCTAATCTTCCAAGCTTGCCTTGAGGGGCCCCTGTTAGTATGGATTTTAGACTTTCACTCTCAGCCCTCCAAGCAGTTTCTAGAGAGTTATCAGATCCAACATTTCCTGACTGTGCAGAAGCTATCGAAACAGATTGACCAATCAAAGCAACCCAAGGGATATCAGATGTACTACGTGGTCCTTGATTCAACAGAAGAGCCTGAACAGCTGCAAGAACTTTTGGATCTGAAGCTGCTTGGTCTATTTTACTAATAATGCCGATGGTTCTCGTACCTAAATGCAAAAGCATGCATAGAGGGAACAATTTTAGAATTTTTAAATGAAAAACAGTACAAAAGTTGTCTTTGTAAGCACAAAAAGATTTATGGTAAACCCACATTCTCCATCATATTCCTTCGCGATTCTAAGGGCTTTATATGAGGAAATTTCTGGTGCCAGGGCAGCAGGTATTATAACTAGCAATATCGCATCATTGTGCTCAACATATTCACTCTGTAAAAAATATTGGGCTATTAATTTCCTTCCATGAATAGAACTACAAAAACTAAAAATGTAAAAGAGTATCAATCTAACAAGAACATAAATTATACATCATTTGTAAAAAGTACCATCTGAAACTAACGATATTTTGTTTACCAGCACTCACCAATGAATCATCAAGATTTCCTTTATCTACTCCAGGCAAATCGATCAATTTCACAGGAGGAGCTGTTTTCAGGAGGAGAAAGGGAAAAAAATGAATTGAAAATTATGAGTTGCAGTGTTGAACACAGAATAACAGACAAATCGTCAAAGCAGCAGGAGCACATAACATTTGAAGTCCAATACATCTTTTCATATCAAGAAAATAAAATGGCAGTAAACCATGAATGTAACTTTAAGAGTTGATTATGTCATTTCTCAGGTGACGGTGCTTTAATGACTCCCTAATGCTTACAACCAATAGTGGGGTTGATGCTATTGGTAAAGGCATGGCAATATCAAAGGAGGCAGCACTGTGGTGTTAAAAATTGGTAGCAGATGGTGGGTAAGGTGGTGATGATGGTAGTAGTGATGGTGATGGACAAAGGGTATTGATGACAACCTATTTTGACCTGACGGGGTAATTTCAACAAAGACGAAAACTCATGGGAGACGATATAAAACCTCATGTGTTTTTTGACAATACCCTGAATATATAAGCAACCAACATGGTGATTGTTACTATTTTATGTGTACCCACCCATGCATTTTCATATAAACTTTAAAAGCATCCTAGTTCATTACCATACTTTTGCTTTTATGTAATTTGATTGGATGACTTCAAATAACCCCACCAACATCATTAAGTCACCACGATACGTGGTGCTTCAAAGTACTACTCAAAGTTGGCACTATCTAATCCTCGGTTTACCCTTTTTAGACCCATTTTTAATTTATGGTTATAATAACAACAAATAAAGACATAAAAAAGCAGTCACTACGAGACTCAGCAAATCTTAAAAATTATTGCTAAAAATGCTACAAAAAGGAGGTCATGGATCCCTACTACATCATCGTTCACACCATTCCATTCCACATGATATCTTACAAGTAATGCTAAACATCACTATTAATATATGCATATGGTTCATTTACAAACAGAATCAAATGATCATGCTGTTGTAGCTTTAATTTCCCTTCACACGGNACGAGACTCAGCAAATCTTAAAAATTATTGCTAAAAATGCTACAAAAAGGAGGTCACGGATCCCTACTACATCATCGTTCACACCATTCCATTCCACATGATATCTTACAAGTAATGCTAAACATCACTATTGATATATGCATATGGTTCATTTACAAACAGAATCAATTGATCATGCTGTTGTAGCTTTAATTTCCCTTCACACGGGAGTCAAATTATTATGTAACCCATGCCCAAAAAACTAGAGTCAAACATAACTATTATGTAAGCCATGCCAAAAAAAAGTATCCCATATGTCATTACAGTGATCTTCACCATAGATACCTGGATCTTAGATACCCATAGTGTCCCACGAATCGGGTCACACAACCCAAAAAGAGCTGTGTTCGCAATCCAAATCACATTTTTTTTATTATCAGGAAAAAAAAATTAATATTATTTAACTATGTTCATATAAATATATCATTACTTAGAAAGTGACCCAGATAAAAGTACCTTGACAATTTTAGGAGTTTGGCATCAAACATTAAACATTTGGGGGGTTGGGGATATCATATTATAAAATTTCAATTACATGGTGAGATAATAATAGGGTGACGGTTAATTCCACTTATTAGTCATTGTTATAGAACCAGGGGCCAAATCCAGTCTTCATTTCAAAAATGGACAAATCCAAGGAGTCTAAAAGCAACAGCTCTGATGTGCACCAATTCTAATTTCGGCTTTCTTTCTTCTTTTTGTTTTCCTTTGTTTGATAAGAACACCATTTTGATTTTTAATTACAATTTCCTGATGCTCCATTGCTTTTCCTTCTGAAAGGAGAAAGCCTACTCCATTATGTATATTTGCATCACCTACTCCCAACTGCCATTGGATTCATCTTTCTCTTAAATTAGGAAAAAAATGGGCATGTGATGAGTGCTTTGGCCCCACATGAGGCTGCCATATGTGTCATCCAACTTGTAAATAAGAATTGTAAACAGCCTTGTAATTTGAAGATATATCCACCTATATATTGTGCTAAGGCTTTAAACTTCCACTTTGAGACTTAAAACTTTTCATCCATAAGTGTCATGCCATGATTTTGAATTTCCAATGCGAATTGTGATGCTTCAGTGTTCTATGGTCCCTTTTGCTATAGGACTCCTTCATTTTCAATAATTTCAGCTGCAAAGAATCAAAGATTACATTTCGATAACAATGAACATTTATAAAATCCCTTTACAAATCATCAGCATTACAAAACATCTCTACAAAATAGAAACACTGCAAAGCACACCAAAATATGGAAGGCAGAACTGTTATTGCAGTGATTAGATCAAACCTGGGCTATTTTTTCTGCATTTACTTGGAAACTACTCCAAGACAGAAAGAAAAGATGGGAAAGGATGAAGCTAAAGACACACAAAAGATAGTCATAGCTTTTTCACTCAAAAAGAAAACAGGACGCTTTTATTCAAACTAACCTGTACTTGTTCGAAGCTTCAAATATATTTCATCACGACTCTTGCTTGAAATTTTGCTTAGCCTATCCTGTAAAGAATGCCGAAGAGCACCTATGAAGGGCCAACAAAAAGCAACGACAATCAAAGTCATCAGACACAGATTTAAGCAGTCATTAGAAGACAAATCACTCCATACGAAAGTCCACTTTATAATTAGACATATCCGGTTAAGGAAGAGGCCTCACTTGCAGACACCGGTTGTGATTTACTGTCAATCTGCAAAATAATTGATTTGCTGCTTAAAGAACTATCCCGTTTTAGATCAATGCATATAGGAGCACGAGTGGCACCACCTTCACCAGTTGGCTGTCCAAATATCAAAACAATATAAATTAAGAATATTTTACAGGCATACCCATTATTCAATTCCAAAAAAGATACACGAATAGTGACAGGATAACATCGTCTTATTAATAGGAAGATATTATACAAACACTAAAGGTGAACGAGAATGCAAAAGCTCAGACTGTAAAACACTTACCAAAGCAGGATGTCCTATTAGACTGTTCAACACCGCTGATTTACCCGCGCCCTGACCAATTTGTCCATTCAATAAACAGAAGCAGCAAGTCACTAAATACTTTTTTTTGAAAAAAAAGGCCCAAAGATAAACCTCAAATTTTACAAAAAGCTCTGCCCTATCATTCAAGCTGTAGTGTTGTACAACACCCCAGCCCCAAAAAATAACAATTAAATATGGAACAAAAAATTAGTAATTCATGCAGGTGCATTATTCTAAATTTAACCAAAAAAAAAACCTTCCCCATACTTGATACAATTATGACATAAATTCTTCTAAAATTTGTTTGAGGACTGCAGGAACCTACTTTTAGAAAGTCCCCAAAAGCAAGAAAGAAATATAGCATTAGTGGCACTCTTCAATCAGGCTGCCTGCCAAAAAGAGGCAATCATGCACAATAACAACAATGTACGCAGACAAGTCACTAATTTTGAGTTAATAAAAAATAAAGATCACAAAATATGTGCGGACAACAACAAATTTAAGAAGGACGATACCAAGAGGATATATTATTGTAGCAGATACCACACAATAATGACCCACTAGTTACCCGCTTCATCCCAATCTTTCACTTCAATTTACAAAGAGGCAGTCATGTTCTACCTATTACCAAGTACCATTTTCTCACAAAAACTTGCACCGATATCTCAATTCAGAATTACTTCAAACGTTGATTAATGCTCCGGCTCCACAACCACTATCAAGGCTTCCTACTGNTCTTCAATCAGGCTGCCTGCCAAAAAGAGGCAATCATGCACAATAACAACAATGTACGCAGACAAGTCACTAATTTTGAGTTAATAAAAAATAAAGATCACAAAATATGTGCGGACAACAACAAATTTAAGAAGGACGATACCAAGAGGATATATTATTGTAGCAGATACCACACAATAATGACCCACTAGTTACCCGCTTCATCCCAATCTTTCACTTCAATTTACAAAGAGGCAGTCATGTTCTACCTATTACCAAGTACCATTTTCTCACAAAAACTTGCACCGATATCTCAATTCAGAATTACTTCAAATGTTGATTAATGCTCCGGCTCCACAACCACTATCAAGGCTTCCTACCGNAAATTCCAATAAACTGGTGAAGTTTGTAACATTGGTACAGGGCAATGGCGATGATAACTGTAATATTGGTGGCATCAAGAATGCTAATGTTTTGGTTGTCTTGTCCAAATTTGACATGCTCTTTGTACTTTTACCTTTTATGATTAATGAAACCAATGTTTCTTATCACAAAAAAAGAACGTTGATGTTGTTATCGCTGATAACAATGGCACTAGAAGGTTGATGTTGATATAAGTGATGCCACTGTCCTGGTGTGTTACAGTAGTGGTGGTGGTGGTAAATGGTAAAGTAGCTTTGGTCAAAACACAACCATGAGCCATGGGTTAGTAACAGTAATTGTGGTCACAATCACCAATGTGCAATGAATTTTTCCTCGGCCCCAAGGTCAAGAGTCAATTTTACACTAAAATACCGTAAGGTAGTACCGATGAAAACAAAATATTAAAAGTGTCAATAATAATAAGGGATTCAAAATTATGATTGAGCACAAAATATGATATAGTTATAGATGTAAACCATTTCTTTCTCTTTTGGTAGTGGGTAGGGAGGTTCTTGGCCCATAACCCATCTAGCGCTAGCAAAACCCATCAATTGTTTCAATGACAGAAGCAATGCAATGTTGGTGGTGGTAGTAATTGTGGTAACATAAACACAATGGTGGCCTCATCAAGGTGTGAATGATATTATAAGTTGTATGGGTATGGTGAAGAAGGCAATAGTATGGTTCCTTATTCCCTGAAAAGAGAGGTTTTATTAACACCATGCTTAGCAAAATTTCATCAGGATGTATGCCCTTGAAAAGCATCACCGAACATCTCAACAAATTTTCACATTAAGCAATAGATATATCTGAGAATTCCAATTTCCTTTCCATCCACCAATTACTCATTCAGACATCCCTTATAAATGATGACCTGTCTTAATTTTTACTATTTCCTAGGGTACAGCTGTGAGACATTTCAACTTAAGACAGCAGTAACTTTTGTCCAATCTGAATATTTTACAAATACAAAAATTTGCAAATACTTCCTCTATAAAACAAGAGGATTTTCCAGGTAGAATTGAGCCAAATCATGTAGTAAGACTGTATTCTAATCTGTTTGTGGTTTTGACTCCCCAGTTCCCACACACTCCAAAACTGTCTTCTACAAGGGTGTACTTTCATACTGCCAGCCCAATCTTCGACTTCTAATCCAGCTCCACTGACTGCTTCTAACAATTAAGCAACATTACCACGAGGTTTCACCTCTCCTAAGTCTAATTCACAACAAGGTCCTCAATTGCTTCATTTATATGTCAAGCATTGTCAAGATACACCTATAGGTGTGGCGTTGGCAACTTGACATGGATGCTTCAAATTGGCCCTTAGGGATGCCCACACTAGGGAGACACATTTCCCCTTTAACATGATAACTTATCAGATCAAAGCCACTATAGTTTGACATAATCAAAGCCACTACAGTTTTAATAGACATAATCAAAGCCACTATTAAGAATCAATACATTACTCCACATATTCAGAGAATCATCTAATCCAGTGAATATTCTCAACCTCTAATTTACCAGTACTCTTGAGCGTATTCACAATTCTGATTACACTCTCTCACGTGCATAATTTGAAATCGTATTCAAGATCCATACAAACTAGATCAAAAGATCTAATCAGTAAATAAAACGGTCAAAGCACGATCAAATACACAGCTGAAAATCTNAACTAGATCAAAAGATCTAATCAGTAAATAAAACGGTCAAAGCACGATCAAATACAATCAGCTGAAAATTTNCAAACTAGATCAAAAGATCTAATCAGTAAATAAAACGGTCAAAGCACGATCAAATACACAGCTGAAAATCTGAACCGACACTATCGATTTGTGCTTGTACTTACAGTATTGCCCAGAGCGACAACATTGAGAAACGTTGAAGGCCGCTTAGAAGAAGACGCCGATGAATTTTCATCAATATCTTCGTCGGCAAGCAACGCTGCTGCTTGCCGCATAGAATCAGAAAGCTGTGCCAATTCTTCGATCGCCTCCATTGATCTAAAACCAACGGCTCGAACAAAGAGAGAGAACAAGAATTAGGAATAGATCGAAACCAAAACCAGATCGAAACAACACAGATAAGAGAGTAAAACTCGAAATCGAGGCTCTAGTGNCATCTTCTAACTCTCTTCCAAAGATTGTCGAGTTGTTTCGTGTCTTTGCTGACTTACTTAGATCCTTATAGGTCAGGTCAACCAGGCTTCAGTCAGATCAGCCAAACTTTGCATAGTCTTTGCTAACTTATTTAAGGTATCTTTTGGTATCATCGGTTGCCACCTAGCCCCGAGCATAGACTATCTTGNAGAGAGAAAGAAAGGGAAACCCTTGATTTTGATTTGCAATGGGACGAGATCGAGTGATATATTTGTGTGTGTGTGTGTGTGTGTGTATAATTTATGGATTCCGGCAAAAGGCCGGAGATTCAAAAGTTTGAACTTTTGAAAAATGTGGAGGATATGAATATATGATGGTGAACAGAACTTTATGCGAAGAATGAACTAAGAAATTCAAGCGAAATGCGCTCTCTCTCTCTCTCTCTCCCCTCCATGTAATAAAATCAAAATGGGGTCTNTCTCTCTCTCTCTCTCTCTCTCTCCCTCTCCCCTCCATGTAATAAAATCAAAATGGGGTTTCTTTCAAAAATGCCTTTTTACAAACGTTAGACCTCAAGTTTGGCAATTTTTGCCCTGGATGGCACACATCTCCCATTTCTTCTTCTTTTTCCTTTTTTTTCTAATCCAATAATTTTTTTTTTGTTTAAGATAAAAAATATAGGCGTTACACATAGATTAATAATTTTTAATACAATATATTACATGGGCAAAATGAATAAGAATTATCATTTAGAAATTTAGTGTTAATACTTCATAAATTTGACCATAATTCGTTAAACAAATTTTGAAATTACAAGACTTACATAAGAACGAACACAATACGATCATTCTTAATTCAGTCCCCAACTAGANTAAGAATTATCATTTAGAAATTTAGTGTTAATACTTCATAAATTTGACCATAATTCATTAAACAAATTTTGAAATTACAAGACTTACATAAGAACGAACACAATACGATCATTCTTAATTCAGTCCCCAACTATATACAAAATCAACAAGTAAATATCATATATGGATATCTTAATAAGTTTTTTATAGTATAAAAAACATAAAAGAGTGAGTAGAAAGAGCTCTGTATAAAGTGTGTGAATTGTGTATGAGAAGTAGAGAAAAAATACACAAGAAGATGAGTGGTTCACCAAACTGAAGATTTTGACTAGTCCGTTGTAATGTATGCACTTGCTTCTCTGATTTTGTGTTGCTTGAGAAAAGGAAAATGTTACACATTAGGTATTTGATTGCCCATGCTCTAGGAAGGCAATGGCTCGCATATTTATGAACAAGGATGGTGCGGTCCTCACAACATTGATGGTGTGATCTTCACCATCTATTTGAATATTTGAGGGAATATTTAGCTATTAGAGACTCTTTCCCTGAAGCGTGATGTAGCCTTCGAAAAGTGATGACATGACATTCCAGAACTAGTATCTTCTTGCTCAAGGTAGGGTTGATAATGTGACTCATCTTCTAACTCTCTTCCAAAGATTGTCGAGTTGTTTCGTGTCTTTGCTGACTTACTTAGATCCTTATAGGTCAGGTCAACCAGGCTTAGATCCTTATTGCTAACTTATTTAAGGTATCTTTTGGTATCATCGGTTGCCACCTAGCCCCGAGCATAGACTATCTTGAGTTGTCCATTGGTTGGGGTCGAGCTATAAAGATTGTGGTTGTCCAATTATGTTCCTATAAAGGCATGTAATTGCAAAAAACAAGATACAACTGTTTCCCTATTTCCATGCTGCCATGCAGGCATGGTGCGTACTTGGCACCTTAATTCTCAATACATGCCTATCACACGATGGCACTCGACCACATGCATAGATGCATTAAATGCACATGCTGATAAAGAAGCCTCCAAATCCCAAAACCTATTTAAAGTCTACGTCCTTCACTGTAGCACTTCACTTTGCCTTCACCATCTTCATCCAAGTTATAGAGAGAGGGAGATTTAGGGAAACTAGAGGGTCGTGCCTTGCTCTTCATCAGTCTTCCTGTCGTGTTGTGTCCTCATTGGTTCCAAGGGTCGGTTAGAACTCCCTTTAGGTTCGTCCCCTTCCATTCTCCTTTAGTCTGGATTGATTTGATCCTTGTTGGTAGTCTGAAGGACTCCACTTTCTAGTCCTTAGGTATTATTAATATAGGGGTTGCAATAGGTCCTTAGGGTTTCTTTCCTACCTCATTGATTCCTCATCTATGGTAAGGATTTTCCTCATTCAAGATTGGTGCCTCGACCCTAGAGCAATTGAAGATTGTTCTACAAATCTCTCAAAACTGTTCTGTAGACTTTATTGTCTTACTCCCATGGGTAGTCTCATCTTCCTCTTCTTCCACCCACTCTTTTATTTCTATAATTTTTGGGGGTGATTTTGCTCAGGTTGAGGTCAGCTCATCCCATAGAAATGATGATTTTGAGCAAGAGAAGATCTTGAGAGATATAAATCCCTTGATAGTTGTCAATCCTAAATAGGATGCTCCTTATCGACTTGAGGATGTAACGTCTGAAGAGGTAGTTCCTAAGGAGCTAACTCCTAAAAAAGCTCCAAGGAAAGGTACCAAGAAGAGGCTGAGAAGACCTCTAAGTGGTGACCTTTCTTCATCTAGGGCTAGCCCTTTGAAAAAGGGCAAAAAGCTTGTTCGTTGCTTAGATGAGCTGACTTGTTATGCCACCCTGGTATGTAGTGAGGTTTCCAAAGCCGGAGCTGAGACCATCAAGGAACAATATGGTGGTGTGGTTGTCCATGCTCCTACTCGGGACAAACATAGCAACATCTACTACTCTAAGAAAGTCTTCTTTTTTCAAGGTTACCTTCGAGGTCAGTTTGAGATTCCCAATGCACCCGTTCATCTGAGGCATCTTTTGTCACTTCAATTTATACCTTTCTGGGGTGTCCCCCAATATCTGGGGTCTACTAATGGGTCGCCTCATCTTTTAGCATCAGAGTGGCATTAGGTCTTCCCCCACCATTTTCAAGTTCCTTTATTTATTTCACTTTAAGTCCTCTTCTACTAAGGGTTTCTTCTATTTCGCTAAGAGGGCCAAAGCAGAAGAACTAGTCATTGAGCTTCCCTCCTTTCATAAGGGTTGGAAAAAGGATTTCTTCTTTGTGTTTAGGGACGCTGGGGAATTTAAAAGGGAAGTCAACAAGCTCCTTTGAGTTCCTCGACTTTGGGAAGCCCCAAAACATGTGAGCNGGATTTCTTCTTTGTGTTTAGGGACGCTGGGGAATTTAAAAGGGAAGTCAACAAGCCCCTTTGAGTTCCTCGACTTTGAGAAGCCCCAAAACATGTGATCAAGTTTGTTTTGCTATTACTCTACTTTTGGTAAATGATATGTTTTCTTGGACCTAGCCTGATTTTTGTTGTGGTTACAAGACATGAGCCAATTTTGATCCTGAATAGATCTAGACAGCTTAGTGTCGCCTAGGTTGAGAAATGCAGCGTGAGGTATTATAAAGATGGTCACTCTTGAGAAGCTAGAAGCTAGCCAAATACAATCTCAAGCCCCAATCATAAAAGCCACATCTAGTTAGTAATTTTATCTTCCATGCCTTTCTTGGCTTTCTTAGTATTTTCCTTAACTAGACTTATTCTTTTTTTCTTTGCAGATCCTCCGGCAATGGGTCTTGACAAGGATGCTCTAAAGAAAGCCTTGGCTAAGAAAAAGTAGGTTAGGTCAGTTGTAGACTCCATACCTGCAAAGAGGCTAAGGTGCCTAACTAAAATAACCAAGGTGACTAATCATCAGACCTATTTGATCCCCAAAACACTGGAGTAACTGATCCTCTTATGCTTCAAGACAGGTTTGAAGAGGTTTCTTCTATTGAGAGTTAGGGGGTTCTTAAGATAACCCCTCCTAGTGAGGTTGGGGTTACTTTTGAAAAAGCTCCCGAGGTTGAGGTTACCATTGTGGCAGCTCAGAAGTATGTTGGTTCATCATTAGGTGTCCTTGCTTTGCGTGCCAAAGAGTAGAGCTTGCTCTGTAATACTACTATGGCTGCTCGAAAGGTCATGGGCATCTTGTCTAAGGTTGATCTTCGTGAGTCATCCAAACTTAGTCATGGTGATAAGGCCATGAATGCACTCCATGGCCTTGCAGCAGTATCGTCTTTTTCCTTTCTTCTATTCTTCTTTTTCAAAATTTGTTATAAGTGTTCTTCTCCAATCTTTACAGGCTGCCACCCACATTAGTGCTCTCATTACGCAAACTCAGAGATTAGAGAAGCATCGCGACGAGAAGACAACCAAGCTAACTATGTCCAAGGTTGTGGTTATAGATTTGACCATCTAGGTTAATGGCTTCAAGGATTCTGAAGAATCATTAAAGGAGAGGTTGACCAAGAAACAAGCCAAGATGACCGAGACTATGTCAAAATCAGATGTGACGATACTTGTTGTTGAGGAGGCCAAGTTCAAAAAATCCAAAATCGAAAAAGAGTCTGTCCTCTTAAAATTTAAGTTAGCTAAGGTGGCAAAGAGATGTTCCAACCCAGAGGTCGATCTGTGCACTAAGAACATGCATGGGGAATACAACAAAGCTATCTTTGAGAGCTTTTTAGACGGGTAAGATATATTTATAGATCAAGCCAAGGAGAAGTACCCGAAAGATAAGTACCTAAAGCTCGACTTTGATTCCTTTGAGCCTCCATTTTCCACTGACAAGGCCGAGAAGGACAAGGAGAAAATGGGGGAGCTCGCCGAAGAGGGTGTAGGAAAGGAGGTTGAGTTGCAAGCAGAAGGGTCTGAGAGTAGAGAACTGAGAAAACGATGAGCTAAAGAGCTGCTTCTTTCTTTGAAATATTTCCATTTGTAAAAATATTCTAATTGTTGGACTTTTTATATCCTTAGTTGCAACTTGAACTTCAATTTTGTGAATGACATCTCCTTCTCTCTTTTTTCTATGTTGTTTCTTTATTATTACAGTGTCTAGTAGGTAGGGGGAATTAGGTCAAATTAGATCTGTTTTCCATGTGTGGTCACCCCCAAGTGGGATAGGTCATGTCATAATTATTATTTACCTTGTGGTCACATAACCACCCTCACTTTTGGATGGTGATAACCTAGAACTCTTACTAAGTAGTTCTAGGTTAAGCCATACATTTTGGCTAAGAACTTTTTTTTAGGTTTTGACTGATCAATCTAGAACTCTAGTTTCGTGGCCCTTGAGACTGAGAAGTTTGAATCATTAAGTAGCTGGTTTCATTTTTCCAGGGCTCATAGTTTGTTAGAAGCCTGACGAGGTATGAAAAACCTGAGTTTATTTGCCAAAGGCTGAGGAGCCTATACTTAGTATTTTTTAATGCTTTGGTCTTATTGTTAGACTAATAAGTCCAACCTTAGATCATATTCTAGGTTTATTCTTCTAGTGAGGTCAGAATTAAGCCATTTCACTCCCTTGAGCATTGGAGGCCCCGTCTATGTCAAGCCCCCACACTAGAACATTACGGATAAAACTTTTTTCCGAAGAGGTGGTGCCTGCTCATGAGGAGGTGTGAACTCTACTACAAAATCATGGAGGACTTGTCCCTTGATTGTTATCCTCTGCTTGAACTGGATATGAAATTCCCCAAGCTAGATAGACCATTTAACCAATTGACTTGAGGATTCATGTTTGTGCAAGACGTATTTCATTGGCTGGATAGTTAGCACTTTGATGGTATGAGCTTGAAAGTATAGTCTTAGTTTCCTAGATATTGTGACAAAAGCTAGGACTAGTTTTTCCATTTTTAGATCCCTCTCATTGGACCCTCTTAGGGCTTTACTATANCAAGTTTGTTTTGCTATTACTCTACTTTTGGTAAATGATATGTTTTCTTGGACCTAGCCTGATTTTTGTTGTGGTTACAAGACATGAGCCAATTTTGATCCTGAATAGATCTAGACAGCTTAGTGTCGCCTAGGTTGAGAAATGCAGCGTGAGGTATTATAAAGATGGTCACTCTTGAGAAGCTAGAAGCTAGCCAAATACAATCTCAAGCCCCAATCATAAAAGCCACATCTAGTTAGTAATTTTATCTTCCATGCCTTTCTTGGCTTTCTTAGTATTTTCCTTAACTAGACTTATTCTTTTTTTCTTTGCAGATCCTCCGGCAATGGGTCTTGACAAGGATGCTCTAAAGAAAGCCTTGGCTAAGAAAAAGTAGGTTAGGCCAGTTGTAGACTCCATACCTGCAAAGAGGCTAAGGTGCCTGACTAAAATAACCAAGGTGACTAATCATCAGACCTATTTGATCCCCAAAGCACTGGAGTAACTGATCCTCTTATGCTTCAAGACAGGTTTGAAGAGGTTTCTTCTATTAAGAGTTAGGGGGTTCTTAAGATAACCCCTCCTAGTGATGTTGGGGTTACTTTTGAAAAAGCTCCCGAGGTTGAGGTTACCATTGTGGCAGCTCAGAAGTATGTTGGTTCATCATTAGGTGTCCTTGCTTTGCGTGCCAAAGAGTAGAGCTTGCTCTGTAATACTACTATGGCTGCTCGAAAGGTCATGGGCATCTTGTCTAAGGTTGATCTTCGTGAGTCATCCAAACTTAGTCATGGTGATAAGGCCATGAATGCACTCCATGGCCTTGCAGCAGTATCGTCTTTTTCCTTTCTTCTATTCTTTTTTTCAAAATTTGTTATAAGTGTTCTTCTCCAATCTTTACAGGCTGCCACCCACATTAGTACTCTCATTACGCAAACTCAGAGATTAGAGAAGCATCGCGACGAGAAGACAACCAAGCTAACTATGTCCAAGGTTGTGGTTATAGATTTGACCATCTAGGTTAATGGCTTCAAGGATTCTGAAGAATCATTAAAGGAGAGGTTGACCAAGAAACAAGCCAAGATGACCGAGACTATGTCAAAATCAGATGTGACGATACTTGTTGTTGAGGAGGCCAAGTTCAAAAAATCCAAAATCGAAAAAGAGTCTGTCCTCTTAAAATTTAAGTTAGCTAAGGTGGCAAAGAGATGTTCCAACCCAGAGGTCGATCTGTGCACTAAGAACATGCATGGGGAATACAACAAAGCTATCTTTGAGAGCTTTTTAGACGGGTAAGATATATTTATAGATCAAGCCAAGGAGAAGTACCCGAAAGATAAGTACCTAAAGCTCGACTTTGATTCCTTTGAGCCTCCATTTTCCACTGACAAGGCCGAGAAGGACAAGGAGAAAATGGGGGAGCTCGCCGAAGAGGGTGTAGGAAAGGAGGTTGAGTTGCAAGCAGAAGGGTCTGAGAGTAGAGAACTGAGAAAACGATGAGCTAAAGAGCTGCTTCTTTCTTTGAAATATTTCCATTTGTAAAAATATTCTAATTTTTGGACTTTTTATATCCTTAGTTGCAACTTGAACTTCAATTTTGTGAATGACATCTCCTTCTCTTTTTTTTTCTATGTTGTTTCTTTATTATTATAGTGTCTAGTAGGTAGGGGGAATTAGGTCAAATTAGATCTGTTTTCCATGTGTGGTCACCCCTAAGTGGGATAGGTCATGTCATAATTATTATTTACCTTGTGGTCACATAACTACNCTTGACACTCATCCAAGTTAGCGTCGGAGAAGGTAATTTCCATGCTAAGACAAGGAGTTTTCTTTACTGCACAAATTTTAGAGAAGTCCTTTGAACGAGTCTTTCACACGTGTGTCTTACAAGCCAAACTGGACTTCCCACTCTAGTAAATTCTCCTAAGATGAGATGGATCTCTCCAATGGGCTATTGATGTTGTTGTCTTGTCTGGGGTTGCTCCTAGTGATTCCCAACTTGGTCATTCCCATCTCGGGGCACGAATCCCCCTGAGATGTCCCTTTTGGATAAGGAACTCAATTTCTCTTTTGAGCCGGATGCATTCATCGGTGTAGTGACCATGATCTTTGTGAAAGTTGCAAAACTTGCCCATATCCCTCTTACGAGGGTCATACCTCATCTTAGAGGGCCATATAACAAAATTTTTGTTTTGGACCTGGTGTAAAACTTGGGCCACCGAGGTGTCTAAGGGCGTGTACTATTCAGTAGAGAAGTTTTGTTTACGTGGCCTGAAGCGATCTCGCACGTTACCTTTCCAACAAAGAGAACACTCTTTGTTTCTTGTGGGATTAGTCTTCTTTCACTTTTTACTTCCGTGCTGATTTGACACAACTAAAAAGCTGTGTCTAGCACAAAGAAACTATTCTTCATTCATGTATTTTTCTACCTTGGTTGGCACATCAACCATACTTGTTTGAGGATGCATGGACACAAAAAACAAGAATTTTGAAGGCCATCCACCTTTTCAACAATAAATGCTGCCAGAACTATCTTTTCATTAAGGCCATCCACCTAAAGGGTTTCCAAATTGAAACACTAAACATATTTTCTCAACATCTCGTCTGACTTTTGTTTGATGTAGAGGAGATAGGATGTAGGCTTGAGGTGGCTCCTTACACCAATAAAATGACACAAATTGCATGGACAACTCCTTAAACAAGTTGATTGAAGCTGGGGATAGTTTGTGATACCAGGTCAGCGTAAAGCCCTTGAGGGTAATCGTGATAGCTCTACACCAAACAAGGTCTTCATAACCGTAATGCTCCATCAGGTTTTTATAAGTGTTGAGATGATCAAATGGATCTCTTGTTCCATTGAAGGCCTCCATCAAGGGCATTTTGAACTTAGAGGGAAGGAGAAAGTTATGAATCTCCTTTCACACATGAGAATCGATTTTCTCGACCAGAGCTTCCATGGAAATGGGAGCTCTATTTTTGGTGATGTTCTTGATGTTACATATTTCATCCTGGATCTCTCTAATTCTATTCCCAATACAGGTTTAGGGGAGGTGGTTGAGGATGAGGCTAAGGGTCATGCACCTTATCTTCGCTAGTTCGATTTTTAGCTCTGTCCTCCTTTTTCGTCTAATTGATTGCAATTGTCTTCTTCAATGACCTCATTTAGGGGATATAAAGGCTATTGAGGTTATTGGGTAGTAAGGAGTTAAATGATTTGTTAGTTTTGCCTGAGGAGGCATAACATTGTTTACTGGTAAGTCTCTTAGTTTTTAGTTGGAGACTAAATAACATGAAGGGCTGGCAGAGCCAGAGCTTGTTGCTGGTTTTCTGGGTTTGGGCTCATTCTTCTTGTTAAAACCATCAATCAAAAAAGGAAGATTTGATGTAGAATGATGAAAATCATTGTGACATCCCAAAATCTGGGAGTCCTTTTTTAACCTGTTGATCACCCACCAACTCGTGAAAATACATGTGTATGCCACATAATCCGACATCACATCATTACACGACCATTCCAAGGTCCAATATACATCAATTTTTCCTTAATATTTCACAAATTATATTCTTTAAGCAAGAAGACTCAAGGCCAAAAGACTTGGCAAAGAAGAGGTACCGATACCTACCTCACGTGGTACCTGTACCTGAGCCTTTTATTTGCCAAGTACTAGTACCTAAGTGACGGCGTACCGATACTTAGTCCTCTTGCTTCCAAGTTCTTTTCCAATTATTAGGTACTTGTACCTATATGACGGAGTATCAATACCTGAGCCCACTGTCCATCGAGATATCGGCACAAGTACCTGAAGCCTTTGGACCGGTACTTGAGCCATCCAGAATCCAAGTGTTGGTGCTCTTATGACTAGGTACTGGTCCCTAGCCCATTTCAACAACGTGGTACCGGTATCTAGTCACTTTGGAATCAGTACCTGGGCCCAAAAAATTTTCAATTTTTTCCAATCCTTAACTTTAACTCATCCAAATTTATACAACATTTAAACAATTCACATAACACACGTTTACAATCAAAATATAGTCCATAAAGGTTCATTACACATTCTTTTATACAATATTACAAGTTCAAAATAATTTACACCATTGTTTTACCAAATTGTAAGTTTAAAGCCACAATTCCGACTTCTTCTCAACAAGGTCACATATGAGAGTCGTCCATCGACGTTTGTCCTGCACCTGAAATATTGTTCTCATAAATGGTGAGTCACGTTCAATAGGGTATCTCCTAAAGAGGCTACTCTCCAATCTAGATGCATATGAAATGTTCATATGCAATTCAACAAACAATCAAACATCCATTTAAGAGTATGCAATTTACAATGAATTTGACAATGACATGTCATGTTATGAGATGATACTCACAAATGCAATGTAACCCGAGCCCTCCTGATGAGAGCCAAGGTGGGCCTACTTTTAAAGATCCTTGGTATGTTCAGATGGGTCAATTACAAGATCAAGAGCCAAGAAGATCAAGGAAGCAATGCAGGATTGGTGGGATGATGCTAGCAAGAGCTCAACACTCAAGATGGGCTTGAAAGAAGGAGAACCAATTTTGATCCACTTGATCCAAGCTATGGAAGATATGACTTAGAGATAGGGGTTTTTGTTGTTAAGACTTTCAATTTGTTTAAAGAATTATTATTATTAGTTTAGAATAAGTGGGTTTGAGGATGCTTAGCCCACACATGTTTTATTTCTTATGAACTAGGATTTTCGTAGTTACTGTAGCGACGCACTATTCATGCTACAGTAACCACGCCCTTTTCATTCTTTTTAGGGTCTATGCCAAGTACTTTCCTTATTCTATTTAGGCATGTGATCAACCAATTAAAGGGCTGAATGTCTTTCTTTTTCTTCAAGAGTTTTAGGAAAGTAAGAGATATTTCTTTACCAACAAGTAAGAGATATTTCTTAAATAGGATAGCTATTTTAGGAAGTTTCCTAATCCTTGTAATGGCCAGCCTATAAATAGGTGTTCTATCAATGAAATAGGAGAGACAATATATAATGAATTTTGATTGTGAGTTGAGTTGAGTTTACTCCTCTTGTTCTTGATTGAATTTTTGAACTTATCAAAGGTAAATCACAACCTTTGTGGCGTTCCTCCTTGTAATTTGGGTTCTTGAGACGGGTTCTTCAATGGGTCTAGATTTTAATATAATCTAGGTTCTTGAAACGAGTTCTCAACGGGTTTAGATTCTCCATCCATAGACCTGAATTTGGCTTTTTTGGGTTGTATTTCCAATATTGTTGTTGGGTCTCAAAGCAAGTCGATTGGGGTTCATATCACCTCCACCGGCTCCTATATTACATCCAATGTCAAGCGTGTGCATCCAATCATTCCAGTAGGGGAAAAATATGATTTTTTCCCTTTTTATATCCCTTGGATACTTAGCCTACAAAGCGTCATACATCCCTTTTTTCTGATCCGATTTTATCCCAAATTGATTAAATTTCGTCTCGTGTTATGTTGAATATATTTTATTTGAACTAACTTTAAATTATTTCTCATGTTTTGTAATTAAAACCTGATCTGTTTTATTTTGATTATGGGACACCTAGTTGTATCGTAAAACGTAAAAAATTTAACTATCTCAGAATTTAACAAAAATTGACTAGGTAACTAGATTTCGCGAGACGAATCCAACAGTGAGGTCCTTTTTGTCATCCGAGTTTTAGAAAAATTTACTTTTTTCAACCTGTACCGTAGTAACTAATTACCATTTTATCCTGATTCATAAAATTTTAATTTTTCTCAAGTTTTACGATCATTCCCACATACGGTAACAAACTGATGGTGTGAAAAATAAACAATAATGAGCTAAGAGAGCTAAAAGAGCTCTGTATGAGGTTTGTGAACGAGAGAAAAAATACATAACAAAATGAATGGTTCATCAAGCTGAAGAACTTGACTTGTCCACTGTAATGGAGGCTTTTACTCCTCTAGTTTTGTTTTGCTTGAGAAAGAAGAAGGTTACACTTTAGGTATTTGATTGTCCATGCTTTGACAAGATAGTAGCTCGCCCTATTTATACACAAGGGTGGGGTCACTACAAGAAATATGAGAAAATCTGGCATTTAATTTCCGAAGTTTAACTTAAATACCACTAAAACTGGCGTTTGTTTATACACGCCAGAAATTATTAATAGAAATAATAAAAGTCTTTTTTTTTTCGCTTAATTTTCGGCGTTTAAGTCAAACGTCACAAATTCTTAATTAAAAATAATAAATTTTTTTTCCCTCCCTCATCATAAACCTAATTTTTTCCCAATCTTCCGGTGACTTTCTAGCTATGACGATGACGTTCTCTCTTCCTAAAACCCAATTCCTTGCTGGCTCTTCTCCGGTGACTTCAACTCCGACATCATAAACAGGTTTGGATTTGATGACTTTAACGTATGCTCTCTCTCTCTCTCTCTCTCTCTCTCTCCCCTTTTGTGATACACATGCGATTTTCTTAAATTTTCACACATTGCTCTACTTTCTTAGGTTACCTAATTAATGGAACTCGACATCAAGATTTTAATCTGAAATACGCTTCACGAATTGTTGTTTTTGCATGTATATTGTGTTTTTCCTTGATAGATTTGTCACAACTCAGTATTTATTGGCCCAATTTGTCAAGCATCCTGAAGAGTACCTAGAGATTGATGTTTAGTTCTTTTTTAACTTGGTTGGGGGAGTTTTGGCTATTATATCTATCACATCACTAATAGGAATTCTTCATAGAGTAGCTAATCAATCAGTGATTGAGTTCCAAAAAAAAAAATTTGAACGAGATTTTTGTCAAGTTTGGGCAAGAAATAGAGATACATTATATAAGTGCTTCTCTTGTTTTTTATTTTTATTTTTATTCTGCTTTCTTTATTTGATTTCCTTGATTTGAATCTTTCGTTTTATAGAATATGCACTCAGAGTGAGAAAAACAACGAAAGACAAAATGAAGCAAACGAGTTCAACACAAGAAGTGTCCCCGTGTTTTGACATTCCTTCTTCAGGATCAGCAGAAAAAAGACCAGCACAAGGCAAATGATTTGCAACGCTCTTTGGAGAAAGTATTTACACAATTACTTCTCTTTTTTGAAAGTTCTGCTAGATTTTTTGAAAATTAAGGTTATGTTTGGTAACTGTCTTTGTCTTTGTCTTTGTCTTTATCTTTGTGTTTTTGTTTTTAATTTTTGTTAAAAATGAAAACAAAAATATGTTTGATAATTATTTTTGGTTTTGTTTTGTTTTCGTTATATTGGAGACAAAAACAAAAAAATGGGAATAAAAAATTTTTGTTCCAAGAAACACGCGAAACAGAAACCGGCGCTAAAAGGGATTAATGAGATTCGGGTTTCGAACTCCCTTAGCAGCAAAAATACTCTTTTTTTTGTGAACCTATTTAAACCACCCATCTCTCTCTCCTCTCCTGTCCATCGCTAACTCTCCATCGCTGCCTCGCTCTCCATTTTCTGACCTTCACCGAACGATGTCTCTTCTCCTCTCTCTCACCGACGGCAGGTAATCCCTTCTCTTTCTCTCTGTTTCTCCCTCTCTCATCTCATCTCCTCGCTTTCTCTCTCTATATATATACACACAGATCCGTGTATATATATGTATATATACACAGCTCTGTGCATATATGCATATATGTGCACAGATCTGTGTATATATACATATATATACATAGATCTGTGCACATATATGCATAGATCTATTTGTGTTGCGTGTGTGTTGTGTGTGACGGTGGTGACGACTTAGGTTCCAATTTTTTAGCTTTCTTCGTGGGAATCTACTAGAAAGTTGAATTCTTCTGAAGAGAACAATGAAAAGAAGTAAAAGAGGTCTCACATTGTGAAGCCAGAAAGTTGTTTGAATATATAGGCGGCTGTTAGTTGTGAGTGTGTGGTGAGCTGCCCATTGATTTGTACAAACAAGCCGAAGTGCAAAAATTGACTGAGCAGTTATATATTCCCCTCCAAAGGTTAACTACCTTTCAAAATGGAGGTGCCTTTATCAATGAACCTCGATCATTGATTGTTGGTGGGTTAATTATCCCTTCCGTTCTTTATTTCATAGCAACTGATTCGTTAGTATTTGTAGCTTTTCAGATGCATTTTCCATATATTTGTCGTTTCTTTTGGTCCAAAAAATAAATAAATTTATTTGTGGGTTTTCACCCGTGCCTTTCTAGTTTTTATTTTCTTGTATCTAGAGAAGGAACCAATAATGGTACAATTATCTGAATATGCTTTGATTTGTCTCGATTGCTAGGCATTATTATGGCAAGTTTAGGACATAGCGTTTGTATGTGGCTGTATCGGTTGCTACTACTAGAAAATGATTCGAAACCTTCTTTTAAACTTTTTTTAATCAATCTTTCATCTCATATGTATGGTTTGCCCCATATGCAATAGGATGCCCTTCTGATCATCAGCCCTATATCCTTTTCCTCACAAAAGGAAAGAGCTTCATATTGCGTCCTCTTTTCTTGTTCCTCATTTGTCTCCGGCCTTCTGGACTGTTGTCTTGTGATACCAATTAATTATTATCTATAGATGGGATGGAATTGAGATTCATTGCGAAGTATTTTGCAAGGGCATTATGTTTATTTTATCTACTGGTTTCCTTGTATATTCAGAATTTTTACTAATTTTTCTTTGACCATCATTCCCTTATTATAGAGATATCTTTTATTTACCTATCAACGAAGAAGAAAAATAAATAAAAAGAGGAACCCCAAAATAGGAACTATGATGAGTTCCTGAACCACTATTGTAAAGGGATGACCTTTTTTGAGATTCACCTTATTGCCTAACCATTTCTGTTGACATAGAAAGAGCCATCACCTTTTTTTGTAGCTGAAGCATATTCTTAGTTGCAATCAGAGGGTGCTAATACTGGCTTTGCTAGATTTATGTTTTGTCTGCTGGAATTACTGATCTGACAGTGCATTCTCAGCAACTGCAATGTTGTGGTATCATGGTTTTCCAAGAATTGATCTGTGGCAAAGGGATCAGAACACAGATATTGTTGTTGTGGAATGATGGATGGAGGAGATGGAGTTCTTGCTTTGGATTGGACTGCATTGATTGTTCTCTGCAATTATGTACTGATCTGGAGCATGGAATTGCTGTTTTGCTGAATGATCTGAAGGTCCAATTGCTGGGCTATTTTGTTTTGCTGGTCTGCTTTGTTGTGCTGACTGGTACATTGCAGTGGGGTTTGCAGGCAGTTAATCTCAGCTGTTAGACATCTTTTGATTGTAATTAGAAATGGTTTAATCCATCTTGTAGGAGTAAAGCCATTTTTCATTTGTTTTAGAACTTCTTGTTCTTTGCTTCATGTAATTCATTCTTTTTTGGAAATAAAATTTTTTCTTTTCTTTAAAAAAGAAAAAAAAGGCTTATGCCCAATAAATTTTTTTAATATGATACGACATAAACCCGACTTATTTAAATGCTCTTTCATATTAAATTGATGTTATCCTACAAAATGCCTAATTAACCTATTTATTCCTCTATATTAATCAGTATTAGGAGTTGGGAAAGATAATATAATATCATTTGGCTTCTGATGGATGAAGTGCTTTTGTTGCTCCAGTTGATGTCCGTGGAATCGACATCACAATAATATAGGGTTCTATTGGAGAAATTCACAAAAAGAATTATTTCAATGAATTGACAACCCCAAGTACACAATACCTTTTGTTCAATTAAAACATAATACCAAACAATGCAAGCAATGTTTAAGGAAAAACATCCATTGAAGAGGAAATGGAAGTTTCAGCATTGAAAATGTACACACATAAACCACTATTTTTTGACATTGAAAAACATCAATTTTGATGATTGTTTCATATGGGTTGCTAAGTACAACACAATTACAAATGAACAAAGATTGGTGTTTTGTTGAATGNTTGAAGAGGAAATGGAAGTTTCAGCATTGAAAATGTACACACATAAACCACTATTTTTTGACATTGAAAAACATCAATTTTGATGATTGTTTCATATGGGTTGCTAAGTACAACACAATTACAAATGAACAAAGATTGGTGCTTTGTTGAATGTCTTTAATTCATGGTTGTAAATCATTTTTCATGAATAAAGTGTCGATTTGTTTGAAAACAAAAAATGAGGTATTATAAAGCATATTTAAGATAAAACTTGAGGTAGTTAACAAACATGTTTTATGTTTTTATTTTCATAATTTGATAGACAAAAATGACTACCAAACATATTTTTTGTTTCAATGTTTACCACAAAATAGAGACACAAAATTGTCCCTGTTTTTGGTTTTTTGAANTGTCGATTTGTTTGAAAACAAAAAATGAGGTATTATAAAGCATATTTAAGATAAAAATTGAGATAGTTAACAAACATGTTTTCTGTTTTTATTTTCATAATTTGATAGACAAAAATGACTACCAAACATATTTTTTGTTTCAATGTTTACCACAAAACAGAGACACAAAATTGTCCCTGTTTTTGGTTTTTTAGAGACGTAAAAACAAAAACGTTACCAAACATAGCCTAAATTTTCTTGTTTTGTTATCTTGTCAGGTGTTGGATTTTTTGGGAGAGCTTTAAATTCAGTGTTGATCTATTGATTTTTTATGCTAGTGTTGCTGATGCTTTTTTATGGATTGGAGGATATTGCTGAAGCTTGTTTTTGGAGGATGCTGCTGAAGCTTATTTTTTGAATTTTGAGAATATGCACTATGCTCAGATTGGAGTCCTTTTCCCTTGTTTACAAATATTAAAAAATATATTATTTCACCCTACCAAGTAGGTAGTTCAAGGTTGGATCTCAAGAATTGTTGTCATGTTCTTTGACATTTTTGATCGACTATATACATTTATGATTTGGAGTTCAATTTGTCAGTATTGTGTTTAATAGGGTATGATGCAGAGCTTGCCAATAGAAAAGAGATATTGGGAATCTCATGTACAGCTCAAATTTGAGTTCTGATTTTATTGTTTCTGCTGCTATGCCTATTTCAGTGAAAGGAATGCTTATGCAAAATCAGAGGGGACTGCCTGTGGTAAGAAAGAAAAAGGTTATTATCTTTGATGATAAAGGTTGAGTTTTGCCTTGTTGGAATTTTGCTATGCTATAGCAGTTACTGCTTTGCTGCTAGGGCTGTACTGCTGTGCAGGAGTTAGGCTGATACTGCTGCTGTGGTGCCTCTGATCAGCTGGGAGTAATGTGCAATTTTGGGGGAGTAATGTGGATGCTTGGAGATGATTTTGAAGGATTAAAGCCGTTACTGGCTTTTTAGTTGTTGGTTATTCATTGTAACATATTTTCTGTTACTCTTGCAAACAGAAAATCTATTTTTTTGTAACATAATTTTTGTTGGCTTGTGATAGTTTTCTGTTTTGATTGTAAACAGTTTTTTCTGTTTTGTTGAAAAAAAAATGTTAATGACATAATTCTATGCACGTGTTGAAGGATTTCTAGAACCTGTGGACATATGTTGGAGCTATACAGCATGTTATTCCACTGCTTCGAGACTTGAAGGTGGAGTGCCATGAGGGCATATGGGAGCCTGGAAGTACTGGNTAACTCATATGCTTTTGCATACTATGTATCTGTGTTATTAATTGCGCATGTCATTCATGAATAATCATTCCCTTTTCATAAGCGAAAGACGAATGTATCCATTTGAAAGTAGGCTAAGGGTGTTGTGACAAGTTGCTGATTTAATGGGATTGACCCCTATTTTAGCTACATTTTATCATAGGAAAAAAAAAATAGCTTTTGACTCCCACATATNTTTATAGGGAAGCAAACAGTATGACAGATTTTTTTGTGAACCTTGCTGTCTTGGATGGTTTTTCGATTAACTTCTCTCATTCGTTGAACATTCCTGTTCAGGCAAAGCTTTTGCTTCTGCAAGATTAGCAGGNTTCATGTTTATAGGGAAGCAAACAGTATGACAGATTTTTTTGTGAACCTTGCTGTCTTGGATAGTTTTTCGATTGACTTCTCTCATTCGTTGAACATTCCTGTTCAGGCAAAGCTTTTGCTTCTGCAAGATTAGCAGGGGTGTAGGATGCTGCAAAGGTAGTTCAAAAATATAAAAAAATAATTACTGGCGTTTAAATAAACGCCAGAAATCATTTGCCTAGAAGTAATAATTACCGGCGTTTACATAAACGCCGTAAAATAATTTCGGTCACTGAAATTTTAAAAGGAAGTTATCGATTAAATAAGTGTCATTTCAGTGTTTTGTAAANCATTCCTGTTCAGGCAAAGCTTTTGCTTCTGCAAGATTAGCAGGGGTGTAGGATGCTGCAAAGGTAGTTCAAAAATATAAAAAAATAATTACTGGCGTTTAAATAAACGCCAGAAATCATTTGCCTAGAAGTAATAATTACCGGCGTTTAAACGCCGTAAAATAATTTCGGTCACTGAAATTTTAGAAGGAAGTCATCGATTAAATAAGTGTCATTTCAGTGTTTTGTATACGTCACTTTAATTTTTGTGGCGTTTAATTATACACTGGTAATTTTTTCAATAGAGGTTTCGACGACGTTAATAACAAACGTCAATAATAATATTTTGCGATGTTTATTTATATTTACCGGCATTTAATAAACACTGATAAACGTCTTTTTTCTTTCAGTGTGTGGTCCTCATAATAATTTTGGTGTGGTCCTTACAATCCATTAAAATATTTGAGGTCATCTTTGACCGTAAGAGGTTCTTTCTCTTAAGCATGACGTGATCTTTTAAAAGTGATGACGTGATATTTTTGAATTTGTATTTTTTTATTCAAGGCAGGGTTTGGTAGTGTAATTACTCTTCTGACGCTCTTCCAGTGATTTTCGAGTTGTTTATTGTCTTGGTTGACTTGAATCCTTAGAGGTCAAGTTAATTAGACTTCAACAGGTTAGCAACTCTTCTTATAGCTTTGCTAACTCGTTTGAGGTATGAGCTGCATGTTTTCTTTTAGTATTATCCGTTTTGAAACATAATCGAGTTGGAGAACATATTCAATATAATTGTTTTATCATGTCGTACTTTCACATAATGTCATTACCTAATAATAAATTAATAAATGGGCTGGCCAGTGAATCCCACAAAATTCAATAACCACTTATTTATGTAATACAATATTTACTAACTCATAAAAAAAAGTAAAATTCGCTTTATTCATCGTCTAAGGTTTTTGTTGGATGGTGACACTTTTGACGTGGTATAACCACTACAACAAATATTTACTCAATGAGTTGACGTTTATTTAGTAAGGGACTGTGTGTGAGTAGACTTAATTTTTTTTGGGTAAGTAAGTAGAGTTAATTTTGATATAACATAACTTGTACAAGTTAGAAAACCAACATGAACTACCCATTTCCCCTTGTAATTTGATGATATTAAAAATGAATTTTCAATCTTGAAAATGGGCTCATTAATACTATCAGGAATTATGTATTTTCTTGAATAGGCAATAAATTTTTATTCTTTTGAAGTCCATTCAACCAATGTTGATTTCATTTGAATCCGTCTAATCTACTACATGATCATTTGAATCCAAGTTTTTGATTGTCATTTGTCAATGCATCCACAATTTCTTTCATAATTCATTACATTGATATCAATTTCAAATAAATTTACATTTCTGTTCACAATTTCAAAATCATGTCAATTGATGCTAAAAATTAATCACGGGTTGAATACTCTTGATATTCAAGAATGGACAAAATAAAAAATTGAAGATAGAGTGGCATTGGTGTAGTGCCAACCTAAATCAATTTTGGTTCATAAATTAAATTTGCGAGTTTATGGCGAAAGATGAGTGCTAACTCATATGCTTTTGCATACTATGTATCTGTGTTATTAATTGCGCATGTCATTCATGAATAATCATTCCCTTTTCATAAGCGAAAGACGAATGTATCCATTTGAAAGTAGGCTAAGGGTGTTATGACAAGTTGCTGATTTAGTGGGATTGACCCCTATTTTAGCTACATTTTATCATAGGAAAAAAAAAATAGCTTTTGACTCCCACATTTGTCGAGTATTGGAGTACATCTTAATTAGCTCTCCATGTGCAATTGATGTCTGGGTAGAGGCCGGGTTAGAATGTTTTGACTCTACCATGGGTTAGACATAAGTTTTTCATTACGTATCTCATTCACAATGAATCATTCTCTTTTTATATGTGAAAGATGAATGTAGCCATTTGGAATAAGCTAAAAGCGTCGTAGCTAGCTGTTGATTCAGTCGGATTGACCCTTATTTAGCTACATTTAACTCACTCATTTTTCCAATTTTGGAGTCCGTCCTAATTAGTTCTCGAGGTGTAGTTGATGTCTTTGGTGGGGCTAGAGTGTTTAGACTCCAGTCTCTCTTGGATGCTAGATTTAAGTTTTTCACTTTGATTCTTTTTGTCTTGGACCCAATTGTGTTCGGCTTTATATGTTTTATTTAAATCGAGTTGGGTGGACAAAGTCTCCCATGTCAAACTTTTACTCACGATTGATGTAATGTAGAAAGCTTTTTATCATAAATTTAAGTGGTTTTATAATAGTTTCGATTTTCAAATTTCAAAACAATTAGAAACAAAAACTATATGTTTTTTGAAAGTCGGTACACTTTTTATAACTTATTAGGCTTAAAGTCCAAACCCAAAATTTTTTTAGCTAAAAGGAAACTTCAGAGGAAAAGAACCGAAATACACCTAACATCACATTTACTATTGAAAAAACCAAATAAAGAAAACGATTAACTTGAAAACTAAAACACCTAAATTTAATAGTGTTCTCATAATAGAACTCTTTATCTCTATTTCTATCTCTCAACACACATTACCAAATTCAAAACTTAAACAGATTCTAAATTCCTTAATTTTATATATTTTTCAAATATTATTATTTCTCTCTAAAACTTATAAATTGTAGAGTTTTCTCATCAATTGTAGGGTGTTCTCTCTCTTTCTCTCATTCTCTCTCTCACACATACAGACATCTATATATACTAGTTGATGCACGCTGATAATTTTAAATTATAATTTTGGTTTTTAATTTTCTCCAAATAGAAATATTTGATCACCAATGAAATTCGCAATTAAAGTCTTACCCACTAATCACAAATATGTCAATAATTGTGTATGTTGATTTTTCTTATGTAAAATGCAAAAAAGGCAATCTTCTAATAAATAGACTTGATGCGTAGCTAATGTCGAAGAATCTTCAAAACACTTCAAAAAAATATTTCATAAAATTATTTGTTCAAAAGACTTGGGTCGAGCATGTTATGAATAAACATTTTATGACTTGGATTGAACATGTTACGAATAAATATTTTATGACTTGGATCAAGCATGTTATGAATAAACATTTTATGCAACATGATCAATTCATATTTCTTGGTCCATAACATAATTGGAAAAGAAGCGAGAATATGAAAGACATGAAATTGTTTAAGTTCCAATTGGTGGCGGATATACGTATTATAGATTTTTCTTAATTTTAATTAAGATCATATCTATTTTTTATCCTTACGAAATAATCAAATAAATATATTAACAAATATATACTTATGAATCAAAATATAATTTAATAAAACTTATATGTAATGATGTATTCTAGAATTGTTTTATCGAGTACATAATTTAATTATTGTCGCACCAAAAACTTTGTTCTCTTAAGTTTTAATGTATAAATTTATACAATGTTTGATTTCTAAATTAATGTGGCCGAACTTAAGTTTGATATTTTGAGTAATGGATGGCACAAATTTCATCATTGTAGATACAATAATCTTATGTGCTTTCAACAAATAGTACTATTGTAGTTTATGTTACTTGAACCCAGCTACTCAAAATTAAACATAAAAAAATTGTCAAATAAAAATAAGAATAAATAAAAAAAAGTGAGAATAAATAAAGAAACATACAAATTGCACGTCTAAAAGAATCTGAGTTATGGAACTCTAAGGTTCTATAAGAGTTATGTCTCTTTAATTGACAATAACACGCAAGAAAGACCTATAGCTAGTGAAAAATCACAACAAAATGATATTATTTGATTTTTAGTATATTGTAATGACATTATTGTCGATCAAAAATTTTGTACAAGTATTGACGTTTAAAAATAGTACAGATAAACGATATAATATGAGCAATATTATGTGCACCAAATTTTACATCAAATCACTTGCAACCATTGGATCAATGAGTTCTATTACTGATCTAACGACTGCAGTTGATTTGGTGCAATATTGAATGGAGATTAAATGATGCAATATGACATGATTGGTAGTAAAAAATTAAATAGGGTTATAAGTAGTACAGATATAAATGTTTATGCATGTAATTAATTATAGAAGATCATGGAATATGAGAGGTTTATGTATTTAATTTAAGAAGTTAAAAGCGTACGAGAAATATAATGGACTTTATCATCTTAACTAAGGGTATAAGAGGAAATCAAAAAAAATTCATTGTCAGCCACTTTTATAAGTAGTATATATATATATATAGATATATAATAAATCAACTAGTAAGTTGAATCTTTATTCCCTATATATTTTCTCCCAAAAAATATCTCATTACCCAATTCTATCACATGTTCAATCATTTAATAGTTAGTTAATTTATAGTGTAATACAACTTTATTTCATCCATTATTCATACATGATAGTGTACATATGTTGAAATTTTTTTTATCGAGTTATGTATTTTAAGAAAATTTTGAATTATTTTTAAAAAAAATAATAGGTAGAAATTAATTTTAAATGATGTAAGCAAAAAAATTAATTTTAAATTTGGTATTGTGTGATCAATTTTTTGAACACTAAAATCTTATATTTTATCATGCCTTCATGCACGGGTTATAACTAGTACAGCTATAAAATGTCAACAAAAGTGAAAACTTTTTGATTGACTATTCTGTCCCTATAAAAATGATTAAAGACACCTACATTCTTATGTATTTAATTATCCAATCTATATTTACACTACTTATAAATGTCAACCAATAAAAAGATTTTTTGATTACTTATTTTATCTCTAATTAATTATATAAAGACAATCATATTATATTAATTGTTTTAACTCTCAAACCCTTCTCATTTTTGGGATTAAATATTCAATTACAATTGTAATGAATATGTGTTTACAAATATGTAGGCTTTTCGTTTTCTCATTTGTTTTTAACATCCTCTTTGGATGTTATAAGAAGTCATTGCAAAGTAAGGTATAAAATTAAAGTTCTTCCCATTCTACATTTTCAACGTTTAGTTATCTTATGTCAATATTTTTTTTTGACTTTAATTAGATGAATTACAAGTTAGATATGCTCTTTACAAGGATACAAAAAGTGATAGATTATCAAATCCATCAGAAAAGTTTCATTCAAATGTAGCTGAAAGAAGTTTTCATAAAGGAAGTCATGCAATGGATGCGTGAAAGCACAACATTTCTTTTCCTTCAAGGATGTTTATTTCAACTTCATTGTTTTTCTTTGATGATTCAATTTCTATCTTTCAAATTGCCATTATTTGAACCAAATGATGTAAGTAAAAAAAATTTGTATTTTAATGGTATTGGTTGTGTACATTAATTTAGTGCCAAAGCAAGTAATGTATATTAAACAATGAAGTGAGTTCCACACTACCTAATGGAGAGTTTGTTTATCTCAATTCTTAATTTTTTGTTTAGCGTAAGACTCGAACTAGGAGAAATGATATTCTTAGCAAGAATCCTTACCACAAATTTACGTTTCTAGTCTCTTATCTCCTTGTAAAAGTATGAACCAAGCTCTATACCATATTGAGATTAAAATTTCAGTTTTATCAGAAAACTGCAAATAATTTTCTTAACTGTATATTTAGTTGTATGTAAACTCAATTAATACATCTTCCTGCAAACTTTACAAGGATGTAAACGAGATTGTTAACATTAATGTTGTACCTTTGTACCTACTAATGAACCATAGTGCTCGAATTCATGCTCTATCATTTTATTCTTATCAAACATTAGAAAGTGTATTCAACATTCTTTATTAATTTCATCAAGTTTTCCTCTCTTGTCCCATTAGAACACATTCATTTTAGTCATAACACATCTTCTTTTCTATTAGAACATATCTATCATCTGAATAGGTTATTAGTTGCATGGAATGTAACTCTTGGTCTCCACGAAGATTGAGTATTTTTTCTCTAGAAATATTTTCCCTTATAGCAAATTAAGGAATAAAGGCGTACTATTATACATATGACCTTTTATGTCACCCATTCTTCTGTTCTTGATGTGAAACACATCTTTATTTATTTGTAAATTTTTTTTAGACAGTTTTATTTGAAAAATGTTAACTAATTAAATTATTATTTTTTTATTTTATTCATAATTAATAATATAAAAACAATTATAACCTCCATTCTATGATATATACTATTTGATATGCACTTCAATGGANCTTTGTACCTACTAATGAACCATAGTGCTCGAATTCATGCTCTATCATTTTATTCTTATCAAACATTAGAAAGTGTATTCAACATTCTTTATTAATTTCATCAAGTTTTCCTCTCTTGTCCCATTAGAACACATTCATTTTAGTCATAACACATCTTCTTTTCTATTAGAACATATCTATCATCTGAATAGGTTATTAGTTGCATGGAATGTAACTCTTGGTCTCCACCAAGATTGAGTATTTTTTCTCTAGAAATATTTTCCCTTATAGCAAATTAAGGAATAAAGGCTTACTATTATACATATGACCTTTTATGTCACCCATTCTTCTGTTCTTGATGTGAAACACATCTTTATTTATTTGTAAATGTTTTTTAGACAGTTTTATTTGAAAAATGTTAACTAATTAAATTATTAATTTTTTATTTTATTCATAATTAATAATATAAAAACAATTATAACCTCCATTCTATGATGTATACTATTTGATATGCACTTCAATGTATATTTGCCAGTATTCAATAAATGAGAGACAAATTATAAGGAAAGCTATGGGGTAGAAAAGTCCAACATCACCCATTGTCTCATGTATTCCTAATGTATTTGATGCTTTAAATGATTTAAAACAAAAAAATCAAATTCATAATTAGTGAACCTATAAAATACATTGTTCATCAAAATTTTAGCTCAAAATGATTCATAACGTACGTGTGCATCAATTAGTGTGTGTTTATATATATATATATTTGTATTATGTCATTGTATATTGTCACACTATTTTGGTAAATGTATGATTTCATTTCATACAGCTTTTAAAAATAGTGTGACAACAAATAAAGAGTGAATCCACGAACACGCCCACCATAGACTGTTAATAAAATAAGGTGATATCAAAGAGAGGCATAATTAAAAAAAATTAAAGAGGGTGACATCAATGAGTGAATCCACACATTAACCCATAATCATACAGCTACTAAAATATGGTGATATCAAAGAATGAATCCACAAAACACACCCAAAATTTGAAAATTGAAAGCACTAACATGTCGTTGGTGATCTTCGAATCCAACAGAGTGTCAACGAATAGGAAGAAGGTTCCGATGAAGATTACTCCGGTGAGTAATGGCAGTACAAAAGGAGAAGCCGTGGGACGACGACGTTATGGGCTGAGATGTGTTTATACAGGGGCCATGAAAAGTGGACAGTGGGTTTCAACAATAGGATGTATGAATGAACAATTTTAATGGATTGTGTTGACTATGTGATGAAGGTGAACATTGGGTGTGATGATGATTGTAATTGTGGATCGAAGCAATGGCCTCTTGGAGATGAGAAGATATGATGGCTGCTAATAGAAAATATAATTCATCAAGGTTGACTAGAGGAAAAAAAAGTGTTGGGTGGCAACCTTCAAGAATTTTGAAGAAATCATTTCAAAATTTAAACCGTTAATTAATTTTTTAATTTAAGAAATCTCTCATCTAATAAAACAAAATTACAAAATAAGGAACTACCATGTCCATGGGCCGGGTTAGACANTATATATATATATTTGTATATATATATATATATATATTTGTATTATGTCATTGTATATTGTCACACTATTTTGGTAAATGTATGATTTCATTACCAAAAAATAGTGTGACAATAAAAGAGCGAATTTACACATAAATTCAAAATTTTAAAATTAATACTCATTTCATACAGCTTTTAAAAATAGTGTGACAACAAATAAAGAGTGAATCCACAAACACGCCCACCATAGACTGTTAATAAAATAAGGTGATATCAAAGAGAGGCATAATTAAAAAAAATTAAAGAGGGTGACATCAATGAGTGAATCCACACATTAACCCATAATCATACAGCTACTAAAATATGGTGATATCAAAGAATGAATCCACAAAACACACCCAAAATTTGAAAATTGAAAGCACTAACATGTCGTTGGTGATCTTCGAATCCAACAGAGTGTCAACGAATAGGAAGAAGGTTCCGATGAAGATTACTCCGGTGAGTAATGGCAGTACAAAATGAGAAGCCGTGGGACGACGACGTTATGGGCTGAGATGTGTTTATACAGGGGCCATGAAAACTGGACAGTGGGTTTCAACAATAGGATGTATGAATGAACAATTTTAATGGATTGTGTTGACTATGTGATGAAGGTGAACATTGGGTGTGATGATGATTGTAATTGTGGATCGAAGCAATGGCCTCTTGGAGATGAGAAGATATGATGGCTGCTAATAGAAAATATAATTCATCAAGGTTGACTAGAGGAAAAAAAAGTGTTGGGTGGCAACCTTCAAGAATTTTGAAGAAATCATTTCAAAATTTAAACCGTTAATTAATTTTTTAATTTAAGAAATCTCTCATCTAATAAAACAAAATTACAAAATAAGGAACTACCATGTCCATGGGCCGGGTTAGACACGCAATTTTTTTTTCGGACCGAGTTTGGGTAGTGTAGGCCCAAGACTTTACTCAAGTAAGTTATCAAGCGAGCCGGACCAAGCCGGGCTTCTGGTATGGGTAGGCTGCCCGCAACTCAACTCGCGAGTCTATTGGGCAGACTTGCTCACCGGCTTCTTTATATGCAATTTTATTTAAAAATAATTAATATTTTTGTTACTTAATATTTGTGTATATTATATTTTTGAATCAAAAGTAGAGTCAAATGAATAAAAATAGAACAATGAATAATTTTATTTTTGATTGGATGATGAACTACATCCAATAGAATGAATACGTCACAACTAGATTGACACCTACTCACTTATTTATCATTTGTATTACTCTAGCCTTTAAAACTTGTATGCTTAATACATGGAAATAAAATAATACATTACTTATAATTTCTAAAATTTTAAAACTTCAAACTCCGACATTAAGAGACTTATTTCAAAATTTTAAATTTAATAATCTAAAAGTATAATTTTTTTTT